>JAODUI010000025.1:131097-189787 GCA_027563995.1 Papilio gigon
TTATGGATTGGACATGTCCTGTACGAAGAAAAATCTCAAAGAGATTATTCATAGTTAATTAAAAATTCCACGATGTAATTACCACCCATTGGGACGATGGCAACAGCATGGCTTTGCAAACGCAAACAACACACCGCTGCCGGCAACACTTTATATCAGTGAAGGCATTTAATTACAAATTTCAATTGAGTTTTCCCTAGTTTCATTCAATATGATATGATGCAATCATATCATTGACGAAATAACTTACATTTTACATTTTTTTTATACGAGAAGGGGGCAAACGAGCTGCGGTATCCCAAAAGTGATCACCGAGCCCCATCGACACCTTCAATACTAGAGGAGCAACGGATGCGTTGCCGGCCTTTGAGAGGAGCTACGCTCGCTTCTTACATTTATCACAATGGTTCGCGATTCGCGTTCGATCGGCGACTTCACCAACTCACCCACACCGGCTTTCCCAATGTTTATGTTCGTCAGTATTTTTAATAGCAGGTTAGGTTTGTTTAGGATTGTACTTGAAGCAGAAACAGTTGTTGCAGTTGATAATGATCGTCATGATTTGAATGTTAAAACTTGCCACGTTTCTGACGCTCATTTGTGGGAAAATACCCTACAAATAATAAACAGCTAAAACAGATGAATATTTTGTGCATAAAATGTATGTTACACAGCTCTAAAGCCTTACTTCTGACACGACATGTGTATTATCACTGTCGGCCTCCGATCCAGCAAGTTAGTCGCAATACGAAGCGGTTAAACGCATTTTAAACGATGTTTTCCGAACAACCGTAGCTTGGTCAGGAATCACACGAAATCGTGGCACAATGATGTGCTTACCACTCATTATTGTCGACCTCTAGCGCCGAAAAAGCTATCGTAAATGGTAAATGTTTGCAACTTCATTCGTTTTGGCAAAAAAATCGATGTGTTTTTTAAAGTGAAATCCTAATTAAAGTACCAATGTAAAGCGGTGTGCCATAGCGACAAGCCTACAATGGAAATACGTACATTTTGGTTAATGGACAATTGCGATCCAAAGCGCGAGTTGATGAGGTACTTCAGCATGGTGACAAGGGGCAACGGCCACGTCACTATCACCGTAACAGTTGAGGCATATTACAAGAATGTGGCGGGCGAGAAGCACGCGGCCCGCCGCGCACGTTCCCCGGCGGCACGGCACTGCGCCGCACCGCAACACTTCTCCGATGAATCATAAGGAAAAATATTGGTGTAATGTAAACCGTCGCTTCGGTTAATTACGGCGGACGGTGAACTAGTTTGTTTAATCTTAAATATATCCTGCTCATATTAAAGTGGCGGTGCGGTGCGGCGCGGTGAGGAGCGGCGCGGTGCGATAGCGCGTAATGACCTCGCGCACACGAGCCTCGGCGTCGTTGGCGCCCAGCCGATAACCCTCGCCTACCCCCACTTCGAGGACGTCTTTTACTTTTGCGGGAACCCACTTGTTAACAAGTTAACACTAATTGGGTTAATATATTGATACTGCCTAAGTACTCTATTATGCCAATGTTATGAATATTTATTGAGTTAATGGGCCATCGCAAATGAGAACAGCCGACAACACGCGAACTACTACTGAGTAATAACGTAGGTAAATGAAACGCAAACTGTTTGTGTAAAACAGCCAAAACGCGTTCTTTTAAACAAGGAACAATATATCGCGGCGGGCTCCACCACCGCTGAAACGTCATTCAAAACGATAAACTGTATTATCAGTACAAATCATTGTTTAATTAATGAAAAGTGCCAAGTCTGCAATAGGTTTCATTACATTTAGGTGATATTAGCGTATATTTCTCCCCTGTAATAAAGAACGTCTGATCTCTTTTCTGCCACACCAGTACTACCCCTGTTTATCAGTAAAAACCTTGTTAAGGTGGGATGTTTCAATTTAAAAAAAAATCAAATTCAAAAGTCTAGTCTAGACTATTCTACAAAATTTGTGTATAGATTAAGGTACCCACGGCATTCGTAGTTAAATTCTTTTATGGGGCCTCGAGCCAAGGCCAGGGAGGGCCGGTTATCGTCAACGTTTGCTTACGAGAAAGCCCTTTCGGCGTGGAAAGAGCATTGTGCGCAGACGTGTACGTACCTTGATTTCCCTCTGTCCCTCGGCGCAGCAGGCCTGCAGGTCTTTTAGCAGCAGTTGGTACTTGGTGATCCTCTGCACGGGCTTAATGAGGTACGCGGCCAGCGGGTGCTCCAGCTTCCTCTTGCGCTGCACCCTGCCACACACGTCCGTAAGGATCGCATTGCGAGCGTGGCGGGTTGTTGTGGATTCCACGCTCGCTAGCGCACTGTGCGAGAGGATACCTGTCGAAGTAGTCTCCGGCGTGCTGCACGACCACGGCATTGCTGTCTGGCTTGTTGCGGCAGTACGAGACGTACATGTCGAACTCGCGCGCCCACGTCACGAAGCAGTGGCCCACGTCCTCGGGCATCGTCGAGTACTTGTCCAGTTCGCGCAGGAACACGCGCTCGTGAAACCGGTGCAGCTCCTCGATGTTGCCAAAGATCACCTCCTCCTGTCGCACGCAACCACTTGCGTTTCATATCGAACGATGGAACGAAAAAATGGCATAAAACGGCGATCACAACAGCGTGTATGACGTCGGCACAAAGGAAGCAAGTACGATTGGACTCGAGAAAAATTATAAACCACATAAGTAAAAAGGCGCGCGTGCAACTTTGCATGGGTCAAGTCAGTTTACGCACTTTGCCCTGCAGGGCGGGAGGGACGGCGGCGGGGTCGGTGCGCATCTCGCGCAAGTAACACGTGATGCACGTCTCCAGATCCTTGACGTAAGCTCGCTCGGTCTGCAGTAGCTCCGCCATGATGAATCTACGACACGACAAACATTAATACATCAACCTCTACAAAGTTATCTAGGCGAGTGCAGAAGAAACCGACACTGGGTTTCTATATCTGTGAAATACAGATGCTGGCCGCAACTATATATGCGGTATTGTTTAATACTTTGTATCAAAAGTCCAGTGCAGTTTTAACTGCATAATCGCAAGAGGATGATAACAAGTATAAGTATGTGTGGTTACTCCTTGCGTCGCGCGCTGCGGCGTTTGTCGTCGCCGGCGGGCGGCGCGGCGGCGGGCGGAGGCTCGGCGGTGCGGCCCTCCTCCGAGTGCGCACACGTCGTGGACGGCGCCGTGCTCGCCTCGCTCTCCGCCTCGCTCTCCCCGCCGTCCATGGAGCCGCTGAATTCGGCATATCTATCGCACGGAAAGCACATTATTATACGCAACCGATGCAAGGAAGAGACGCTCCCTCCCTCCTCGCTCTCCGTTGCGGCCTTCACCTGGCGTCGACGGCAGCGACCCAGTCCTTGATCTGCACGGCGTGCGGGTGTCCCTTCTCGACAAGGCCGTCGGCGAGCTGCGCCAGCAACCGCACTCGTTCGCGGCTCTCGCGCGCGACCCCCGCTGCCGCCGCCGCCGCTGCCGCGCCCGCCGCGCCGCACCGCTCCTGAGTCTCGCGGATCCACTCCACGGCCGCGCGCGCCGACCGCTCGAACAGCGCAAACTGCTGGCACTGCTCTAGCCGCTTCTTGCGCACCGTCCAGTGCTCCAGCACCTGTGCCGCACATGCGCGCCTCATACTTGTAGTTCAATTACGTATCCATAAACAAATCATTAGACAATTTTAAATATTTGTTTTGTTAGTTCAACAGTATATTTTGAAATACAAGAACCAATTAAATCACAGAAATGCAAACATCGCTACCCTCTTAGTGCCGCAGCTATCCACGCGAGAGGGCGGGGCTGGTCGGGCGGCCTTACCTTGTTCTCCTGCGCGAGGAGTGTATCGAGTATGGCACGCGTCTGATCGTGGTGGTGCTTGCTGGCGGCGGCGGTCTGGCCGTGCACCTGGGCGGAGCGCGCCGCGTACTTGAGGAAGGTCTCTGCTGTGCGTCGCGCCAGCGTACACGCCTTCAAGAATGCCTCCTTCTGTTCGCCGTGCTTCACGATCAGCGCAGTGACCTGCCGTACATATCACTGTGTCATTAGTTCAACACAAGCTCGCCTAACTTGCGGTACAATCACTATTTAGATACAAAAATTAATTTATCTGACGATTATTCCTTATCGATTGAGGTCGTCCCTACAGTTCCTATATCATTTCTATATTCAAGCCAATTGTATTTTTGTTTGTAAAATAGCAGATTTTTGTTAATTTATTAATATTTCTTTTACCACTCCAACTAAGCTCTTGGCTCTGATATGGCTGGGTATGGCCCACGACCATAGTCGAATGGCAGGATTCAAACTCTCAACTACGTGATCAGAAATCCGTACCCTTAAAAATTACGCTATTGGTGTATAATTACTTATTACAATGTAATTGTGAAATTGAAATATGACACTTCAAGCTAAGGTAAAAAGGAATATAGTATAGTATTTGGCGACCTGTGCAGCCTTGTCCATGTTGAGTGCGGGCTGGTCGTCGGCTGCGGGAGGCGTGGGAGGCGCGGCGAGGGCCTGCAGCTGCAGTGGCGCGGGCGGCGGTAGTGGCGGCTGGGCGGCGGCCGCGGAGGGCGCGATGGGCGCGAGCGGCGCCGCTCCAGAGCCGCACCAGTCCTCGTCGCGGCGGTACTCGCGCTCCAGCGAGTCCAGTACCGAGCACACCTGCTCCGCCGTCTTGTAGAAGTTGAGCGATGCAGTCACCAGCTTGTGGCGCTCCTCCGCGCACGTCACCAGCCGCTGCCAGCGCTCCGTCACCTCTTCCGATATTTCTCTGCCGAGGGCGATTACCATTACATGTCATAAGATACACTTTTTATGCTCATTGCGAAAATAAAATAAAAAAACTGAATTATAAACCACAACGGTACTGTTTTCAGGGATTTGTTGAAATACTAGCTGTAAGTTAAATGACAAACATCATGTGCAACTTATGCACATGGTAATTATAGAGGTGGCACAGACGCGGCGCCGGACGAGCGACCGACCTGATCGTGTGGGGCTCGTAGTGGTTGGCGGCGCGCAGCGCGTCGGCGCGGTACTTGACCTGCACGGCGCTCGCGTGTGTCTTCTCCACGGCCACCTGGAACTGGTCGTGCTCTCGCTTCAGCTGCTCCGCCTCTGCCAGAGTGCCCGGGATGGAGAAGGACGCCGCCAGCATCGCCTCGCCGTTGCGGATCCAGCTCACTACCTGAGCGGCGTCTTTTTGGAACTGACCTGTAAACCACGCCCGCTTCTTAGAATAATCACCACCTATCCACCTTCCTATAGCTTATTCAAATAACTAACGACCACTCGATAAATTGTGATTTAGACATTTTTACATCAACACCTAGATCTATAAGCATGCTTTTTGTCGGAATTTCTTTATTGTGAGCACGGTACTTTAAGTGTAGTTGATAGTTTTTTTTTGTCTTCCCTTTTTATGGTAATTTTGTGATATCATTGTTTTCTCTTCATATTATATACCTTTTTTACTTTAGCTTCGCGCAATGTTATTTTTATAAGTTACTATTCGTGATGACCCATCATTGGCTTTTTGACAATTGTGTATTCAATTTAATAACTTTGTATCCATAAGCTTTTGGTCATCCTTGTAAATAACAAACAAATAATATCTTAATTCATGAAAGAACAAGACTAGCTTAGCAAAACACGCAAGAAGCAACGGTGAACCAACGAGCGCGAGATAATAGATAGTAGATAATGATACACATCGGTCGTGTCCTCGTACCGAGCTGGACGCATTGCTCAAAACGCGCGCGGCGCTCCTCGGCCAACTCCTCGAGGTCAAGCTGGCGGTCGTGCAGAAAGTCGAGCAGCAGCTGCACGCGCGCTTGTGCGTCTGGCGGCGCCGCGTCGCTCTCTGCGCCCGCGCTTGCCCCGCTCGCGCCCGCCGAGCCCCCGCCACCCGACATCACTTCGGCCGCCTCCGCGATGGCCGCCGCCAGTTCCTGCCCTTGCTGCACCACCTGCCACCAATTCTACTATGTAAAGCCAGCAAACGAAACACGCGAATAGAAAAAATGTGAGAGCATGCCTGGTAGGTTGCGTGCTGCATGCGCGCAACGCTCTCGTTGTGCGCTGCGAGCGCCTGCTCCGCCTGGTGGGGCTCGCGCGGCGGCTCCGTGCGCTGTAGCTCGTCGCCCCACAACTCCAGACGCGACGACACCTGCGTATGTGCAGCGTTATTTTAACATAGTTTTAGTTAGTTATATACACATATGGTGCTGCAGATAACCACCACAAGCCATTCCACTATATCTTTCATTTTGATTGACTGAAAGCTACCGACACGGGGATCGTATCGAAGCACAAGAAGGAATTTAAATGTGTTACAACGAATGCACGCTACAATCATGTCGAATACCTAAAAAAATAATAGGGTACCAAATATCGCCTGAATATTGTTAAATCGACATTACATCGATCCAACAACGTCCTGTGCTCGGCTTGCGAGTGTTCGAACGAGGCGCCGGAGTAAGACGTGTCGTAGTAGTATGCGTGGTTTGTTGGCGTCGCTGTCGATATCTGTACTAGTGATCTTGGTCGAATCCAGGCACGGTATTGGGGAAGAGTCGATTATAGACATCAAGAAAGTGTGTAATGTACCTCAAGGGCATCGCGCTCGAAGTGCCGCAGCTGCAACGTGAGCTCGAGGCGGCGCTCCCGGTCCGCCCAGAGGTCTTCGAGCGCACCACGCGTGCCGCGCAGCCGCTCCAGCGCGCCCTCCACCGCGCCCGTACTGGCCGCGTCCGAGTCGCCTGACGATCTGCAAGGCAAGGAGCGCCACTCAGAACCAACATCAAGCCGTTAAATGGCATAGCCCATTTGTTTTCCACATTGAAACAAAAGTAAAGTTAATGTAACCGTTAAGCATTGTCGGCAAATTTAAATATATAAATAAGTTCGTACCTCCATCGCAAGCACTGCACAGGGGACTTATGTCTGTGCGACCGCCGGTGATATTTGAGCATTTTATAACAAAATGATCATTTCACTGCACTCAGATTACTTCACACTAGCTTCCATACTATCACCTATCTCCGCACTCAGTGGCTGCCGGATTTGCTGGTGATTACATGTCGATAGAAGCCGACCAAGTGAGACACAATATATTCGAAACTTGCGTCGCCCCCGGCTCCGTCCGAGTGATAATGAAAAAAGATTTATCATTAGCCTCTGCACTATTTCAGATCGTAACCTATCTCTTCCAAAATGCATCCTGATCCGTTGAACCATGCTGGCGTTATGCATTCAAGCTTTCGTATTCGTAATATAAGTAAAATTACGCTAGTCATGATTACACACGCAGCTTCGCATGTCTATGGCATAATAAAGCTGGCGCGCCGACGTCTACATAACGTGATAGGTCCGCCGTAGCGGGTCCAGTCGGGTAGTTGCACACCGCGACGGCCGGCCTGCGCTACTGTTATGTTACAGTGGTAAGTGCGGCCGTGCGGCCGTGCGCTCGTGCGCCGGCGCCGCTGACTCCCTAATGGTTCATTTACGTCGCTGTCTTGACAGTCATATCAAGTAGGCACGTGTTTTCAGAAAAACGCCGTTTGCTATTAATAAGTGCCGTTTTTTGACAACACTAATTGAAGAAATTCTACATAATATAAAGAGATGAACGTCCGAAAGAAATGCACAACAAAAAGAGGTAACGGTCGTAGAGTCCGTAGTGGCTTCCCGAGAGATCCGATCGCCCGGTACGATACCACTTTAAGTCATCTGATAACATAACTTCAATAAATTGAATTACATTATTACAATCTTAAGAAATCGCCAGAAACTGACAAATATAAAGTAAACAGGGCATCTGCAAATGCAGATACATTCCTATGTTCAGCGGTCACTTAGCAATTGTAGCGAATATAAATGCCCTTGCCCGTTTGGAACGTTCCTAATCCATTTTGTAAGTTAGGTCGGCAGAAAGTTTGAAAAAGTGCCTGCTGTCTCTGAGACATGATCGTTATAAGCGCGGAGAGAGGACACAAGTTATTGGATGATTGCGTCCCGGAGCCACGCTCAAATTGAGTGCCTGCATCAACTCTGGCCTCGACAACAATCGGGCTCCTATTACGCTCATTTTGAACCACGTCGCATTGCTGAATCTTTTACACGTACTTTGACGTATTTACATTAATTAAAAGAACTTGTACATATAACATATACAAATGAACATTGACGTCAGGCAAGTAAAACATATTAAGGTTCTATCGCCTTACACGTTAAGAGTACGTGTCAGGTCGACGAAGAATTAAATTCAATACAACATTTGTATTTCCACACGAAAAAGGAAATTAATAAGCGTTTTGCGAGATTGCTTAAGTTCAAAACGATACGAAAATACCCCTAATGCTGCAGATCACGCGCAAGAATACTTCCCGAATTTGAAAAATATAGAAAAACAGGAGAGTAACAAGAAGCACCACGTACCGGAATGTTAGCGAAACGAGCCTAAGAGACTAACGCTGCTTGTGCTAGTGAAACCTTACTAAACCTAGGGACTTGGTAGAGAAGACTATAAGCGAAGTTTAATTTTCATAGTTGTAGGTGTGAATATCGCATTAGTTGTCGTACGGTACCGCTAGGTAACAATTTTCAAAACAATGAATAAACATTTAGTAAGCATCGGTGGCGCGTCGCCCGCCGCCAGCCAGTCGGAACAGTCGATGGACACGCATCGCAACATCGACGCCGCAGCCGCAGCCGCAGCCGCAGCCGCAGCCGCGTGCTCGCTGTGCCCGCCGCTGCCCAGGTGCTCGAGCCCGTGCCCGTGCTCCACTCTAAGAATTTTACACAGTGACCTTAGGGGGCGCTCACGTCCGATCACAAAAGGACAGCAATATTTAACGTATGGCGAGAGGCAGATAGGTATCTGAATACTTTGAAAGAGTAGCCTTTGTCGTGACGACGGATTTGATATTGAAAATCGGTTTTATTACGGATTTACCTAGTTGCGAATAATACTAAACAACCAAATAGATTTGAGCGGCAGTAGACAGTAGGTAGACGGAAAATCCGTGCCTACCTCTTACTTATATACTTATTTTACTTAAAGAAAATTTATATTTATTGAAAAGTAAAATAACTCGATGTTAGTAAGCATTGTCGTATCAATACCTGGTACTTCTGAGTTTAGTTGACATAAAACATTTTTACTATTTTTCGTCGGACGCATATAGAGCAATGTGTACGAGCAGGGACGCTAAAAGCTCGGAACAAGAAGCTCTGCAAATTGCAACTAAGTGTCGCGGAATAGTATGACAGTGGTACTACGCATTTACGTCGGTGCTTTCAGCGTTCATTCACTACGAACGTAATACGCTTGATGCATGCCAACGAAATTAGGGAAAGCAAAAGCTCGAAAACATCCCGTTATTCTTGTCAATTCTAGTTATAAACAGGAAAGATAGTGTATCGCGGTGGTGTTACTATAATACTTGATAAAAATAGAACAACATGATATTAAGGGCGATGTGACAGTTGTGAGGGAGTAATGTTTGCATAGAAAATGAGTGGGCCGCGGATGTGCACGATGCGTCCCTATGACAATCCCAGTTAGGCGAGAAAGACGCGGGCGGCGGCGGCGCGGGCCACGTCAGCCGCATGTAAGATACGATCCGCCGAGACGTCTGTTACAGTAACAATAACATTAACAATGTCAAACATTAGGTAGCATTCGTGGCGACAAGTGACATGGCCGCACCACCAGCGGCCTAGACAGAAGTAACAATCCACTAGTGATGCCAGAAATGTAAAATGTACAACACTGACGTTAGGTCAACCTCATGATAGACATTATTATATCTAACTGATTTTTGAGTCAATCCTACCGCTTATGAATGTTCTTGTCTAGGGACTCCGTGGACAAACGACGACCACGGAACAAATCTAAGGGCTGTGAGTTTTTTTTCTAATCTGACTATGATCATTGCAACAAACAAGTATTGGTGTATATTGAGGCGGGCGACGGGCGGCGGGCGGCGAGCGGCGGGCGGGAGGCAGGGGGTTGATGGGGATACAAGAGTATGAACTCTTTGTGGAACACCGTGCCGCGTAGTCGCCAACAACGAATGTTCCTAAAAATAAAAGGGACTGCTTTTATTTGAGAATCCTTTCAGGTTCTAATTTTCTTTCCCACGAAATCTCTAAAAAAATAATAATAATCAGTACGTTGTAAAACATGAAATACCAGTTTATCTGCGGAAAAGCGAATAAACTGTGTCCTTTTTTGTTAAGTCTTTTAAATGTTTCAGGTTTGTGAAGGCCCGCGGGAAAATAGTGAGAACTTGTAATCCGTTAATATCTAAAAATATGTAGGAATGTCCGGAACAGCTGCATATGTTATTTGATATGCGACACCGCCGCCGATACCTCGCCGCCGTGTGCTCCACGCGGTTCAATTTATCTTTGAATATCTATGCCCCGAAAGAATACATTTGATAAACGCGCGGTTGAAACCCCCTAGAACTACCGGTTTGACATTTTGAAATTCAATTGGTAGTTGAGAGAACAATTTCTAATACTACGAACGTGGTAGTGCTTACGTGTAAATATTTGGTGTATAATAAACGTGCATATAAATAAAGGTACGTCATGCCTAATGAAAGTATTAAAAAAATACCGCTGAAGATAATGCATGTTTCGTAATGCAATTGTGTCCAGCGATCGTCGCCAGCTACCGAACGCGATGACAAACCAGCGCCAGGCTACGGCGCACGTTTTCGCGTCGCTTCTTTTCAAATACATATTCCGGCAACACGGCAATAGATAATGCGCGGGCTTTCTCTTCTGAGCGCGCGCTATCATTCCGAGCGAGAAATGCGTTCCGTGACAATGGTTGAACAAGTCTCGTAGCAAAATATCTCTCGATGCCTGATCTAACCTGGCCGGTAAAAAACACCACTCCACCATCATTTGGAAAATTTACAATATAAGAACATTTTGACGCAATATGTTGAGGTCGACTCTAATTTAACAAGTGGGTGGGAATAAATAAAGACATAAAATAAGCTGTATTTGGAATTATTCATAAAAAAAAAACAATAAAAAGTTTTGTTTCCTTACATTTCGCAAAAAACGAGACTTTTTGTTCCTTAGCGAGCGCGGAGGTCGAGATTCTTTTCTCAAGAAGTTCTCTCATTATATCGCAACAAAGGCTGTGCTTCCCCTCGCGAGCGACCCTTATTCGGTTATATGTTTAATATGAAAAAATACTGAAACAAATGTTGACGATGTGGGTGTTTAGAATACAGTAGCGCGGTTCGTTTAATCGCTCGGTCGCCTCTACAGCGGGGTTCGGCTCGTTATCTTGCCATATGTCCGAGAGAGTATCCGCGCACAGTGCCTCCATTTATGACCAGTGTTTGGAGGGACGACGAGTGCCCGTGCGCCGAGACGACAGGGAATAATCACAGCGTAAGCGTATAAATAAACGGAAACATGGCAAATGACCGACGCTGTGGCTTGCACGCCTAACTTAGTCTACTGCTACGACTTCTAGCATTTTATATGGGCACATCATTCTGTCGGTCGTTGGCCCCGGCAGCGAACGTGTCTGAAACGGAAGGGCGCATCGGCGGGATTGAGCGCGAAGGTCTTTCGTATTACAGACCCGAGGGCTAAAAATTATTTATATGCGGCTACAAATAATTTTTAGCTTCACTGACAGGTATCACGCACGGAGTTAGAGCAAGAAACGAATCGGTTCTACCTCACAGATTATCGGCCACACGGTGTGGAATAACCTGTTAAATTTATTTAGGTTTGTGAGAACACGATAATAAAGGTAGTAGTGAGTGTGTAGTGAGAGCCCGCGCGGTGTCCACAGATGGACACTTGGGGCCGCCGGAGTTATTTGTCGAGCGGATATGTCTGAATATGATAAGGACAATAAAAATCGGCAAGAGGGGTCCCTCGGACTTGAGCGCGCGGCGGAAGTGGCGATTGTGAGACAATTTAAATCACTCGGCGCGCCACCAGCTATCGTGGCCGACTTCCCGGGATGGTGGCCAGTACATACGGCTGTGAAGTTTGTACGTGTTTCTACATTTTACAAACATATACATATACTATAAAAACGATAACAACTAGCACTTGCAAAGACGCTGCACTAGCTCCTCCGGGGCTGTGTCGTGCGCTCGCCAGGCGTCCCACGACGGCCCTACTAGCTGCGGCGGCGCGAGCACGAGCCGTAGCGGAAACTAGATCCGCCATCAGTGTCGTTCGTATTCATTTAACATTGCTATTTCTATAATACAAACAAAGATATGTATAAATACGCACTCTATAATAAAATATAAAATATTGACAAAACTATTTTGCAATTCAATAAATGTCGATATTTGTCCGACGAACATGAATTTACTTTTTGTGTAAAGAAAAGTGGGAGCGTCATGAGTTTTGAATTGAAATGATTGTGGGTTAATAAAGGTAGCGCGGGGCTGTCAGCGCCCTCGGGGCCGCACCGTGGCCTGCGAGCGCTGCCATCTACCGACCACTTGAGACGTCGCCAATTTAAATCTGTCACACAGATTTGTCGCAATCAGTATTCAAGATGCGTATTCTTTATCTTCTCTAACAAATAAAAATAACTATTCAAAATATTCAAGATTCCAAAATGTCAATGATAACGTCATTGTCTCGTAAACTATATAACTCCATAAAGTAACTATTTACTTTTTTCTGCTTCTTCATAATGAAAACTGTAAGACCATAAAATGATGACATTAATAGGCCAACAATGCTAAATGTAACTTCATCAGATTCAACTAATTTTTCGCAACCATTTTGTTTATTGTCTTCGATAGTGAGAGCTTGAGAGGGACTTGAAAACAAACGTTTTGTGCGACTCCAGCCCTTGCCGTGACCTTCGAAGGCAACTTAATCATAGCCACAACATTAGTGGCCCTGCCCTGCCTACCCGCCAAGGCCGTGTTCGTGCACGATTTGTAAACAAAACTATTGTTCGGCACCCTCTTTGATATTCAATAACCCATTATTAATATTTTTTTCATTTACACTTTTATTTTAAAACGCAAGCGCCACTGATAGTCATTTGTTAAATGTCCGTTTTTTTATATGATTTTTTAAAGTAAAATAGGAGAATCGCCATTGACATTATTCACCTATAAATCCTATCTAAAATAAATGAACCAATTTTAGTTAGAATCCAAATACAGTAATTCGCACTTAGTACTTTATGATTTTTAGTTTCGATACCGGGCTCGGTCGCATGAGAGACGTCGCGACGCGGCCACGGGCGAGCGCGGACTGGAGGCGCCGAGCCGGAGGACGCTCAGCATGCATTGCCAATGCATTCCGGCACCATACCGCTAGCTTGCTAGCCCCGCTGGCCTCGCCAATTACTATACAATACTCTCTCATTAACAATCTAATTATTTGTTATATTATACATTTAACACAAGTACTTTAGTAAGAAAATCATAAGCCCAAGTTAAGTTATAAATTCAAATTAAATGAGTGAAACCAGTTAAATATGTATGGTATTATTAGACAAGCATATCTCAAGTGTGTCGTATCTGAAGCACGTATAATACATAGCCAGAGCGAGGAATCACTGTATCTTGCGCACGGCCAAGACGCGGCTAAAATTCGCAGTGGCTTTGTTTGTAAATATCGCCGGGGAAAGAATTCCAAGCCAATGCTTGCAATTTGGTAATTGGAGACAGCTCACCGCGACTCGCTTATCAGTTTAAATAATACTTTTTATTTTTCACAGAGTTATAAAATAAAACAACAGTTTTTAATGCTACTCTTAAAAAAAGGTAAAGGCAAGGCAAAAGTCAAATACAAAAATTAAACAAGAGTCTTGTTTCGTAAAGATTGATTACTTTTATCAAAGTGACGTCATATCGACAAAAGTTAAAGCGCACCACACGTATCCACACGACGAGGAATTATTTGCTTTTAGGACCGTTGAATGGATAACAGCGCAAAATAAACAGAATTGCTGTTGTATTAAGAGGAGTCGGAGAGTGCGAGGGACGCGGGTCTTTGTGCGGCCCCCAGCCGCCGGGCTCGGGCAGCGGGGTCCGGGGCCAACCACGCGCTGCCTTGTCTACATTTTATGTGTACGCAATGCATTCAATACACATTTCGAAGTACACTAGTCTTCGTGTACGTAATGCTTATTTAGTAGAATTACATTATTCTGATTAGTTAGAGGACAATTCAAAGTTAGGTTAGAACAAGCAGTCAGACTGTTTATAACTAAAGACCTTAGGCGAGACGTAAACGCGATTAAGACAAAATTAAGAAAACGTTCAGCACCGACGACCGAAATGTCTTAATCATTGGCCTCAATACTCAAATAATTCATCTACGGAAAGTTCCATAAATACAGCCAGGGAAAAGCCGAGGTTGCGCCGAGGGCCGTCGTCCGGTGTGGACGGCGACGGCTTCGGCGCTGACCAGAGCGCTCGTAGAGCTGTCAATTTACCTTCAATTTAACAATTGAATTAACATGCAGCAGCGCCGGCGGAGTCTGCGAGCCTTCAGAATCGATCCCCATTATGTCGGCCACTCGCCGCGCCCCGCCCCCACTCAGTTGCATTATATCGTCACACTCCTGAACGCTAATCCACATTCAATATTAGACAATAATAAATAATGCAGATACCGGGATATTCTTTTATTTCCCATAATACTGTTCGTTCGGCGATAAGCTGTAGATTCGAGCGCCACGGCGACACGCCTTCAGTCAATTGTAACCATTTCAGAACTCCACTTTTTGGTACAGGATTCGAAATTTCAGAAATTTTATCTCTTATGTTTATCCATACATGTTATATTTGACCAATAAGGGAAATTTAATATGTGAGATCCAGTGATAACATTGAAAGCTAGCGTGTGTTATTTGCGTCATTATTGTTATTGTTTCAGTTGGACGTGTATACAATATTAGCTGCATTAAATTGACAGCGGAGCTGATACACTACAGGAAACCTGTACCGTGACTGTCGTCTAACATGCCCGGACACTGTCACAACTGTATCTAAAGGAGTGTAGTTCCGCTTTGCCTTTGCGAAAAGACACACGACGTGCACTCGCCGTATTCAGTTGGACGTTGTATTTATATTAGTCGGTTACACAATATGGTGGATTTAAAAAGGTGTACAATTCTGTTTAGACTGTGTATTTCAATTTCGTTTGACCTAATTGAGGACTTAAAGACTAGATATACACAAGAATATGAAAACGAGCAAGGTCCCGACCCCGGCCGAGTGGCTGGCGCGGATTTCGGCCCCGACTATTGTCTATAAAAGAATGGCGACGAACTTTTAAACATTCAGCATTCATATCGATTCGTAATCGACACCAAACATCCTTTGTATAAGGACAAATTAAACGAAGCCGACCTTTGACAAAAGACACAGCATATACAAATAGAAATGATGTTGTAGTTGTGACACGCGCCGGGTTGTGTCTGCCGAGACTAACATTACGGAATAGTAGAACGTCACTGACCTGAGATCCTGCAGCAGGGATTCGCCCTGCGCGATTGTGGCGGCGCAGGCGTCGAGGCTGGCGCCGCGGTGCTGCGCGCACTGCTCCAGAGCGCGCCGCGCCGCCTCAGGGCTTTCGTCGGCCGCGCTTGCGCCCCCGCCGCCGCGCAGCGTCTCTAGCCACTGCACCAACTGTCGGTGAAACGCGCGCTTTCAATACCGGCCAGTTCTACTGCAAAGTGGATGGTTAGATTGCCCGACCTCCTTCTCGTGAGTGTAGAGCAGCACGGCGAGGTCGAGGCGTCGGCGCCGGCGGTCCACGCGCGCCGCGAAGGCCGCAACGTGCGCCTCCAGCTCTCGCGCCACGCCCAGCACCTCTTCCGGCTCGCACTCGCCCGATCGCGCAAGCTCCTCCGCCGCCGATAGCAGCTTCTCGGCGTTCGTGTACGTGTTCTGTGAGCGCAAGCCACCCGTACACAATCCCGCACCGTACGACTGCCGCCGCGCCAACGGCATCGCATGATCGCTCTTTTACCAACTTAATACAAAAACAACATTGCACCTGAGCGACGTTCTCGAAGTGTTCGTGGGATTTTTGGTACACACGAGCCTTGTGCAGATTTCGTCCTATTCCAGTGTTCTTCTGCAAGAACTGTAAGCCGTGATTCGATAGCCAATCCAGCACCTGCAATTGTTGGACGTTAGCATACAGGTGGTCAGGGGTGCGCAAGTGACACACAGGTAGTGCGCGGCGCGCGCACCTGGCGACAGTCTTCCTTGTAGAGCAGGAGCGCGAGGCGCTGGTGCAGCTTGAGGCGCGCCTGATGGTAGCGAGCCTCCAGTGCGCGGTGGTGGCCGAGGATCTGGTGGATGACGGCCAACACGTGGTTGGCGCCTGAGCTGTAGTCGGCGGCGGGGTCGCCCCCCGCGCCGCCCGCGCCCCCGCCCGCGCCGCTCCCGCAGTTGTCGCTCTGTTGCACAAATTCACTTCTACAGTAAGAACTGAGTTCTTGCGAATAAAAATGTACTTTGCACGTTAATCACATAAAAACGAGGTTACAATAAGTAGAAGACTTTTCACTTGCAACATACCATATCGGCAGGGTCGGTCTGATGGCACACTTGAACGAGGTGGTCAAGTTGGTACAGAAGCTTTTTGCTCGTCGAATGAACCTGCCGGAGAACAACGCGTACAGTCAGAACTCTATTAAAACGTTACGGGTTACGTTTTGAAGCAACACAATATAAATAGTAACTGGTTATTATTTAGAATTCTCGAGTAATGATTGGCGAGTTGGAATGTCCAATGAGTTCTGCTGATGTCAATCCACTGCAGACAACGTTGCGAACGTGGTGTCACCTCGGTGTAGGCCTGGCACATGTGCTCGTACAGCTGGCGGTGGCGCTGGGCGTGCTGCTCGAGCGCGCGGGGATCCGTACACGTCGCGCCGCCCGGCCCACCCTGTCCCTGGCTCGGTCCGCCAGTCGCCAGCTGCAGCGCCAGCGCACACTGCGCACCCCAGCCGCCCACCGCCGCCGCGTACGCCTCGGCCTTGTGGTGGAACACCACCGACAGCGACAGCACCGCCGACCGCTCCTCCAGACCTGCTCGCATCAAAACTAATTCTAATTGCTTTTTAGCTTTTATAAATGAAATAATGAAAGTTACATGGTATCGCGAAACGATCGATAGAGTAAGATATCGTGTATAGTGAAGGCTGACCGGCGGAGAGGTGCTTGTAGGCGCGCTCCAGTCGCAAGGCCAGGGCGGAGATCTGGGCCTCGGCGTAATGGCGCTTGTCGGCGAGCCGCCGCGCCGCCGTGGCTACGCGCGCCACGCTGGGCCGTCCGCCGCCCGTGCACGCCGCCGCGAACCTGCACATCGAGCCACGTCGCGTGTACTGCCCGAACGCCGGGACAAATACTGTCACGGTGTAGATTGTAGAAGAATGCAACGCACCTCGCATGCTCCTCTTGCAGGCGCTTGGCCGCTGCGCACGAGCGGCCGATCTCGACGTATGTTGCTAGAAATGCTGTTCGATGGTTTACAATCCATTCCAGCATCTGGAAGACACCTTTAATTTACTGTTTTGTTCATCACTGGTATCTACGGAACATCGGATTAGAAAACATTATTAAGCATATATAATAAGTCAATCGGCAGACAAACAACAAGCATTACCAATTAAAACTTAAATGACGATGTCATTACAATAGATTCATTCTGAATGTCTCTAACTAACTGTAACTGTTTCATCTGTCTACATTCCAAGAACCGAGTCGTCAAGAACGAAAAAATAATCAATAAAAGAGCGATCTTTATCGGCACCTTTTCGCAGTCCTGCTCGAAGAGTCTGAGCTGGAAGCACTGGTCGAGCTGCATCTTCTTGTGCTGCCACAACTTGTGCGCGTGCGCATGCGCCGAGCGGACGGCGGCCAGCTGGGCGCGCACAGCGCCGGGCGAGCCGCAGTGGAAGGCCGGCTCGCCGCTCGCCTCCGAGCACGCCGCCGCCGCCGCCGCTTCCGCCGCCTCCAGCCGCTGCAGGACCCGCGACCCTGGCGCCGCACACGCATGCACACTACATTACAAATCATTCACAAATCACACGACAGTGCGCCATTTACTCATCCATCATTTTACCATCATTACCACCTTATTTTCCGTATATTGCATTTAAACTACTTATTCCGTAGTAACCTAAGTATAGTGTTTTAATGAAACAATAATTAAAGGAATACTAAATACCGTAACATTTATCAACATTAAAAAAATACTTATTCGTCGAGTAGGCTCATGGTAGGAGGTAGGAGGTAGGAGGTAGGCAGGTAGAGAGGATATGGTACCGTGTCGACTGCGACAACGGCAGCAGCGGAAGCACATGTCTGGCGCGGGCCACGCGGGCCACGCGGGCCACGCACACTTCGCAGCGGTCGCAGCGCACGCCGGCGGCGACTCGCTGACTGTGCACTGACGCGCTCCCTGCGCGCGCTTGCAACGCTAATACCGGTCTCAAATCATTGGTCCGCGAAAAATTCCGTTCGATTAGTGTTACCGTGCGCCCGTACATCTTACGTTATTTCACTTTTCCTCACACAAGGTTAAAAGAATCGCGTAATTTTCAATCGCATTTCCGGCGAGAAAACAGGCGAATACGAGTCGAACGTGTCATTTACTATTTTATAAACCTCGGTTTTTTACCTTTGCCGGCGCAGGAAGACGGAGTGACGCAGCCTGCACTTATTAATACACAATTTTGCTGAACGCAACGCTAAACGCTTAAATGAACTGAATTAAATTCAAATATACTCTTTCAAAAATCGACAAAGTTTTACATTATTTTCTTAGATATTGCTATGTGTCGTCACCTTGCGCCTCCAGCTCGTCGACGGGCACTTTGGCGAGGCGCTTGCTGATGTCGGCGTGCGCGTCGATGGCGCGGCGCGCGCCCGTCACGTCGTCAGCGAAGTCTGCGCGAGCCACGTCCTCCTGCAGGTCGTCCAGCCGGTCCAGCAACTCGCCCGCCTGCCACAGCATCTCCTCCAGTGCCTGCAGTCACACGCTCTCTCAGTGCCGCCACATGTAGAGCGCTTCGTCTACCTATACGTGTTCACTCAAACTTACCAATCTCAGGTCAATCCACTGCGGGTGGTCGTAGTGCAGCGTGCCGTCGAGGTCAGACGTCAGCTGAGTGCTATCTATTACTTTAGGCAGAGCTTCCAAACTGATCATGGTTGTCTGAAATAATAAGTATGACAATAATTGTGTTGTGTAATATTCATTTTGTGAGCTCAGTTTTCGTATTTCATTTATGAATAACACAAATGCATTTATATTTAGACTCTTACCTCAAACTTGTATTTATGTGAGCCAATGGTTGTGCGTTGCTTTTGCCAAAAATTATCAGGTTTAACTACCAGGGCCTGATGGACGGACGAAGAAAAATGTTCTTGTAGAACTTTCAAAATAGGTTTAATAGCAGCCCAAGCCGAACCTCTCATATCTATTAAGATTGTAAAGCCATGAGTCTTGACCGCATCACTGAAACAAAAAGATGGTTGTTTATCTTAAAACACTACAAATAATGTTCTTCTTTAACCACTTCAAAAATTAAATAATATGCTGGAATAACCTGTACATATCATAATTTTCAGAAGCGCCTTCGGACAAGTTTGCAATATATGGTTTATATTTGGTGACATGGAAATGTTCCAATCCAGCAAAAAAATTACCACCATCGACATCTTGACAATTTGTAGCTCTAATAGTGGTAATTTTTTCAATTTCATTTTCAAATAACTTTCCTGTCTGTACAGAAAAACTTCCTTATTACCAAACACGAGTCCTTCAGTGCTACATAATTCTCATACTCATACATACTCATACTCGCTACATTTTGCAACAGCATGTCTTAGTCAGATGCCTTCTACCAATAAAAACTTTACATAGTGATTTTTGGTTCTTAAAACCACTTTATGAAATAAACATCAGGAGGATATACAATGAATTGTGTTGTTCTTAAACACATAGTATTAATTGCTCTTACCTGGGTATACTCATAAGGTAGTGAAGCAGTCGCCTATAGTCATCTGGCGCCACCCTGTCCCGCCTGGAGTTAGCGGGAAACCATACGATGGGGCCACCCCTACGGTCGACGCCACCGGTGAGTGCCGCCACCCGCTCCTGCAGCAGCGGCAGCACGTCCAGAGCCCGCGCGCCCACCTCCATTGCGCGCCGCGCGCCCGGCTCACGCACCGTCCTACACAAGCCTGCAAAGAAACTGTCGCTTTATTCATACCATGCCAAATGTAATAAATATGTGGCATAGTCATGTGAAGGCAGGCCTACCCATATCATCAAATGTTAAATTACTACCCTGTACATAAATAGTAATATGGCACCTTGATATGAACAATGGTGATGAAATGAAAATCTGTTAAACTTACCACAAAGGCACATGAATAAATAAAATCTACTATTTAGACTTGGTAAATATTTTCAATTATATCACTTCAAATTTGTAAATTGTTTAAATATACGATATTTCCAAAGAGAAGGGGAGGGATTACAAAAATGTCATTATAAATGTTAGCGCAGTCAAAACTGTAACAATTATGTAATTAACAATGTACAGTAACAACTGTTTCGACTAGATCATGCCTAGGACTATTGTTTGATTCTAGCCACACATTTGGTTTATATACCATAGCGGCATATCTTGGTGAGATAATAGATGTTGGAATTAGGTATTCATTGAAACAGTTAACTGCGCCATGAAAAAGCACAAGTAACTTGTCACACTTTTGCGTTAAGTGAACAAGCCAGCCAGAAAAGCTGCATCTATTTAGTTTGAAATGACTTACCCTAAATTTCTCTTTAATAAATATGTGTGTTTACTTATTTTTAACATTATCTGAGTACAAATATTAGAAACAAAAATAAATGCATGATAGAAATTTTTCTAATCCTCTATGACAATATCTTATTGGTTTATATCAACAAAAAATAGGCCAGCATGTCACATGTATACAATATCTTTATTTATGCATTTGTAATGCACTTCAGCTTTCAGAACCTTCATTTGCATCATCAGCAACCTGCCCTCTTCCCTATGGAGGTTCGGCACAGTACATTCTACGACTTCATACATCTCTGTCAGCTATATCTGAACTCACACACTATGCATATCCTCTTTCACACAATCCATATTCAATCTCATCACCTTCTTGTTTTTCTACTTATGATCTCTCCTAATGACATGTCCATACGCTAACCTTTTACTTCTCATTTTGTTTGGGAACCTTCATTTGTTTGTGTGAAAATAATGATGTATAGAAATAAAAATATAGTATTTCATTTTAATTATTGTCAATAATTTATCAATTAAATAGGGATGGCTTAAAATAAAGAAAATGCCAGCCAGAAACATGCATTAAATAATATTTAAATTATTTCGTAAAACTGGCCAGCAAGAGTCAATTTTATTTTATTTTCTTCATTAGTCAACATATTATAGATCTGAATTTCAATGAAAGTTATTGCGAAAATAAAGAAATGAACTCTGTGTTTTACTGCATCAATAAATGTGAACGTGAGAGATCATGATGAATTATGAAATAAAACCACTTTTGTTTTACGAAGGAAGACCAACGCCAAGACAGGGTGTATATAAAATTTGACACAAGTGAAAAAATTGTGATTTTACAATAAAAAAGCCGGATAATAATATGTCTATTAGGTACAATACCAAGGTTGTTTCAATAATCGCTGATGACAAATTTATTATAGAAATATAACTACATGTCACAACAAATAACCTCAGACAGACATCAACCAAACTAACCGTGGTGACTCAGGGATGGTAATTAGTCAGACATAAGGGCTCGGCACGCATTATTGTCGCTTTCATTATCATCACTAATACATTTGTAAAAAAATATACTCATTTATGATCTAAAACTTAATAAAAACACAGAATCTATGCATAATGACACTAAGTAACACGAACAACCACAACTACTACAATCTACAATGGCGCGTCAGAGATGCTTCAAACTTGAAATAAAACCGATGGTGCTAAAGTGCTAACATGCTAACGGTCACTATTAATTTTTCGCACCCATGGTGTGGTTCTTAGGTCATCAAAGTTTGATTACCAAAAAATAACTAATATTTTTTTTTAAAAACTTGTACTTAATTTTCTATAAAATTAATTTTTAAATTGTTGCCGTTATTTCTTTCGAGGTTGTTTTTACGGTTTTTTTAAGATGAGACAATATTAATTAAAATCTTTATGGTATAATACAAGTTTAAGCATATTTATTTGCTTCATAATTTTTGTACAAAAAAAATATCGGATAAAACAAAGAAGGTGTTAAGCAATAGAACAAAAAATTGCATTCTCTGCAGCAGATATAGCGTCGCAGACAAGTGATTATTAAAAGATACGTTTTGTAAACAAAAAATCTTGATGGCATTGAAATCAAATATGTTCTAGCGTAATTATTATTCATCACTGGTTCGTATATAATTGTAATCAATTTATTTATCGTGTTTGGTAGACGCGTTCATGAGGGTAAAATAATTTCGTGTTAAATTCGAACCAATCATGTTGTACACCTAGTAAAAACCTTTCTAGCCTTGAAAAATGAATCCTGGAAATTCGAAACACGTAAAAACCATGTCGTTTTTCTACAACCTTAATACCACTTGTAAAAGGTAGATAACGAATCAGCATTTTTCATATGGCAATACCTATCTGTCACTTGTTTTCTCAAAATATCAAATCTATTGATGTTAATAATATGTATCACGTCAATTGAAACTTTGTATCACATGTAACATAAGTCTGAGCTACTTTATACTACTGTATAGTTTTTAATTTGGACTTAACAATATGTGATTTTAACTTTTGGACCAGAAGGATAGTGTAAACTAATATCTTCGATCAAATCAGTCTATATATATTTACCATATACAGTGCTGTAATACGTAGAGATTCAGCATCGCTTAGGTAACTTATCTTTAACAAAGTAATTCCTCGTATGATCAATAATGCAATTGTAGTTTCATCATGACGATCATTGTTTCCTATGACCCATTGGCACAAAAGCAATCTAAATCTGAAATAACCTACATATATGTCCCAGTATTTTGCTTACCTTGTTAATATATTTGGCTTTGTAATATTAGACAACAGATTTGGATGATTAAACTATGTGTAAATTTATAAAGAAATTGAATGAAATATTTCAGTGGCATTGGTTAATTCCACGCAGTATACTGCTGATGGCTATAATTTTTGTCTGCTATTCCCACATGAGTTCTATAGAGAGGCATGAGAAGCAACCGTAAGATGCGAACGGCGGCAAAGGAATCTGATATCTTGATTATCAACATCACAGCCAATGTATGAACTGAAGCCAGCCCAATGGATCTATGCAGTGTTTGCCTGGACAGCAACATTCATTAATGGCTGTATACTCAGATAATTTTAAACACAAGTTAAGTGAAAAATTGTGTAAAACAGGATACAAAATTAAATTAAATAAAACAGTTTCACGGAGGAGTAAACTTTATTAATATAAACTTGCTACAATCAAACAAAATACATTTAAAATTTCCATATATATCAGTAGATGGGACTCTACTGACCAAAATAATTGCTCAATAACTCTACCACCGGTACACACTTGTGACATAAAAGAGAAGACTACTCGCATCAACATGTGATTGTGTATAAAATGTTTGGAAAGAATTGAAAATAATAATAATAATCTGGACCTTCAAAAGTAAGTTTGGACTTGCAATGTTTGCCACCAACATAAAGCATCAATCATAAAGGACATTGTCAATGAACAAAATATTGAAGTCTCTTGTTTTAAATACAGTGCATATTGCATGCTGGATGGCACTGTGACAATCACGGAAACACAATCAATTGGAGAATCAATATATCAGATGTGTTTTAATGAAACCTAATAACCTTTTGTTATACATTATATATATTTGTTAGTTTATAGTTTCAAAACATTTGAGGAATAACTTACTAATAGGTTTCTTAAAAAAAACAGCAATAACAACAGGCAAGGCGAGCAGCAGTGGGTCTTGTATACCACACTTTGTAAATCTTGTAAGTCTTGCCATCCTAATACTAGCAGTGAATGAAATAATTTAGAGTAAAACTTAATGGCAACACACTACAAAAATGTTTAATCCTTAAATTGCCCATAATAAATAAGCTAATGGGTAATTAGTTAATATGACTTTTATTTAACATTGAAAATGCCATCGGCAGAATGGCAACTGGCTCCGAGCTATCTGGCTTGTCAATGTAGATGCTCCATGTCTTGGCCGACATGTCGAATATACCTGTAATGAAACTTGGTCAATATGACTGCTGAAATGACGTCAAGATATGGTTGGCGGGGATAGAACAAACTGTGCACAAAGTATCATGCTTTGTATAACTGAACTTGAACAGAAACAGAATGGTTGCAATTCTCACATTGAGAGACTCACGTGAAACTTGAGTTCACGTCAGTATTGGAAATAATGCAGATATTTTTTTATCGACATGCAAATGAATTTTTGGAAGTAAATATAAAGGTATTCGTCTTATAGTTCCCAATAAGAGAGATTTTATTTTATTAATATCCTTATAGTTGAATTTTGCTGCCAATCTGAAAACAGACATTCTGTCGTTCTGAGACATATTTTTTAATATGAAAACTATGAAACATCTCTTCGTATGTTCTACAATAGATGGCGTTATCCTCAGTTTTAAAAAGATAAAATTCTCAAGCAGGTCAGGACAGGTCAGGCAGTAGTAGAGACTCTGTCAGGGGAAACTCGCATAACACTAGTTTCGACAGGAGATAATAAGTTATAATACTTACCGGCCGCGATAGTCTGTATGGGGGCGTCGAGCCTTGTCTGGAAAACGGGGTAGTCCTTGTAGGTGGTGTCGGAAAGCACGGTCTCGAGGTCGCGGCGAGAGCGCGGCGGCGCGTGCCCACGGATTGCCTTCATCCTGGTCACGCTGCTATCTATTATATCGCCCGTCACTTCCTGCACTCGCTCGCGAAGGTACCTGCAAAGTTGTTCATTCTGTCACTCCTTAAAATTCTTACATTCTTGCACTTGTCTCCGCATACTAAGCTTGCTACTTTACTTACGCGTTGCAATGCGTCAGTGTCTCGTTAGTATACTTGTGAATGTTCAAAATAGATTTGTGGCCGCCGAGATCGGGCGCCACTTCGATGTTCATGAGCTCGCGCTCGCCATTTTCAAAGGTCCATATAATATTTGTCGAGAAACCATTGCCGATGCCAAGGCCCTCGTCCAGGAGGATTTTTTCAGCTTCGCCGGGAGTTCTAGCCGTCAACAGAGCGCGTGTAATAAACATGCGAGCTGCAATTACATGTAAAGTAATATTTGACACCTGTAATTTATTAAAGAAATACAATCTCAAATTACAAATTCTTCACTTACGTGTATTGCCAGGTTTTAGAAATAGGGGGCTGAGAGTGTTGATGGTGAAAACGAGGCCGTACTCGTTGAAGCCCATCGTGTAGCCTGGCAGCTGGCCGGCGTAGCAGAGTGAGGCAAACCTCTCTTCTACGGCCTAAACAATAGAGAGCTGTAAACTAATAATACTAACGTCCCGTTTGACGACGAAGGCCGGAAGCGGCCCGCGATTTCCTTTCTATTAAGAAAATGGAAATCTTATATGTCAACTTACGCCGAGTTCTCTGTCTTCCGGGGTGGGTATGACGTGCGCTGACATTATGTAGAAGTGGTTTAGCGTTTCCATCGGCGCGTCTTCTGTGTGACCGAGCACGATCTGTAACACATGCAAAGTGATGCCATTGTTTGAGAAAACAAATTGAAGGCTTGGATTTGTAAAGAAAAAAAATGTATATCTGGATGTAATAAAAAATGTACAAGTTTATATAAATTGACTATATTTATTAATAGAGTTAGTGACTTTTGGAGAAGGCACCTTATTCACTTACGTTTTCCAGTGTCTTGAACGCGATGTCACTGCAGCCACCGTCGTCAATTCGGTTCGAGTTTTTATCGTTGATGGTACCAATGATGTCGTCCATATGCAGCAGGAACAACTGAAAAAACATCATTTGTGTAACATTGTTTATTGCAATCTTGTACTTGTTTGTGTTCTCGTAACTTTGTCACGTCTAGTGCAGTGAAGCGCTGCGACGTGCTGTTGTCTGTCGTCGACTGTTTTCTTATCAGCTTGTTCGCATCCCGCTTTATCATGTTTACCACTTGATATCTTAGGTAACCTTGCTGTAATTACATCTTAAGCACACGGCTTCACATTTTTGACATTTACTGTAGACTGACCTGGTAGAAAGGAACCTTTGCACCGTCGGCCACTCCTTGTATTTCCTTCACGTAGTAGGGATACCTCTGCTTCATGTTGAGCAGGGTGGTGTCATAGGCGGCGCGTCCAGACGGCGTTTTATATTCCCTTTCAAAGTCTTTTAAGCCTTGGTACGTTTTGAGGAAACTTTGTATAACGGATGCAAAGTTACGGCCCTGGAAGTACGAGTGCCATTGTAATTAGTGTTTTTTTTATATTTCAAATCACCCTGATTTACTTCTAATAATAGCCACTTGCAAGTAAATAAATTATTCATATAAATCGTAACAAATCCATAGTAAACAGTTAGCCATTAAGGCCGTCACACCGTTATAAATACTATTATTTTTATGAAAACGTAAATGTAGATTTAGTGATCTTTTATCTTTGCTGCGGTTCATTTATAGAGATGTATTATATGCACGAGTCACTGATTTTTATAAGAAATTATACTATCTGTACTTTGTTTTCAATTTGTTTGGTTGCAAATGGTATGTTCTTCAATATTTTCAAATATGTGCAACCTCAGTGTGTAGAAAATTATCACGTGTTATCGAAAATGTCATTTCCTTGTAAGGTAAACTAGCGGTGTGAACTGGCGCTTTATAATTTATGTTATAACAATGTACAAGTAATTAGTGGTTTGCTCCACAGATCGGACTCGGGTCGTTTTCAATTTATTGGACGTAGGCAGCGACCATTATATTTTGAATAAAATAATGAAAATTTACTATAATGATATATAATAGTTACAAATATTTCAACGAAACTGTCATATTAATAATTCATTAACACAATTCGATAGAAGTGTACAAAACAGTTGACGAGGTCACGGCAACCAGTCTGTCGGGGTTCAGGATTTAACTGCACAGTGAAGCTTGGAAAGTTCGCAGTGTGATCCGCTTTTGGAACAATGCTTTGCCCGGTTCAAAGTAGACTAATATTTTTTATTGGTATGCAAATATTGTTTGCGATTATGAGATTATAGAGCGCACGGCGCCATTCGATTTGCATTTTTTTTTCTTGTGATCAACTAGTTTTGGTGTTTAGAATAAATCCGTTGTAACCTACGTCATTAACTACTAATAATATTGAAGTTGTTAAAACTTAACTACCAAGTAAGATTGTTGTTTCGTTTGAACGATTGTGATATTATTACTAGCAGTAGGAATCGTGTATGCTGACAAAGAGATTAGGTAGTTATGTGGCGTCGTGCGGAGCATGTCTGTTGAAGGTGACAATGTTACGAGACTTATTGCGTAATTTATTAAGATTTTATTAGATGTCGTAGATTAGTGACAGGATGTAATAATAATAAGTAATTCACGGATTTAAATGACGGAAAATGAATCATTTATAGGAAATCGTAGTAATGGGAGTCAAGCTACACACAGAATAGTGGAGAATAAGTAAATTCTAATTGGAGGACGTTTTTGTATTTTGAATTTAGCTTAAACTTTACTTCTACTAAAACTAATTCTTATAAAAAGTGTTGAAACATGGACACTGTTTTTGCATGACATTTTAAAGTTTTTTAATTTTAAATTTGATGTAATGAAAAATACCGTTTGCTCGTAGTAACAATGGACAAAGAATGTTAGCAGACTCACTCGCTGAGTGTGCAGACAATAAGTAAATTATTGTGTCTTCTATTTAAGGTAAATTAGCGGTTTCCAGTTGTTCCAAAGTTTAAAAACTTGGGATCAGTGTACTCGCGATACTCGTTAATAAGCAGAGCGCCAGGGCCGGCCTCCTTCGAACTAGATTGAACTAATAATCGTAAGGAAGAAATGGCACAGCTCTAGGCGCACTCTACACGTCCCTTACGCAAATACTGACCGATAGTTTGAAACTCTAGCCGACGAGAACGTCTTCAGCAATCCGATACTACTAACTATGTGGACGCGAAAGTGAACGAGCGAAGTTCCAGGAGTTGAAGTGTAACGAATTGCGGGTGCGGGATCGCCGTCGCATCGCGCCGCTTGCCTGCCTGTGTATTGGCATATTCCTATTAGCGTGGGAAGCGGAACATGATAAGTGGGACTTCCTGTATCTTTCCTCATTAAACGAAATAACTAATTAGAAAAGAAAAACAATTTAACGAGCAAGGGCGACTCGAAGTTTTTTTTGGTAAATTAATGACAGGTAAATGAAATAAAAAAAAATCTTACCACATCATATCCGACTTCATAATGGGACCCTCTAAGATAGATGACCGGAACCACGCGGCGCCTACCGATGTGTTTCTCACTCACCGAATTGCCTGTAACAACAATGGCTTGCTCTGTAGGGGCACAAGCGAAATATTTTTTTGATAGTTCATCGAAAGTAGAATGTGACCACTTCACGCACAATAAAATGTATTTACGTATCTTTCCATATCTAGGAGTATTTTGGACAAGCGTTTGTCGAAACCATTGAATTGTTTCTGTCATTGTTCCCAAAAACTTTTCCCATAAATGTTTAAATTTAGTAAATAAGAGTACCTAGGGAACAACGTTGTGTTTGTTTTTAAAACCAGTATGCTTTGGTAGGTTATAGTTTGGTTAGGTTAATTTCGGATAGCGTAAAAACTAATTCATTTCAAATTTTGGAGCGCACCGATTTTATCGTATAAATTATATAAATAGAAACATTAATTAATAACGTCGGAACACAATTGTTTCGACGAAGGTTTACAATAGTTCACGAAAGGATCAAACGCTGCGCCGTTGCGACAGGTCAGCGGCCCACGAGTTCGCACATCTTACCTTTCATTGTTACTTGTTACAGGCGAAACAAACGCCAGCCTTACATTTTGATACGAAGATAAATACACAGATAAAAATGACATTGCCTTTTGTTACATTTTTTTAATGGCCAAATAGTTTGTTTGAAATCTGAACGTTGTTTGGAAGATAACCAATGTGGTTTCTCTTTATTTCTTCACGCGACCTCTCATATCTTCTTTTAATAATATCTGTTACTAAATATTTATAAATGCAGACAATTAATTAAAATAGTGTATATTGCTTATAATAGCGCTAAGGGTCTACCAGACAAGGGCACTGAGGAATCAAGATGGAATTGATAACTGACTTACCATTTAGCCCCCTCATTCTGTAACTAAGATGGAAAAGATGTATCAATGTATGTCTACAACAACAAACGTATGCGCAAGAGGCCGTCGCTGGCCGGAGACGCGGCAGAGACTGCGCGGCTCCGGCGCCGTCCAAACTATAATATACTTACGTACTTGCTACCGCCCCAGCCGCTGCCGCAGCTCCTGCACTTTGTACAGATCCACTGTAAGCTGAAATGCTTAACAACAAATTACTTGGACTTTTCATTGTAACCCAACACTATTCAGCAGTGTCCGTTAAATGCAAATGAAAAGATCTTTCACTAATTCGAAATTTGCAAGCAACATTTAATGTGTTTTCGTAATTAATTGACTTGTTGAAATGTTTAAAGAATAGAGACAATAGAGCGAAACTAATCAAATGATGCCGAGCTCCGAAATGTTTGTTTCAATCGAGTGTAATAGAACAAAGTGAATTTCCCGCGAGATTTTTCTTGCAAACATTACTTACTACTACACGGCGGGACTTTGGGTCAATAACTGAAAGGTCATCAAATAATTTTCTTTATTACCTGGGACCTGTTTGTACACGATCACAGTTCGAAAGTATTCAAACAACCGACAACAACGATACCAGCAGGCGGGCGTCGTGTCCATTGCATTATGTTGACAGCTCCAAAAGCAAAACTGAAAACAGTTTATTGAAACGAAACACTTCCTAGTAGGGATACGGCCCTCAAGAGTACTTTTATCGCGCTAATGAAGTAGGTGGCATTGAAAAGCGCGTGCTGCCGACAGCTGCCTCACCTGCAACGTTGACTCTCGAATGTTGTACTAATACTATGCTTTCCTTGGCGTCTTAGTTGATGCCATATTGAACCATGTAGGATCCTTTTAGCCTCTAACATTTGTTACATATTGTTTTTGTTTCAAATACTTAGAAGGATGAAATCTTTCTCAAAAGTTTACTCTTTCGCTGGACGTTAGCCACGCCAACGCGTTTAGCCACGCCAACGCGTACAGGACAAACATTTCTTTGTATGTATCGTGTAATTCATTGAAATGAACTATAAAACAATCCAACTTATTTCATTAATGATTTAAGGAATTTTAATGTGTTTGAAATGACGTATAGCGGATATGTAATACAAATTAATAACATTGTTGCGTGTATAAAATTCCAATGTTTGCGATTGTTCATTGTCCTAATGACAAAGGCACCTGCTGTGAGAGCCTGTCCCCAAGCTCGTGGCGGCCAATAAATCTTAATTTGAATGTCAGATAGTTGTTAATTTTGTTAATTCCCGGCCGGATCGCCTTTCGACGCATTTATTGATTACAATTTCACAAAACTGTAAAGACCCGGATATATAAACTATAAATCGAGTGTTTTTTTACAATTTGACGAATACTAGAAAGGCGGTTTTTGAATTCGAAATAAGAGAAACCCACCAAATATTAGGCGGCCATTTTTTTGCCATACCTTTGTTGTCCGGGTAAGGGGTCTCGGTTATATATTCAAATTAAAATCAAAATGCTTGCACATTTATTCTACATGGAATGTGATTGTGAGCAAACTAATTACTTTTCTTGTTCAAGTGAGCGCTGACTATTTGTTTAAGTGTAGGTAGACCAACTTGCGCTACCAACACGTCTAGTAGTGCTATTTTTTAAATTAAAACAGCACAGCAGTCGAGAGCCTGCCCCCGCGGCCACGTGATGTGGCGTCACGTAGAAAAGTACCCTGGATATCCTTCGACGAGATGAGATCGTGGCATGCTCACACTGCTTTGTAAATTTCATTCCCATGATTTTATACACTTCATACCTTTGCTGCGTTCATATATCCTGGCCAATTTCAAACATAGTATCAAAAGCAGCGCGGACCGCCGCCGGGGAACGTACTGATAGCCCACCGTTATCAAAGTCTCGGTGTAATTAAATAAAAAAAAACATAATTAGTATAAGGCAGATGTATTATTTAAATGTAACATTCTGACTTTTTCAAAATCCTTGCATTTTGATCGCGGCCATGTGTTTGAAGGCAACGTTGCCTGTAAGATTTACGGGCACATGTTGGCCCCGGTACCGTTTTTGATTTTTTAAACGAAGCCGTTTAGATTTTGAAAATAAAATAGACGCGCGTGATGTTCTACCGATAATTGTTTAGGCCGTGGTTTGATTTAGAGCGTTATAGCGATTCAATTAACATTACAACGGTTGATTAGCAATTCACGTTCAATTTAATCTTGTGGTAGATCTTTAATACGATCAATACCGAAGTAAAAACCCATTTTACTTAATATTTCTTAAAATGTTTTTAACATTTGCATGAAGTGTGGTTAATAGTCTATTTATTTATTTTTCTAAGTTAAAATTAAGAAAAATTAATGTCTTCCACAAAGCAATCTTAAATTAAGTCTTTATTTTATTTCACTAAGGTCAATCCTGGCGTAATCCGTTAATCATTAATAAGGACAGGCCAAGTGTATAAGTACGATGAACTGTGAAAACTTGATAAGGACGCTTGTATGTCTGTAGTGAGAGGACGAGTACGGTGTGCCTGAGTCGCCGCGCTATGTTCCGCTGAAAGTCGTCCGCAGGGAGCAGTAAGTACGAGACTTGGGCCACACTTTTGTGCACAGTTGTGTTCGTCGTGTGCCGGTGGCCTTGTCCTTGGCCAACCGCACGTGTTCGCTCATTTAACCAGTTTCGTCTACGTCACACACTTTTTATTTTAATGTGCACTCAAATTTCGAATTAACATAAATATCTCGCTGGCCGGCGAGATCGGTACTCAAGTAGTCAGCTATAACAACAGCATGGCTCACGCTTTCAATCGAGCCAAATGATTGGCTTGCTGCTTTCCGAACGGCATTAGCGATAAGATTCCTATTATACAATCTTGCTTCAATAAAAATATCAACTTGTTGCAGAACAAATGTTCTACATTTAACAGGAGTCACAAAGCAACTAAAACGGTGGCAAGAATGGATAATTTGCAAGGGAAATGAGAGCGCTTCACTAAAACTAACGCGTGAAAAATTGTCTTTAGAATAATTTCTTTGTATCAGACACAACAGTGGCTTATTATTTTTACTTTGTTTGTTTGCGCTAGGCCACCTTCTCATAGTTACTGTTGTTTTGTTGTACACACATCGCTGACACACATCTAAGATAAATCTAAAGGCTGACAAACTTCTATCAGCAAATACATGAAACCTACGTAAGCTTAAAAATTGGCATACATATAAACAGTATAAGGTAATTACTTATTAAGTTTTTCTAAAGCGGCTCAACGGATCTCTTTGAAATTTAGCACAGATGTAGTTTGGAAAAACGGATAGGCTACTTACAAAGGTTTTTTTTAAATTCCTTGCCGACAGCGTTGCGGGCTAGTCTAGAAGCTAGTTTTTACGTAAGGCACAAATAACAACAGAAACTTAGTAAGTTAAACAACTCCCCGCAGCAACTTCCTTGAAGTGGAGGAAGAGACGAAGTTGAAGCAAAAGCTGTTAATACCTCCTAAATTGAATACCGTCATAATATATGCCCAGGAACCTGGCGTAAGTGTTGAGCGTTGTGTGAGCTGGTTTCTACAAATAATTATTAAAATATGTGCCGCGATTTCTTGATAATGAAGTTAAAAAGGTTATAGGTCGCTCTATATAATAGTACAGACATGTGCAGATAGCTCAATATATATATGTATTAAAGATTAATAAAAAATAACTACGATTTTATGATTAACACGCGTCGACCGAAACAAAGCGAGGTGTAGGTACGTGGAGAGTTTTAACATCGTACTGAATATAAACGTAGAGTAGAGCAATAAAATTATTACCAACACTGAGGTACTGTTCAGTAACAGGTAGAAATAATAATCAACATTAAATAATCAGTCGGTACACAAAACATGTCAACGAAGTGCAACGGTCGGTCGTGACTTGAGGCATTTAATATACTCGTGTGCACGGCCGCGAATTCCTAGGAAGGAATCACAATGTACAAAATTTAAGTCAATTCCGTTACGAAATATGATGAAGTTATGTTACAATAGCAGAAATTAAGAGAAAAATGTGTTTATTATATTTAAGCACCCAAAGGATTTAGAAGGTTACATTTGAATTATGAACCTTCTATATAAATCTAAACGAGCCTCCCGTCGCCGCGGCGAGCGTCTTAGAGGCGCTACAAAAATAAATTGATTCGTTGTGGTAAGTCGAAATCAATCTTAGTTTAAATGTGTCGCCGATCGTGTACTTTACGACTAGTTTTTTATACGTGTAATATTTCCTGCGAAGAAATCGTATTCAGTCCCTGATGTATGTACAAAAGGTAAACCATGATAAAATAGAAGTAAGAAGTCACTTTTGACCGTGACGCCTCATCGCATGATCACAAGTCAAAGAAATCAGATCAATACGAGCCTCGATGCAATTAACATTTGAATTATTCATTTTTATCTTTTGATGGCTTCAATAAGTCAATTATTCAATGACTTTGAAAGAAAATACAGATTTGAATGTCGCGCGCATTGGTATTGCTCTCCGACTTCTGCTCTGTCGTCCTCCATGGCGTACTGCTACAGCCGGTAATGTGAAGGTGGTAATGAATCTGGCCGGAGAATCCGATTTAATTGTAAATGACCGCACGACGAGCAGTGCAACTGGCCTGACCGACTTATTTTCGCCGAATTAGGAAAAGGGCTAAGTTAAATTAAATATATTGTTAATTGTTTTTAAACACAGTAAAGGACAATAAACTAAAAATCAAAACCAAAATAATGTTAACAAGACCTTTCAATCTTTACAACAGTTAGGCGATAATCGTGTTTAATATTAAAATGTTTAAATGACATCTCAACTCCTCGTGTTTGTCGAAACACATAATGAATATTTAATTCTACATTCATTAATGTATGTAAATAACAACCTTCTTATATTTAAACTAGACAATTTCTAGGGGCTATTATTGTTCGTCGGCATCAATTCAATAATCGTGTCATAATTTGGCAACAACAACAACACAGGTAAGTTTTCCTCTACTGACCACGCTTACTTTTTCTTTATAAAAATATCGTACTTTTAAACACATACGTTTGTTTGAAACGAAAACAAATACAAGTTTACGACTGTGGGTAGGGTAGTGGCACTCTATAGATGTATATCTTATAAAATTGCTTAGTGCCTATAACGGCGGGTAATCCCGCGTTTCTAGGATATCTCGGCGTTTATTGCCCGCCTACCAATATATTACCTTTGATCACGACGGCGGTATGATTTTGAATGTTGAGTGAGTTTAAAAGAGGACAGATAACATGAAAATACTACTACGTAGCCAGAAATTACACTACGTTGCATCGGCGAAAAAGAAGCAATACCAAAAGCATAAGCCAAGGAGTAAATGATTTCCAAACAAAACATTTTTCGGCCTTCATTTGGCATTAGAGTCACAACAACATCCTCGTAGTCGAACGGCTTGTTCTTTAAAAGCTTGTCGCTTATCTGCAAAGGTAAAGCCCAATGTTCAGTACCAGACGACAGTCACTTATTGCTTGGCAAGCGGGTCGCAATGGCTGACCCCTTTCTTAGGTCTGCACTACGAAACAGATTACTTCTGCATTTCACCTAGTTGTAAGTTTTAATTAGTTGACGACCACTAACTATTTTATTGATGGTAAATTGAGGAGATGATTAACGGGAATTTAGTATGAAGAGTAAGGCGGGTGCATTAGAGGCCAACGGCCCGCTCGCGAGGCGGCGCGGCCCACTACTGCACTAATCTTGAATCTCAGGTCAATGCTCTGCTTATCTCGTCCTTTGCTCAGTAAAATTATGAAACTTGTAGTATCTTCAAAATTAAATAAAAAATACACTGTTAGACCATCTTATCAGGAAGTCGTTAGATGCGGAAAACGGAGGACCGCATACCGTATAAGGCATTTGGAAAGGCCTATGTCCAGCAGTGGGCAGGCAGCTGATGATGATGATGAGACGATCTATTGAAACTTTGGTGGACACAATTTTGGACAAGGAAGTTGTTTTTGTACATTTCATACGGCACAAGTCGTCCTTCGCGATGTTTTACAACGAAAACAATAAATTAATAAATATATAGGCAAAACATTTTGTTTTTACGTAGTCCGACGATTGCGCAAATTCAATAAATTCATCAATACTCGTTTATTGTTTAAAAAAACAAACTTGAAATTTTGGTTTGGTTGGTTATTTACCTTGATCTTAAGCGGTTGTCGGTCTAATCGGCGTCTTGCACAGCGGACCCGGCGGCGTGTTTCATAGTGCAAAATTAAATTAAGGTTCCCGCTATGGAGATATTAGAAATGGTTTATTTAGATTGATGTCGGCTGTCCTTAGAGCTTATCACCCAAAGCTCGTCAAAGGGGGCCCGTCGCCGGCTTGAGCTCTTGCGCCCGTGCTCAGACTGGATTCTAATCTCATAAGAAGCCTACTGCCCGACAACGTGATTGCAGCGTGTTAACATTGGTGAAGGACAATGCAAGCGCATGAAGGTTATAGTATTGTACTTTTATTTTTGTCTGTGTACGATTGTAACTAACGACTATAGGGAAAAGCTCACTATAAAATTATTTTAAAGGTCATCGGAAAACAAAAGTTACTTGTTACAAACTGCGTTTGTTGGAATTATTTTTATAAAATAAAAGAAGTCAAGCGATAGGGAAAGGAGAAAGGGGGGGGGGGATCACTGACTTTATTTGAACTCTATGTTTGACTTAAGAAAATAATTTTGTGTCGTTCCACAAGCTTTCTTCTCAAACTAGGATTTGATTTATTACAAAACCGGTTTTAGTTTCAAAGTAAAGTTTGTTTTACTAATACTCCCTTGGATTGTCCTTGTATTTAGAATTATTATAATTTGTTAATTAAAAAATAGCATTTAACAAGCATTATATTTAAATTTTGATTCGTGGAAAATACGTTGCTTAAAATTGTTATTTAAAGTAAATAAAAACGCCGCAAAAATAATTAATGTCACTTACCGCACTGTATAAGAACTACGAAGTAGCACAGACACAACAGCTTCAACATTTTAACTCGCTCTTAGTTGGACTCGTTTGAAAACAATTAAAGAAAAATAATTTACAGAGAAATGTACTATCTCGTGAAAGAGGCTCCGGTATACATGAGCTGTCTTCCGACCTGCGACTTTATATAACGCACGCCGGCGTTCACGGCGCCACATCAAAATGTGAAAAAATACAGTGTAAAAACAACGTAGACACTGTGAGTATATTAGTTATGGCGGCTGGCGACTAACAATAATTGATGAAGCGTGTGTTTTGTCAAAGACGACTCGTGTGATTAGGACTCGTTACCTCGTTTCAAATTAAGAAACAGTTTAGTACGTACGTCTGTCACAGCCTATCATTAATTTGTGTATTAGTGTGTACATTAATTTGTGTATTAGTGTGTACATTAATTTGTGTATTAGTGTGTATACGTGTGTATAAATATTTGGGCAAGTCGTATGATAATTTTCCTTTTGGTTTTTCTTTAATAATATTAAATCAGTAATGTGAAAAGGTAAATATTATGATTGGATAACAAAATAATATATTTCTCATTCGTGACTATTTAATCAAATGTTTTTCTTCTACCGGTATTTTGTTTTTACACATTTTAAGCTAAAAGTTTCTTTTTTAGAATCTAACCTTAATGTTTGGTCCGCGTGTTGCTTGAGAGATGAAGGACTCTTAACCGGTTCCACTGCCGAATCGACTGTACAAAATTATACCTTACTCTGTATTTTTCAATATCTCTAATACTAGTATAGAAATGTGTTTGCGCAGCCATCTCGTTAGGTTTGACATTTTAGGACCAGTGCAAAAACAGGAAGGAAAGTGGCCGACAAAGATGTAGAGATTTAGAAACGGGTAGCCGAGCCCAACATTATTGGAGAGATAAAAGTACACAGACTCCGGAGGCCCACTCACTTAGAAAGCGTAGATGATGCTCGACTTGCTAAACATGCATATACTTGGAGTGGTCGACGTGCTCTATGAATGACAGATCTCAGGTAGAATTGGAAAAGGATCTACAATCTCACGCCTGGGTCACGTTGGCCCACGATGGTGAAAAATGAAATGATCATTCTAACTGGCAGAGTCCAAGGCCGACTTCGGTTCGCAGTCTCCCTCTAGTTAGTTAGGGAAGAAAGATACAGGATATTTAAAGTGTGCCTGTAGTGTGTATAATCCAGACACGGGCGTAGCGATAAACAAGGAATATGGAAGTAATACACGTTGCGGAATTGATTGGACCTACTCATTCTTTGAACAATGTCATTTATTGGTTAACAATACATTTCCAAGTCCACACATTTAATTTATTAAAATTAAACTTAGCTTTTAACGCAATGCGCATATATTAATCAAATTAAACGTAAAACCCCAAAAAAATTTGAATGACAATCCAGCTCGTTTTAATATCGAGGACGGGTCAGCCGGACGTGGCGACGCGAGCCATAGCGATGTTTTCCCAATTATAATTTGTACTTCGTTTCACTTTCATTCATTTATTTAAAAAAGGGCGTGTTACATAGATACTAGTATTGATTAACATATCATTATGCAACACGCACTTTCATCACCAGCTCACTATACCCCCCCCACTGAGGGCCCCGGACCTTATTATAAGGGATGAGTAAGCCGTAGACAGCCACGCTGGCCCAGTGCGGGTAAGATGACTTCACACATATCTTTGGCTTTGTTCGTAGACATGTGCAGCTTGCATCACGACGTCATCCTACACAGTAAGAGGCACCTATACAGAATGTCGAACACTTAAGAAGACAAACAATGAAGAACGCTCGAGAAAACAAAGTTTGACTATGATTCGGTAAGAAGTTGGCAAAGTGGTGTCACATTTGGATGTGAACTACATTTTCCAGCATTGTCTGTTTAATAAATTGTCAATCACCTATAACTTGTTTTAAAGTATAGGCACGGTGCGAAGCGATCACGTAATTGTTACCTCCGTCTACCCCGTCGTCGTTTAACAGACATGCAATCTAATGAAAGCCGAACGTGGAACGCTCCGAGGGTTGCTGAAATTGCCCAAAGGGTTAGCAAATTGAACAGACCGACAAAATTACAGAGGACGCATTGCATAAATTCAATTCATGTAAATGTGTGAGTAACGTACTGAAATGAGTGTACAGTCGCCTTTCGCTGTGTTCCACCTAAAACTACGGTCGTTGGAATGTTTTGTACACAATGGGATGACGACGCGGAAACAGTAACCAATAGGACTGTCAAAGTCAATAAGTCGGCCAGTGGAACACGAATATCTATTGCTTTTTACGAGGCAATTCTTGTATGAGAAGAACACCGCGAGGATTCCTGATTATCCATCGGCCGCAGGCGGCCAAAAGATGTGCTGAGAGCGGTCTGCATAAAAAAGTGTCATATTAATGTATCAGATACACCCTTATCATGTTACTAATGTTTAAAGTAATTAGTGTTATTAGGTGTCATTAAGGTCGATCTTATAAAAACTCGACGAAAACATTGCAGTGGACAGCGTCGGTCGGCATATTTATCGCGTTTGGCTTTGGACGGACGAGCAAGGGAACTAGTTGCCTCTCTAGTACCGGGCGCCGTTGGCGTCTAATAACTTGACGAACATTTCTATAGATGTGCGTTCCTGTGTCCAAATAATATGTGACGTGGCGAGAGTGCGGCGGCGGCGGTTCTTTTAAAAAAAACGCTAGGACAAACATCAATAATAAAAACACGACTCGTAATATTTCAAAACTATCGTTTAGATTAGAATATACTTATAAACATTTTTATAGCATTGAACAATATCGTATCTCATTTATCATAGTCAAAACCTCATAGTTCCAACACATTAAGTTGATTCAATCGAGTTGACGATCGTTCACTGCTAATTGTTCTCAAATTTTCTAGGTTTCTATAAACTTCAAATGTTAATTCTGTTCAGTTCAATAGTTTTCTTAATTGAAGCTACGAGCGGCAGGCACCGGAGCGCCAACATCAATTTTGACTTGCAGGGTTCAAATACAAACGAAGCAATTATGAAATATGATAGCTGGCGGCGTTCGGTTCCCAATTCCCTATTGCAGAAATCTAGTTAATATGTATGTACACAAAGGATTCAGATTTACCGACATACCCGTGTCGGATGCATCGTCCTGGTTTACTACGTTAGTATTACAAAGGGACGCTAAGGGGAGTACAGTTGGTCTTCTGTATAGAAGCTTGCCTCCTGCGTGGCGGCGACCGCGCCGGCCGGACCGACACGCTTCGTTTGTTATGTGAAGAGATAATAGTGTACTGGTAGGGTCTATCGATCATCGACGGTTCGGCTTCGTTGTCTTACTTTTGTGACTTACAGTCGCATAAAAGTAAACATCAGTTTAAACTTTAACTTGACTGTTTACTACAAATATTAGTAAAACGTCTTCCAATCTTCAGTGAATTATTGCTGAATAATAATTTATTCATATTTGAAGCTGAAACTTTGTATTGCACTGTAAGAAAATAGCGAAAACAGATGATCCTGACGTTTGACACAGTTAATGGATTTGTAGTTGTAATTCAATTTTTGTTTAAATTGTTAATCAACAATTTAAAAAAGTTTTGAATAAAAGGAGGCCATCAATTGTAATTAAAAGTGCTAGAAATTTAAAAGGAGTTCCTCTACACCATGTTTGTCAGCAATGGCTATTGGTTGGAAGCCCGCGGCGTCGTCGCTGGACTAACAGGTCCGGTTGGCACGCGGAGACGGGATTACCTTTGCTATGTAGTGGGCTACGCCACATGGGAAGCGCAACAGCTTACTGTATCACGCCAGTGGCTTGCCGCTGCAGAACGATTCGAGAGAAATTAAATTTTGTCGTCGAAATGCTGATAAGTCCTTCATCGTCATCATCATCAACAGCCCTTGTCTGCCCACTGTTGGACATAGGCCTTTCCCAATGCCTTCCACAGTATGATATGTCCTTAATTATATTTTACTGTGTACATAACCAAACACTTAAGTAAGTGATACTTCCGTTGTAAATGTCATTAAGTGTTTTCAGAGAAAACGGAATTCAAGGTAACGATTTTTAATTAAATGGAAACCTTATTAGTCGGATGCAGAATTCGTGCGCTGCGCTCTTCACGTATTGCGATATCTAATTTGATTCCGAGAACATTGGATAAGTGCCTCCTGAGCGTCACGTATATTTACTCTTTTACGGTTGTGTATGTACACAGAGACAATTACATGATATCCAATCTATTATCGCGGAACCATATATATATTTATCGCATACATATTCACTACAAGATGGTCACAGAAGTATTCGTCGCATACGACAACAGTCGCGAGGCAAGTCACGCTAGTTGGAAAGGTGTCTAAGCAATAAGTAATATTCGCAACCAACAGACGATATGAAGATGCGTTGGACTTGGAGATGATGTTCGGAAGGAAAATGAGATATTTGGCGATCGCGGGGAAAGGAGTTGGGTGGATGTATGACACAGGTTCATCGAATAAGACCATTCAGTTGCACGTGTCTAGGTTTCGATATTTAAACATAGGGGCGTGCAGACAGCAAGTAGATTGGGAAACAGAATATGATCATGAGCTGCAGAATACGCCGCTGACGTGTAGTTATCGGCGCAGTGAGCGCGCGCAGCCAAAGTGTTCAAGGTACCGATTAGACTACAGCTATCAAATGTAACGGAAAGTTATCACATCGCTTACCTTGTGCCATTTTCCCAACGCGGCTCCTCGGGTGTCGGCAGCGGACTGCCGGCGTGCTCCTCGAAGCCTTACTCGTCACTTTAATTGCATTAACTGCTTTATCTATTTTTCTACCACTGCGACAATTGTGCCGTGCACTTGTTAAATACATTTATAGCCAATAATAAACCTTATCTTTTCACAACAAGACTCACGTGGCGTGTTTGTCATAAACCAATAACTTGGTCGATACGCTAAACGAATTAATGTTAGGGAGTTTATGTAAGTACTCGGAATATTATTATTAAGTAAATCGATGCATATGTCCACGTGGCTTTGGAGCCATTTGACTCTGTTGCCTCCTTTGATTGCGAACAATTCACCTGAAAGTGCATTGAGTGCAGAGGATTCTATTAACATTTGTGAAGCTTCTCAACCATTGGCCTGCTCTAAGATAACCAATGCAAGTGGTTCATGACATTTTTTGACTGCTTGTCGAGCCGGAGAATACCTTGAATATAACAGTAGTCTCCTTGCCCGGGTCACAACGCCGCATCGCACTCGCTACATTACTATTCGTAAATATTAGTATTTGTAGGCGTATTTCTTGAAACTACATAACTAGTGTTTACCGATATTTTCTCCTCACAATAACGTCTAACGTTGCTTGTGACATTGTTGTCTTATCCTCGAGAACTTATCGAATGTCTGCATAATCTTTATGAGACAATTGTCGCGGTGTGTGTGCGGCAAGCGTGCGCCTCGAACAGTGCTGCTTCTTTCGCGTTCCTATTGCTGATATGCTGCTAATGACTATATGTTCTTTTGTGAATATCTAACATTAATCAACAACGTCAGTGTACTAGGCGGTAGTGTATTATCTAAGGTGTCTAGGGAAGTAGGCCAGCTAACTTTTAGGGTCATTGACTGACATCGGCCTAATTGAGATAACCAAATCTATGACAAAGGGAAAATGCTTTTAAACTATACTATAAAAAATGACTAAATTAAATTGACTCATCATTAACTGCTCAAACTCCCGAGCGCCCTCGCAGATTGAACTAGAAACATACGCAAGTGGAATGAAAGTTAAACTGTGCCAAGTATCATTATCGCGGCCGTGACAAATGTTATAGTTTTTCCTTTATGATAAAACTAATAGGGGTATTTAACTATTTGTTTTTAGCTAACTTACACTAACCTGCTTCAGTTTACACATAAAATACAAATGTAAATTTCTAAAGATACTAGAGGGGTCGACCAACTTGCCCCTGACCCGACTCCGCCTGCAGTGTAGGTATCCTGAGCATAGCTGGGGACGTAGAGCCGTTGAGGCGACTCTGTGCTTTCAAAATATTTTATTTCCAACAGTTAACCCCGACACATAGATGGACTGCAAGCGCTGGTATTTTGTAATTTCGAAAATCAATTTCGCCATTTTAAAGATGACGGCAGCAATAACGATGGAATTAAGTGTCAGTGGCGTTAATGGTAACTTGGAAGTCGCAACGGAACTCGAGGGGTCTTAGCTGAGTGGCAACCTGTCTATACTTATACATAGGATATAGAGGCCAGTATTTTTAACACACTCACTGTTGAGACTTTGGCACCACGCTTGTTTCCGCGAAGTTTACGCACGTATTTTTAAAACGTTGACCAAAAGTAATCCAACCTTCAAGCGCAACAAGAATTTTTCAAAGTGACAACTGTCATACGATAATTATATTTTTGTAGCTTTACTTTATTTATTAAATGATAATTCCATTTTGTTACTGAAGGATCATTGCTATTACAGAAATGAAGGTACGACACTAGTCAAATTTATTTGATAACATTATCGCTACACTTTGATATGTCGCGTTGTATGATGGGTCTGCATTTCATACATACATATGGTACTAGGTGCGGCAGCGTAGGCACTTGTAAGGACTTTAGACCTGGAATAATGGCCTGTCTCCCCCGCTTTGTCAGTTTTAAACATGTCACAAATATGTATAACAAAGTATTAAAATCACAAAATCAGTTGTCAATAACATACTTAAATGACAAATCTATTATTAAAATAATTTGAAAGATTACTTCTAAAACAATGTTACATAATGCCTGCACGTATCTAGTTGGCTACACTTACGAAAACATTTTTGTACAATGCATTGAACATTTGTTCTCAGAATTCTATAAAACTGTGAGTAGTTATTTCGTCTACATTCATAGCAGAATGTTTTTGTGGTGTTTTTGGTATTTTTTTCCCCAAATCAATTAATTAACTGCTTTACTTTTTGGCCTAGGAAGTGCATTTTTACAATACTAGAAACAGGCACTTGTTCATCGTCCGTCGAACGTCCTCGCCTGTGACAATTAAGATACGGTATGCTAGGTCTTCAGTAAATGTTTGTTACGTTGTTTATGATTTAACGTTTAAATACAGCATTGGCTTAGCATTTATCTGCTGCATTTATTACCCGTTGTTGTCTTTGTAGAATATAAAGGCACACGTGAAGAGAGGCCGACCCGGCACGAGATCAGAGCAATCTTCTGCAAGCCCCATCGCTGTGGACAAAACATTCAGCAGTCCAGAGTTCGTGCCCAGCAGGGGTCCCGGCAGACACAACGCCAAGGAGGTCGAGCGGAATGAAGTACTTTGTATATCACCAAGCGACAACTGTTTAGGCTTCGAATGGACTATTGTAAGTTTTTTATAAATTCACATGTAGCTAAGAACTCAGCATCTAACAATTGGATTGGAATGAGTCCATGACGATCACGTGAACATTCTCGCTTGTGGAAAATAAACTAGAACTGAGCCTACGTTAATAAGTAAACTTTTGTTACTAGCGAAACTACTAGACATAGGCTTTTGGAGGCCTAGCTGAAGTCAATAAATAAATTGAATGTTTGTTGCGGGCTGTTATTCCTGTAACTTCAAATTAAATGTATATTAATGTATAGCCAGTGAAGGTCGCACACCATTAATTCCGCTCAAGTGCTCCCGCTCCGTTTACTTGTTGATTTTACTTTCAGTTGCGATCCATTGGACTAATTACAGTAATTTTGTTAAAACCATCGCCATTTTCTATCTAAACAGTTTTGAAATTAAAATGTATATATTTAAAATGTAGACCGCTAGCTCGGTTCAGCGCAGCACTTGTCCTAAGCTGCAGGCTCTGCTCTCGTCGATTTGTCGACTTGTTTCAGCATATAAATATAGAACTTAATTAAGTTTCAGAGCGAGCACAGCTATAAAGGTTGAAATGGGGCAATGGGACTCACTTCAGCGATAATTGCTAAGAAGATCGTTTGAATGTAACTTAAGATTTTCTGTATTTCATTAAAAAAAAACTAAGTCTTTATCAGCTATCAGGAGGTTTTACTAGTTTTTAAAGTTATTCTTGGAAATACCTTTATATAAAGATGACGTTATAGGCTGGCGATGAACGTTAGTACGTATGAGTGTGTGTGTATCTCTTGACAGTTGTGACTAATGTCTCGACGTGTTTGAGCACTCGCCGCTGCACCGCGCCAGGAGCCGGTCACTTGCAGCTTGTATTCCAGGGTCTTCGTAAGGATACCAAGATCAATGAAATACTGAGCTTAGACAAGCATCCCGACCGAGGTGACGATACGCCCGACCGAGGCGCGACTAACAACGAGCACGCGATGCCCCGCACGCCCAACACCTGCGTGAGATCTCTGCTCCATCCCAAGAATCTTGAGTTGGACAGACAGAAGATACACGGCAGCCCCAAAGCTAAGACTAAATGTTGTGAACTAAGCAAAATGCCTAAGGTTTCTAATGTGAATTAATCTAGTGAAGTTTTTTAATCTTGCGTGCACCGCGTTCAAAGTTGTGATAGAAGACTGACAATGTTTAAACTTCAGCTGCGAAACTTGTCATTGAAATCTTAGAAGGCTCGTGTATAAGCACATTTAACACACTTGAATATTACATGTGTACATGAATTTGTGTTTGTTTTAATATTTTTTTTCTTTAATCCAGAAATCGTGGCGAGCTACGTCACCTTGTAAGTATTCAACACCCTTACATTAGCTTTTTTGGTAGTTTGTTAAATTCTTAAATCTTTGCATAGATATGTACCAATAATTGTCAAAAGATTGTTAAAGTAGTTGTTACAAGAAGCAGTTGTTGCGTTTGCTCGAAAAAATAAACATATTTAATAATCGATTAATTTTGTTTTGTAGTTAGTTAAAACAAGTAGTGTTATAAACAGTCAAAAATGTGTACTGATCTGACGTTTTAATAAAAGGTGACAGTGATACATACGAGTAGTAAATATAGCCATGTCTTGACCAGGTCCGGACGAGACGGGTTCCGAAGAGCCACTGCTTCGATTACTGCAAGACATTCATCACGACACGAGGAAAAGCGCTAAAATAATACGGGATTCCAAGGCGAAACTGATAAATTTACAAAAGGTAACTGTTGTGTAAAGAAAATTGCGCGCCGACATGACAGTTACTGCGAAGTAATTTGAAAACGAGCATGTAATGGAGTCCAAGGAAAATACGACACAAAATAAGCAAAGTAGAAAATGTCACAAAAGAAATGTCTTTGAGAATCCGATCGCAATCACTACACGTCTTTAATAAAGTCTATTGCGTTCTAATTGTAACAAACACATCGATAGGAATTAACTGGAAATATAGAGAGTTTAGTTGCGAGAAGTTGAAAGGTCAAACAGTAACTATGATACACTACACTTACAAAATGCTGCGTAGCATTTGTGTTTGCATTATCCCGCGAGGTGAATATTGGTAGAAATGAGGCTTCAATTAAGCAAATGAGTCACCTGTTTCCGCTTCGTTAGCCTTTTCAATATCAACGCGGATCTATTTTAAGATTGGTGGAAATCGTGCCGAGGATTTATATTTATACATTTCTAGTTAAACTTTTAACGACATTGTTAAGTTTAAATATAAATGTCCTATATTTTGTGTTGTACTTATTCGGGTTGTTAAAAAGATATAGTGTTATTTTCGTTGCAGAAAGGTGTGCTGAAGGAGGAGGACATCCAGGAACTCGGGGAGCGTAATGAGCTACTTTTACGCGAGATGGAGCGCTTCGACCGACTCACCAAAACTACCCAGAAACTCGTCGGAGCTGAAGTCGAGCAATTCAAGAAATTTAAAGGAGATTCTTTTAAATACAACGATACATCGACTAATTTCTGCGGTGAATGTTCTATCTAACTCCTTTTTTTATTTAGTAGCGTCACATCAAGTGCTCTGTAAATGTGTCGCCGCGACGCACGACGTGGTCCTTTAATTTAAATAGATTCTTTGTCCAACAGGCTTTTTTTTATAATGCCTTACGGAAATTAATGAACATTATTGGATCTTCCTGTAAAGTGTGATCTGTATCAACTTACTCTGATGTTTTGTGTCATATCACTGTGAGAATACGCCACAGAGAATAACTTACCGCTGTCAGATCTTTGCGAAAGTGTCGTGCGTCCATTTCTAAATTGTTTTTCAAGTCTTCTTTCAGGGCCGCATTTTGCGGTTCTGTCCTATCTGAGTAAACTGTATAGAAATTTTCTTTAGACAATTTTGAGTCATTTTGCTATCCAAAAATATCTACAAAGTAGTTTTACGCGTTTGATGTCTGGACGACCGGCGACCGCAAGGGCGAGGCTGACGCTAACGTTCAGTATGGAATATTTTAATATTCCGCTCGCAGTGGCCCGGTGGCCCGGTGGCCCGGTGACCGGTGCCCGCGACGGCTGCCAGTGCTCTGTGGAACTCAGCGAGTTGTGTTGTATTTCATTATGATTACTGTCGGAGATATTTGACGAATTGGCGTTTCATATGTTCATAGTAGCGGTAATTCAGCAGCATATGTCGTACGTCACCGAACTTGTGAGGTCAATAATGTAATTCTACATTATCAATAATATGAAAAATATCAAGTTAGAAAAGTTCTGAAAGTTTCTTCTTTGTAGAATTTGGCCGTTGTAAGCTAGCGTGGTTGAAGCTAGACTCGCAGATTCATATTAGGTTAATGTTACAGATTTGATGTTTCCAGAGTTCCCGATGTGCCGGCCCGCCGCCGCGCCGGCCGCTGCCAGGCACGCCAACGTGCCGGGGCTGCCGCTGCTCGGGGGCACTATCGTCCGAAGCAAATCTGTACGTTAGCACTGTAACACGCGAGTTTCTTGTAATTATTAAAATGAAATAAAAAAAATAGCAAAGTGCATGGTTGACAATTTATTTTCTTTTTCTTTTAAGGAGATTGACCTTACAAGGAAACTGACTGAGAGCTACGATATGCAGGAAAAACTAGTCGCCGATAATGCTGATTTAGAAGTCAAGAGGTTTGCTTGATTGAGTTTTTTTTAATAGTTTTTAAAGTTTGCCGCTTTAGTAGCTACTTTTTTTTCCGCTTACATGAATTTAAAAAGGACCCCATTTTTTTTCGGTAACGCATCTGCTCACCTTTGTGAGACCGCCGCTCGATTGCCCTCTTCTCTTATAAAAAAAGGACTTGCGTGAAAACATACAACTCTTTTCTTATTGGTCCTCTTCTCCATTCGTTCGGGTGTTAACCAGCGGCAGCTCGCAGCTACTGAACTTGTGCTATACCGCTCATTTACTAAATCATAACAGTCAAACTTTTAGGAATCGAGACGTTTGATTTGTTTTTTTTTATCGTTTTAATGATTTCGTATCGTATTACATGTTTTATTATCACTTGGTGGTTCAGCGCACGAGCGCGCCGACGACGAGGTGACACGGATATGTTCAGTGCCAGCCAGCCGTCTATGTCGCAAGCATTCTCTAGTCACTGTTAATTTCATGGGTCATTTTCTAAAAAACATAGATTGAACGAGAAGATACGTTCCGAGGCATCCTCAATCATTGTTTAGTGCACACAGCACATTTGTGTTATGTTCCAAAACACAAATTGCTTTTACTCTTATCCTCCTTTCTAAGAACATACGACCTCTTAAGACAGTGAAAAAAGTTTTTGACATGTGTCAATCTGACTTTCCATTACATAAAATCCAGTGCCATGAAACAACACTTTTGATTAAAAAAAAAATAGTCGATGTGAAAAATAAGAGGTACGACATGGTGACGGCACGACGACGGTAAGTGGTGTGTTCACAGGTATATATTGTACAAGGAGTTGATGACGAAGGATCAGAGCTTGGAGACGTGCCGCGCGCAGATCAAGCGGCTCCAAGGGGAACTGAAATTGTTAAACATTGAGAATTCAATCCTAAGCGAAAAACTCGATAAGAATAACCCCGAGGTACTGAGATCGGTAGCAGATATTATATTTCAACTGGGATCGATTTACAAGAGACTGTTGTATTGTGAGAGATTGCTAGTTTTATGATAAAGTAGTAATGGAAATGTGGCCTTAGGGTTAGTTCGAGAATCCCCTTATAACTTTAAATGACATGTATATTGCCCTTGTATTCATCCCGCACTCTCAAATAATTATAACACTTTTAATTTCTGGTCAAGGGCGATGCAACTGCGATAAACCAAGACGTCTCGCGCCAACAAAAAACAAATCAGGTAAATATTGTTTGATTACAAATATTCGTGTTAAATTTTGTTTCTATGTTTGTTTTATTCTCTTGTTTTACAAGGAGTTAAAATTAATTCTTTTTATAGATAAAAGAAAATACTAACGAGAAGAGTCCGCAAGAGCTCCTTGACAAACTCGATAATTACAGGAGGTCCAGCGTTAGCCTAGTGCGTACATACTTGTCAAGTTGATCTATTGCCTGACATTGTTACCGTCGAGTTGTTGTTTATACCTAATGTGACGTGTCTGCCACTCTCATCAAAGGGGTGTGAAAAATAACTTTCGAGAGTATTGTATTGTAAACTAAATACCTATATACAACGATTAACACTTTCGTATGTATCCGGAGTCGGCGCCGACTAGTTTCGAGCCCGAGGAACAATATATAGAATAATGTTAAAAGATTTTTGGTTAAGGAAAAGCAGCTGGGTGAATTGGAATTTGAGGTTCGTCACATCAGAGCGGAGATGGCTAACATGAAGGACGCGGGTGGCGCGTGCCGCGGGGGCAGCGCCGCCGGGCCCAACACGTGCTTCCAGCAGCACGCGGTGAGCGAGACATAACTTATGCTTAGATGTCTTTAAGGATAAGAAAGATATCATCTGTGCACACTATTTAGTTCGTAATAATAACAACTGATTTGTTAGAAACTGCAAAGTGACCTGATGGTATTCATGTTATTTTTTCTAACAGATTTTAATTATCAATAACCAATCGTAGTAGCAGCTAATTGCCCGATAATAATGACATTTTTAAGCCTACTTTGCTAACTAAGATTGTTAAGAATATTGTAATTCGCCCATGGCTATGTAGCGTTTAAAAAAAATAATTTCATTCCAGGGTAGCGGCCCGCCGGTACCTCCAATGACAAAAGCCGTGAGTATGAGCTTGACTGTTTCTGTAGACTTGTCTGTGACTGTTCTGATTATTACAGAGAAAAGATTTAAAATTGATATATTGGCTGGACGACAATCTGCCTTGCACGTGCATACAGCGGTAACTCAATAACAATTGTGACTATCATCTGCCATTTCTAAATGAAGGTTAAATAAGAAATCAAATATATAAGGTACAATGAGTCTATTATAAGGCCAAGCAACGACAAAGGCAGAACTGTACGGCGTCGCGAACACAATGGGCCCATCACTCGCGCACCCGCCCAACTTATTACATGTAATGGAATTACATATATGTGCCAAGAAAATCATTTGCTATCGTTTTGACATAACGTTTATCGAATAAATTAAGGTTTACGACTTTTTCTGCGCGGAATTATAAACAACAGGATCTACATCCAGAGCGAATATCAGCCAGACCCGTCTAATTTTTTGAGGAGTTATCTACTAACAAACATTCATCCTTCCGTTGATACATCTAACTTTCCCACTTCGAATGAATGTTCTAAACGCGTATCAAATAAAAAGGGAACTGAGTTTGTGCGAGTTTGCTTTGAGCGTAGCGGCGCGTCGCGGAGGTAATTGGATGCGTAGAGCAGACAGACTATCTCACATGAAGCTATTACGTGTGTAGTCTCTGGCGGTGACACGCTCTATTCACATTAAGCTTAATGGATTTGTGGTTCACGTCCTTCGAGGTTTCAGCTTAAAGACGTTGTGCCCCGGGGCAAAATTAAATTCATAGAATTATGATACGTATAGGCAGCAACATGAAGTTGATTATGATTACAGTGCGGGGTTTGTCCGCCGTGTCCGGCGCCCTGCAACCCCAATGCTCCTCCGGTAAGACAATGTAGTGTAAATTTACAAATTTCTGTAACACCTTAATGGTGTCGTCGTTGATCTCACCGTTATGTTTCAGACACCGGCTGAAAAGGAAGTACAAAAGTTGACCATTCAGTTGGCACAGATGCAGGAAAGCTTTAAGACAAAAGTTGCAGAGGTTAATTGTTTTATTTATTCATGAGAAAAGTTATGACTAAAGAAAACCTTTCCAATTATAAGTTTGGCTTGGACAGAAGAGAACTTGTTACTGTTTTTCTTTATATTTCAGTGTGCGATGCTGCGAGCCGAACTTATGAAGAAAAAAGAAGAGTTGGAGAAGGAGCGATGCCAGCATCGTGAGGTGGGGAACAAGCTGCGGGAGTTGGAGATGAAGTTCGAGGGTCTGGCGACGCACACCAACATGCTGCTGGGCACGCGCGAGGAGGCCTTCGAGCAGGAAGTGAGCGTCCGGATGCTGAAGCAGTGCTACCGCGAGGCGCGGGAGGAGATCGACGAGCTGAGGGTGCTCATGAAGGAGCAGAACGATCAGCTCCAGGACTACAGAGCTAAAGTTGGTATTGTACAAGTCACAAAATCAATACTCTGGTTTTGAGTTTACACAAACTTTGACATATTACGAATGTTATGTTTCATAGTATCTCCAAGCACAACAGCTAGTAGAGGAACAGAAGCGACAAATGGACATGATGGACATGGACAACACCAGAATAAGCGAACAAATTAATCTTGAGATACAGAAAGTTAAGGTACGTTTTATCTACAATTTTGTCACAAAGTATCAATGAAGTAATCTTAGCTACAAAATTTTCATATGACATGAAATGCAACTCATTTGAAAGTTAAGGATCGTTTGGAGTTCTGGTTCAGGATGCGGATTTAAAAACATGATTTTGTTCTATTAATTTTCCTTTACTTTTAACGACAGCTAAAATTCCAAGAGAAGCTGCAAGAGTTGACTCCGATCCCCGACCTATTGAAGGCCACTCAGATGAAACTGAAGGACGCGCAGCAGTCGCAGGCCATCGCTGAGCACAACGCCGAACAACTCGCTAGAGAATTGAATTGCGCTAGAGAAAAGGTACTCTCGATTACCTTTAGGTTACGAATAATATAACAGGTTCGTTTCATCTAAGATGAAAGGTTGTTTACGTATGACATTTTTTCAGGTTCATGTACTTTTGCACAACACCATTAAACCGCCGGAGAAACCTCCCGAAAAAGGCACGGATGAGAAACAAATAGCTCTTCTGCAGCAGCGAATTTCACAACTAACGGAAACCAACGTCGGCCTTAAGGGGGAAATTGAAAGACTGAAGTAAGTTTCCTCCTATTGTACTGTGCTTAAATGCAGTTATTAATACTTTTAATATTTGAATTATTGATTACGAAAAATGTGTCTTTGTAGGGCTAACGTGATCCGCATGGAGGAGGCGGTGCTGGCGCACGAAAAGCGGCTGCACGAAAAGATGCACGAGTGCGCACAACTCGGCGGCGAGCTGGACCGCTACCGAGACGAGGCGGCGCGAGCGCTGCAGCGCGCGGACGAGCGAACGCAGACCGTGCGCAAGTAAGCGCCTTCAATGAGTCCACTTTCTGCAATACCGCGACTTAGTGATCATTTTTATACATATACATATACATATATAAAGGGTTCGGGCGATTCCTACTGTTTACAACTTTTATATTAGTACACTTTGTGTTTAAACATTTTAATATGGCACAGGTGTATGCAGACTACTGTAGCCGAGCTGGAGAGACAGCTTGCCGCCTCCAGGGCTAATGTTAACAATGCTGAGAAGGATCGCGAAGAGGTGCTACTCGTTTAAAACTGCCTAATGAGTTTGTCTCAGGACATTCATCTACAAGTTACTTTCTTATAATTGCACCACTGTAGACGCTTTTAACAAATCTAGATTTTTGTTATTTCATTTATAAACAACAGACGGTAAGCTTCATGTATCTAATGCTCACGTGTTGAACATTAACGAACGAACACCGTTACAGGTGCAATGCCGCATGCAGTGCCAGATGCAGCGTCTGAAGGAGAACTTCGAGCAGGCGCAGCTGCGTATCCTGGGCCTGCAGGGGCAGGTGCAGGCGCTGCGCCATACCGCCTCTAGCGACGGCGAGGGCGAGGGCGACGTGCAGGGCTGCGCCTGCAAGGAGTTCTTCGGCAACTCCTAGCTCCTAGCGCGCTGCGTGCTTGTCTCGGGCGTGCTATACGCGGTCTTTTGTAGTTATTATGGAATTGAATGTATTGATATTTGATACAAGGAGCAGTTGCATCGTCTGTTTTAAAATTTATCCGGTTGGTATTTACAATTTTGTAAAATTTGTATTTTGCGCAGTAAATTTATATAACCTTTTTTACATGTCTGTTTTAATTTGTTTTTATTTTATCAAGTAAGAATGTAAATTGGTAACATTTTAAAAAGAAACTTAAAACGAAATCCACGTGTTATTACTTATCGCCGCGAGCGGGCCGTTGCGTGCCCACGTGCGTGTTGCCGGCGGTGGCGAAGCAGGCGCGCAGCGACTCCTGCGCTAGGAAGGTCTCTTGATGCGGCAGGCGGCCGACCCCGTGGTACATGTCCACTGCAGTGCACAGCACAGACACAGCCTCCTCGGCTCGCTCGTCGTCCATTAAATCGGCGGCTACCTGCAAGTTACAGTTCATTCCTTACATTCAATTTATTCATTGACGAGATCCAAATCTAATGAGAGAGCGATAAACGGAGAAAAGACAAAAACGTTAATAAACGATAAAAATAAACTATTTACAAATGAAACGAAGTTACAATATCCAGATAAGATGGTCACTACGTAGCTACAAGATTTGGCGAATGAAATATTAATTGCATTGTTTCCATATAATCCAATAAGAGCATCATGTGTAAAGTCAGATGGGAGAGGGATTATACTTCCGGAAAGCGAATGCAATAATGGCATTAGCTGCAATGCGGCATCGTGTGGGTTGCTAATGGAGAGAGCAGCGGCTGCTAACTGATTATATAATCCCTAACACGTATTATTGTGACTAAGTGATCTAGTCTAATTGGTCGAACGATGAGGAGTTAAACACGCGGTACATTGAGGTAAGTGCTCGTCTGTTAGCCTGTGCACCCGCATACTTCGTCGTCCGCATGCACCCTCGAGAAGTATGACAAAATAAAATGGCTTCCTATTGACCTTTGTACCTGAATGTATTTACGGCATTGCACATTTACACAGTAATTACAAGTCGTTAGATGATTAATGGTAACATAGTCCAATTTACAATTTTTTGTTTGTTCATAATAGCTCAGCGCCGCACTCTCGTGTGTTTAATTCTGTCAAAAAAAGTTTACAAAATTGACAGCAACTTGTAGCTTTTCATTTGTAATTTTGAAAAGATCTTGTAAATACGAAAAACAAAAGAAAGTCGATTTTTAGTTCCGTTTTAGCGCACAGGCCGTTAAAATTAATTGTATTTTAAGGTATAATTTTCAATTATAAGCTATGATTGGTTTTTAGCGGAAACTACTGAAACAGGTGCATCCTCGTTAATTATTGAGCGTCCGAGGCACGGCCGCCGCCAGTGTAGCATGGCGCCTGAATAGTTTCTAGCCACTCAAAGGGAATACCCATCCAAACGTTGATCATGTCTAGTTAGGCGGTTACCCTTTAAACCTTCAAATTCAAAATGTGCAAACAACATTGCGTGGCTTCATTTTTTTTAATTAGTATATTACTGCCATTCAAATAGTGAAGTTGACTGTTTTGTCTTTACATGTTTTATTACGATAAAAATGACTAACGACAGCTCTGCACGACGTGAGATCTAGGTGACGTTATGTTTGCGTAGGGTATTGAATTCGACAATAGCAAAGTTTCTTTTATAGAAATTATAACTGCAGTGATGGTGAGGGCAGTCTGTTCTCCCAATACTTATTGTCTGTATTAAATAAGGTTGCTGGTGAGCGAACGCGAGCACGAGTCGCTGCTGTAGTTACCTCGTAGGCCGCTAGACACCTTTCAACTGTTTCCATATAGATCTTTATCAGGCTCTCATCTATAAGAACTGAACATTTTGGACATTTTTCTGGAGTTTTTTCCGGATTTGGTCTGTATTTCCAGGAACATGATAAGTTTGGACACCTGCAAAGTTGATATCATATAAAATTAAATAAAGTTTTCGTAGATTGAATGTTAAAGAAATCAAAAGGGAGATTCGTTTTATTAAATGTAAATATAAAACACTTACCTCAAGATCGGATCATTAAACTTCATCTGCTTACGGAGTGGCCAGTCTTCCTTACAAGCGATGCAGTCGCATTTGAACCAGTATCTGCAGGCGAGGGACTTCTGTCGTTCTTGAAGGTTTCGTATTAAAACATTTGGCCCGTAATTCTCAGATACCGTTTCTCCCGGTGCGAGCGGTCGGATAGCGCGGAGAACAATTTTAGAACCTTCGAAATACCTGAAACATTATATATCTTAGGTGATAATTTGCTACATTTTGCGTCATACTGAAATGTGCATGTACAGTACCGTGACACCGGTACACTCGCGCGTTGTCCTCACTGTTCTCGCTAGGGAGAACATAAGAAATGACAATACGTGGCAGCACACTGCAAGAGTCAGCCTTATCACTTATTGCTATAAGTGATATATATGATATATATAAGTTAATTTAATCAAGTAATAAATCAAAGTTGAATATTTGACTCATGCGTTGCTTTGCGTCCAGCATTAGACTTGCAGGATTGATCTAGGACATTCTGCGCCGCCGGTCTCATTAGAAATGTCTGCCATTTGCAGAATATTACTTGTACGAGGTTGTATTCAGTTTTCTCTTTGAGACACTCTACAGTTGGAAACTTTCAGTCTAAGATTTGAAAGATCTCGCCTGAAAACCGGATAGTTCGTTTAACTTTGAGAAACATTTGCACGATCAAAGTTTGTCGAGCGACGTGGTGTTATTTAGTTCGCGAAATTAATCATTCGGTTAGATTCCTTCAAACATTACCCATATGAGAAATTAGTTCCATATATAAAGTATACTTAGTCCGTAAGTCGGTGCTTGCGATGTATTTGATCATACCGTAATGTGTCTTTTATTGTAATTTGAAATATAATCATTTTTAATTGATATCTAATATAAATTATCGTTCTTTTTAAGATTTAAACTTTATGGCGGCTTACGGTTGGGGTGAGTGCAAATTCCAGTAGGCCCTGTGCTGGTGAAGGCAATCGCGCAGGGCCCCGTGCCCCGCCCCGTATCCGTTTACGACGTGCAAGATAAATTTGCGTCAAGCACAGCGTTTCTTGCCACATAAAGTTTATATGTCACTTCAAGTACCTGGCTACCGCCGGACTGCACTCGTGGTTGAACAGCGCGCCGGTGGCGTAAATGCCGACGGCGATGTACACAGGCTTTGAGCCGGTGAAGGTGTGCGCGCCGCGCAGCATCTCGTGGATCTCGTGTGCGTTGAACTGAAGCAGCTGGAGGTTCCTTATTATCACCTTACAAATAGATAACTCGTCTAGAAAATAAAGTAAACGGAGCAATAAGATCACATGTTATTAAGTTAATTTCAATGTTGTGAATGCGATTGGCTCAGTCAGTTGTACCTTGCTGCCCATCTTCGTCTTGTCCATTGTCCTTAAAGAAGCCACCTCTTTTCAAACACTCAGTAAGGAACTTCGCCAGAACGATCCGTTTTAGATAATCCTCCCCGGTCCTCTGTTCTGAGTGAGAACAAAGTCTATATATTTCAGCAGCTCGCTTTAATTCTTCATAATTATCTTTTAAACCATTCTTCTCCTCCTTTACATCATGCCCGGACAATATTCCGAGGCCTATTTTAGAACGAGTCAGTCTCTCTTTTCGATTTCTCGTTTTACATTTTTTGGGAATTGTTTTTGCACCGTCTTCGGAAACTTCCCCGGGAGACAAATATTTCGAATAAACAGCGAGGCTCGTTTCGAGGCCGAGTTGAGTGACCATCCGTAGTGCTATGTGACTGAGCACCGACATTCCGGACCCTTCGGATGGCAAAAAAAAGAGTTTAGTATAAAAAGTACTTGATTGTATGCACCTATTACTACCTATGCACCTATGCACTTTTAAGGTAACTAATATTCATAAAAATAACTATGTACCTATCAGTAAAGAAATAAAGTGCAACAAATACAGTCGATGGGCAGTTCAGGACAAGTTAAACAAGTTTGAATTTAATTTATATTGTTACCTATAAATAATCCCATGAAAGGACATTCGTATGAATGATATGTGGCGACAGCGAGGTCCCTGCATTGAACGCTACAGAACACTACTCCCGAACACTGCGGGCACCACACCGGCGCTACTTCCACGCAGTTTTCCAACCTAAGCAAAGGTATTACAAGTAAATACAATATGATAGTAGGATTCTACCATCGGTCATTTCTGCTCTTTACTTACGGAGGTTCGTCACAGTCTCCCATACTCTTCCGTACATCTCCACGCGCCATCACATCTGAATTCACTCGCTTCTCTGGCGTATCTTTCACACACATTCCTCTATCTTTGGAGCCATCCAGATTCAATCGAATTCGGATGGTTATAAAGATAAGGTGAGGTTTCACCGTCGATAATTCCAACAGAAATAAAAATATAATGACACAAAAAGCGATGATATTATTCTGAAACACACTTGCCTTCGTAAACAATGTTGACAATGTGTACCATAATACTTGTGGAACAGACACGCTGCGTAAGGTTTATCAACCAGGAGTATATCCCCAGTCTGTACTGGCAAACTGGCGACAGCGTATCGACCCTGGAATCAATCAAGTCCTAGGTAAAAGTCTTAAAATAAGGGATTGAACTATTCTATATCCTTCATCCGCACAATTAGCTTCTACAATCGTTTAGTTGGTTTTTGACTTCGCTAAATACCTTATTATTTTTAAGAGTATTAAGTCATATCATTTAATTACCTTTGTCTCGTCCTCTGTTATTTCTATCAACTTGGAGAGCGCCGGCATGTCGGGGTTAGCGCCGCCGGATAGCGCCGCCCCTGTACAACAAACGTCTGCTCGTACACTGCACAAATGCAACATCCGCACCGCGTTATTGCTCTTTACCCGATCAGTTACTTTTTTATTTTTATATTTAAACAACTATGTATTAAATCAATCCGGACACAACATTTGTAAAGCAAGCAAGCATATGCTACAAATCATGGACTATTTTTTATTTAATGATTTACCTTTCCGAGCATCAGAAAGTGTCGGTACCAGGGAATAGTCGAGAGATTCCATGTCTCGCTGCAATTGAACTTTAGCCTTTTCTTCGTTTGCTAACAAACTGTTCGCTATTTCATAAGATACTTTAGCTTTTATCGCCTCTCCGACACCTTAAATGTAAAATGGAAATCTAGACATGGGTTAATGAACAAGGGGACACGTTAAATATTAATGCATCATTTGTTTTTTACATTTAGTTAAACGTACCTCGATAACAATTTCCCAACCGCCAGTAATATTGGCCACGCATCCGCGTTGGCATTCGTTTTTTAAGGGCTAGTTTTAAATCTTCAAGGGCCGCTGCGTATCTGTTACATCTCATCAGTATTTCGGAGCGCAGCCACAGGCTTAGGGCGAGAGAGACTCCCCCGTCGATTGATTCTTCGACGTCTGTAAATAATTAAACTGTTTTCATTGGTTTCAGAAGTTTGATGATTTCCCTAGAAACTAGATAGAACGTATTCTATCAGAAGAATTCATTGATTAAATTTAAATGAATTAGTTGCTAGCATTACCCGTCATAGGCGATCGAAGCACGGCTTGATGCGCCAGGCCCAAGCTCTTCTCTAGCTCACCGTCCCTCAAGGCTTCGGCCGCGGCTTCGCGCTTCTCTTGGGCAATCTTAGCATCCTTTTCCCGGTAGATAGGTTGAATTCGAGAGAAGACTTCCTTTAGGGCGGTCACTAACTGTAAAAATAAGAATATGTGATCCGAATGATGGGACTGGAAATATTTTTAGTTTACTCTTGATACTTGTGCACATTAGCTAGGAATATGCACATAGTACCATCCACACCATCTTGTTGGCTGGCATTCCACAACGGTCCGTTTCTCGCGAAACTTCCACCGCGAACTGCCGAGTTGTGGAATGGTCTGTCCACCGCGGTATTTCCAAACCAATACGACTTAGGGTCCTTCAAGAAGCGAGCGTACCTCTATCTTAAAGGCCGGCAACGC
>JAODUI010000025.1:190567-204247 GCA_027563995.1 Papilio gigon
TCTCGCGAAACTTTCTGCCGCGAACTGCCGAGTTGTGGAATGGTCTGTCCTCCGCGGTCCAAACCAATAGGACTTAGATTCCTTCAGGAAGCGAGCGTACCTCTATCTTAAAGACCGGCAACGCACCTGTAATTCCTCTAGTATTGCAGGTGTCCATGGGCGTCGATGATCGCTCTTGTGATCCCGCGCTCGTTTGCCCCCTTTCTCGTATAAAAAAAAGTAACCTTTTTGTTCTCCATCACCGCCTCTACTTTCTTCTCATTGCTGATAGTTTCAAATGATTCCAACCATTTGTCTTCGTTCGCTAATGCGATTAGGTCTTCGGTAAGGTTCTTGAGGAATCCAACCTGCTGAGAATAGAGCATCAGGTCGCCACATTTCTCCGCGAAAGCTGGATCTATATCTTCATACACGTCCGACATATCTGAAAAAAACAGGAAAACTAAATTGTATGGCCAACATGATTCTTTGTATATGATAACGTTGACAATAAAGATGAAAAATTTCGGCATTGTTATACGGTGCATTAGTCACCGTCGGAGTCCGCCGGAACACCCGCCAGTCTTTGCAACATTGCTCGAACCGCGCGCGTCCACGAATTCGTGTGTTCTGTGGATGTCGCAACACTGGCCATTACATTGAACTTGAAACATGTTCGATCATTTTTCTGGGAAACTTGAAGTCTTTGGAAACAATGGTTCATTATTCGTAGGATAGTATCAATTTACACTTTAGGAATATTGTAATCTCTTTGATTTCATTTATAATAATATCAATAATTTTCAGTTCAGTTTTGTGATTTTGATTTACTTAGACTTACTTAGGGCTGGCGCCCGATTGGTCCGCAATGGATTACGGGGTACCATCTTGTGCGGAGAGAAAAGATGAGCCGGATACCCACGGCAATGTATGCCGCCAAAATTTAACTTGACCGCCCGCGAGTCGCAGGTCAACTGTACCGAACAGTAATAGCACGGAAGTGATCATTGTGTTTAGCCATAACACAGACATACTACGAAAGCATTTGAAGTTTCAATTTCTCTAAGTGCCTGGAACATTTCACAAAGTTAATTGGCTAATTATTTATTAAGCGATAGTTCAGTGTCAAAGTAGAGTGTCGAATTTGAGCAAATAATCCCAATATAGTCCATGATGCGGCAATCGTGAAATATTAATGTAGTAGACAATTTTTTAATTGAGAATCGAAATTGATGCTCGAACTATCAGCGGCGCCGAGTGCGTAACTCCTGACATTTAGTGCACTGGAATCGCCCCATTTGCTAAATTTAGTACGACGATACTATTTAAGAACACTCTTTTGATTGTTTTGATTCGATTGAGTACTTCGAGGGAATCCAATTTAAATGGCTCCCAAAACGATGTTCGGCTATTGTCACAAAAGAAAACGTGATTTTAGGCGAAGAAAAATTTCAGTTTAAAATCGGTGTTTTTTAACAATTCATGTCAATGGCCTTATGAAACACTACACAACCTTAAAAGGCGATTAAAACAGACAAAGATGGCGGATGCAACTATAGTCTGTATTGGAAGGCCGTGGTAGTCCACTTCGGAATAAAATCTGACTTTTCTAAGAGTTGACATTTTAATAAGGTCAAAACTAAAATGCCCACACTTGTATGTAGTCTCGCACTCAGGGTGTACGAGCCGAAGGGCCGGGAGTCGGTACTTTCAGCAGGCGGCTAAGAGGCGCAAGCCCCTCCGCCTCAAGCTATAATGTAACTGGATCTGCTAAGCTCTGTGAAAAATATTGAACATATTTGTGGCTGGGCGACGCATATGAGACTTTATTTTATATATTCGTTGTAAGCAATCTTTTTCCTTTTTAAAAATCCTTTTCGTCTTCTATTCCCTGTGGTTTTTATGCTCGTATGAGGTAGCTTGGAAGTCCATAGAGCATTGCGGTATTAGCTTTCTTGGATTGCTCAACGTCCGATCGATCTATTCCCGAAGTGAGTGCAGGTTCAGTTCTAAATCACTTCACATCTGGTTATCTCTATAGCTTATTTGCCTTTTCCTAACCGACATTTGTTGTCTTATTTTCATTAAAACTTTTCGAACTTGTAGAAGCGAACAAGGCCACCTCGTCATTGAATACAGATGTTTAGCGACGTTCTCAACATGGTAGGTGTAAATCCTCACAAAACTACAATAAAAGTATGAGAAATTTGAATAGGTCTAACGTCCAAAGTTGATTGTTGTACCATTTTCATGATCGATTCGAAGTGTAGGAAAGAAAACGCATCGCTTTACTAAAGAAAATAACTCAAAACCAGTATTTTTTTGGTGAGATAAAGACGTACGTTTTATATTAGTAATGTTTTTCTCATTCATTCAACAACTTCCTAAATTAAGTGTTTGTTAACGATGATATTTTATGCCGAACGCCAGAAAAACACGAACTTTACACATCTCGCACCAAAGATTATAGCTTATATTGTTAAATAAGGGGGCAGATATTGTTTCCGTTCATATTCATATTGCGCAAGGAAAATGTTAAGGCTAAATTTGACAATCAAAATAGTGCTAAATATTTCAGCTGAATTTCATTGAAAGCTATCAGTAACGGTGCTGCAGCTTCATAACACTTCATTTTTATAATTGTAATAACAAAACACCTGTTAAAAATTGTATCAACTTGTTAAATAATTAATAATTCGACTCACCTTCGACAAGTACTCGGCACGATGTCGAAACGTCTGGAGCAGCACGTCTGTGTTCCGCTGGCGCACCCGTCATGTGTTGCTAAAATTAAACGCTGCTAATACTGAAATTTTAACTTTTATTCTCACGACGTGTAAAATAATTACAACGCCCTCTAGTGCCTATTGTTATTATTTTCGTTGTTAAATTTATGTAGTCGAGAAAAATTATACAATTGTCATACATTTTTAGAAAGCAGTTGTATTATTTCTCTTTCTGTAAAGAAATCATATATTTGATTGCTTATATTCAAAAAGTGTTTTGTAAAGCGCCTGTGTAATTTGACGAGCCAATTTTCGATTAGTTACTTTCATGGGTAAAACATTTTCACTTGTTTTGAGAAAAATTTATTACGTAGGTAAAAAGTTTTTTTTAAAATTTTTCCATTTTAACATTGTTATAAAAAATCTTACTGTAAGCGAAAATTCAACTATTATAATAAATTATGTTGCGTAATGTGATATTTTAATTCAGCAGCATGCAGACTAATTTAGAGACGTGTTTTCTCTTTTTTAATTTGACAAAATAGACGAAGTAACAATTGAACTAAAGATAAGAAGAAGCGCGTGCAATGACATGACATTCAACATGTGCTTCTGCAGGCAACGAGACGTATCGTTGTGAGACGCTACCAGTAGCTATCTACATTAGATACTAAAATTTATATGAAAAGGTTTTTTTTCCACACAAACAAATTTAAAACTGAAAGTGTTTCTCTGACAGTATTAAATGATATAAATAAGGCAGCGAGATTAGAGACGTTAGCATTAAATTCTGGTTTGGTTGACGACCTTACGTTGAGACGGTCCACTGCGCCTGCGCCCCGCGCCGCGTTGCTTTGCGCCATAGCCAAGAACATGCAGCAAAAAGGTTCACTCAAGAACGAAACTACACCAGTATGTGACACTGCATTGACTGTTTATTACCATCACGAAACGTGCTAACAATGAAGGCATCTTAAAGGTTTAGCGCTAAGTTGGTCTGTTTATGTTGACATTAATTAACAAAAGTCGGTTGTGAGTTTTTTGAGTCTATGTACCCGCACACTGACCTCCATAAATGAACAGGCCGCAAGCCATGGTATTTTATGCCACTTTGATGTTTGCCATTTTGGCGCTGTCGGAAGGGATTGGTAATGCCTGCAAGGATTTAGACTGATAATACAGACAGAATAAACTGTCAGTAACGTCCACAGGCGCGGTTAAGCTGCCAGTGCTAATCAGCGTTCTATCCCGCTACACAGATGAGTAAGTAATAAGAGCACACTGCTGTTAATGAAGCGATCTGGCCGACACGTGAACGTGTGTTTTCTTTTGTTTTCTCTCTTTCTAAAGTTCAATTAGTATATATTGCGTGTGTGTTTTAATTTGTAAAAACATTAGCCGATAATGTTTTCCAACTTTCGGGTGTATAAACTCGGCGAGTTTGTTGATCTTTTGTAATCCTAAAATAACTTGAAACGATATTTACATGGTAATTTTAAGGAAGCATAAAATATTGAAATGAAGGGCGAATTTAAATGGGATTGTGTCTATCAGTCGGTGTGGGAAAGTGTTGCCGACATAAATGTACAACACGACGTGTGCGCGGCAGAGTGAGCGGCGGCCGGCCACCGGCACCCGCCGACACACTGTACGCGCGTCTCTGCTCTCTCGATCTCGCGACTGACACAGAGAATACTGACATTTCAAAGCCGAACTAAAAAATTAATGACACATATTTAAAAATTGTAAGCCCGTAGCCGCATCCGAGTATCAATTTAGAGGCGTTATTTTAAAAAGTAGAACTCAAAAATCTTCAAATAATTACAAATGTCTCAAATATATATATATTCACCACTTTAATGTTGGCACCAACTGTAGACCTCGACTTCGTCCGCGAGGAATTGAAAAACTCAGTTAGTAGGCTGCTATCTACCACTACTACTACTATCTGACAGTCCTTACAAAACTCTACCTATTTGACTAATTTCTCCCAGACTCTTTCAGTTACTTTAAAGATACGCAATAACAAACATCTAAACTTCCACATTTGTAACATTGGAATGCCGGGGTCGTTGACCTCGACGTGTAGCAAGTCTATTATTATTTTAATCAAAGTTAGTTCTATCAGCTTTGAAACAACTTAAAGTTATTTATTCAACGATGCACGTCGATGCGTTGAGTGCGTGCGGTGGTTTGAGGTGAATGACGTCACAAGAGCATTATCCACTCCGAAACACATTTGCTAATCCCCTCCACCGAGTCACCGCTTACCTTATCAGTTAACCCAATTTCTAACTTTCTTTTCTACTAAGGACCTCAAGGCTCTGTCACCGAATGTCAGCTTGCGGTCATTTAGTACGAGCGATTTGTACTTCCTGGTCAAGACGAAGTGTGGTCGCCGGGCGCGTGTCGATTGAGTTAAATGAAAGTTGTATAAATTAGGTTCATTTCATTCACCGAGTAAATGACAAGTAATTACAAATTGGTTTTGTTACAAAAAAAAATAATGTTGTTCTTATACGGGTATTAATTAAATATTAGTTAAATTAGAAAATGATGTAAGAAGTATGTTTGCACAAATACAAGTGTTTACAAGTTTGACTCAAATGAACGTTTGCCTAAGTTTAAGTTCGTACGACGGCGTTCACGTCACGTGCTATAAGTGAGTGTCATTAAATAAGAGTAGGCAGTGAGGAGAGCGGCTAAACGGTGTTACGCAAATCTACGCTAAATACTTGTACCATGAGACGCGGTGCGGCGGCCGGGGCGCGACGTGGCGGACGCGCCGGCGACAGAACTCGCTGAAACAAGCAAATCTTGGTACGAGTAAATTACGTTACTACTGGCAGGTATTGTGACCGAGGCAAATAAAATGCTGCTATGGCGACGGAGCTCTCACCTCTACCTCCTATCCTTGTAATCAAGTTCAACAAGTCATAATTATTTTAGGTTACTTTCGTGTCATGTTATAAAAACTGTATTTACACTTTTTTGCGATAGTTTTGTTTTAAATAATGTTACTGTTATGTACAAATATTTTATAAATCAATAATTCATTTTACTGAATAAAATCAATAATATACCTAGATCTCCGGTATTTTATCAAATGCAATAATCAATCAATAAAATAGGGTTAAATACTTCTAGTAACAGAATTAATATTTCCACATACAGTACAAATAAAGTATATACCTCTTCAGTGACTAATAAGAAACGATAAAAGTAAAAAGCTGTTATTCTATCGAAGCAGTGCGTGCGAGATGACGGGAGGCATTTTAGCGCTACGACATCTAGGCGATGCGGGGACGCGGCGCTTATCAGCGGTTATCACCCCGCGAGCCTCGGCGCCGCGCGCGCTCCAGTAGCGCGATTTCGCTCGGCCCGCGCGTACCTGCGCGCCGCCCCCGCGCCCGCGCGCCGCCCCGCGCCCCGGGCCCCGACTCTGCACGAACATCTACGAAGTGCTACGAATCTTTCATCAATCGCGTAAGTACATTTCGACATTCACTGTTACCGCACCCGGCCGCCGCAGCTGCATGCAGTTGTATCCACAAGTTCATTAATAAATATATACTTTGACGGCAGGTGTTAAGCCGTCTGAGCCGCGGCGCGTGATCTCGGCGTTAGAGCGTTTTGAAAACACATTTTTCCGATTTGAAAGACTCCGACATGAGTCATATGGTGTGGAAAGATATGAAGGTCGCGTTCTACTCATCCCAAAGTAAATTTGTCTACGCGGTCTGAGTGTCTCAGGTGGAATATGTTTACGTGCCAGTGTTAGTCGACTTCTCCACATGCATACACAAGTTCGTGGTCATTCAGACGCTGCAGCGCGGCTGCGGGCTGCGGCCACGGCTTTCAGGTTCATCCGCTCGAACACAGTGGGTGCGTCTCAGGGTCAAGACATTATGTAGTCCGCGAAACGTTTGTGAAACTTGTGGCTTGACGGGCCGGAGAGATGTACCTGACAAGTTGGCTGCACACAGTTCAACTAATTTATTACAAGGCGCGTGAAATATAAGACTTCCTCACTGCATTAATAGGTTCCTACTTTAACTTTGGTTTTCGATTTCTGACAAAAACCCTATAGGACTTTGGATTTCAATCATAGAGGCATGCAATTGTATGAATACATTTATGTTCTTTTTTTGTGTCAATCCTCTTAAGGTTGTTTCAAAAATTTCGACTCACTTTAGCGCAGTCATACCACGTCGGTCCGAGGGCAGGAAGGCGCTCCCAGGCGAGCTCCGGCGGCGCTTCCGACCCTTATCATTTCATGATAAAGTGTTGACTGCGCGCTATTCGATGGCTTATTTTCAAGACGAGTGAGCAGGTTGAGGTTTGTCAGTGGGCGCGGAAATGGTTGTATTAACTGTCGTCATAAGAGCGCTAATTGCCTCTATTGTTTGCGATGATTGACCGTAGCGATCGCTTTGATTACTGCGCTAAATGCCGACTTCTAGGGAAATATCAGAAGTTCCCAATACAACGTAACACTCGCATGCCTCGACGCTACTCATTATATTTAATAAGAGCTCCGCTCTTCAGGTGACACGTACCGTCATCACGACAACAAAAACAACTATTCTTCGAACAATGCAACAAATCAGATAACATCATGTTCTAAAAATTATAAAATCACTAGTACTTTTAATTTCTATTTATTATAAAGAATAGCAGCTTGATATGTATTTAAACTTCTTTGTTTTTCCATTTTTTTCTACTTGTTCAAAATTATTTAGAGTGTATCTTTAATGAACTACAATTTGTTTTACCTTTTTCTTTTAAAAAATATTTTTTTTTAAATCATTTTATAGCATTGTTTAGGTTAGTTACCCCTACCGCCTCGGAGAAAATACTATGAAAGTAAAGGCTGAAAACCAGCGCAGGGATGACCTAGGCGGTCCCTGGACAAGCTGAGCTGGCCACCATTTGTCGCATTACTTTTGAATTGTGTTTTGTAATACTTGTAAGTTCTGGTTTCTTTGTAATTTCACAATAAACATTTTTTCTTTCTTTCTTCTTTCTTCAATTAACTACCTTAATCTTTTTGAAGTGCAGCGTACGGTCGGCGCTATAGCATACGCCGTCTGCAGTGAGTCTGCGCGTGGTGTTGCAAAGGTTTCGGTTCAAATAGCATGTTGCAAACAAAGAGATTCTGAAATATCTCTTATGTACTTGGGGAGACGACATTACGAGCACCTTCCTTCGTGTTGTTAAAGCGTACCGCCAGTGGCGCTATCTGCTAGTAAACTGGCAAAAGCACGTATAAAATATTAGGACGCCTCAAGCAATTGGCCGATAGTTGGGCAGATTAAAATACATTTTTCTCATACCTTCTTTACACATCGACTAGTGATAAATACGACTTTTTAACTGTTTACACAGTAGGTATATAATATCTCGGAAACTACGATTCTTTGAAAATAAGTACCAAGATGTTTTATAGTGATTGCGATTGGAATTAAAACGGAGTTAGGATACAAACTTTAAATTTTAGAGCACGTGCATTCACGCCTCCGGTCGACACGGCGGACGGCCGTCCGGTGTAGTTTCTTCTGGGTGAGTGAAGTACGTAGAAGGGCAGACGTATGACGTGTACACTTCCCGCGCGCCCGCGGGGTCCCCGCCGCAGGCGCCGGACTGGTTATCCGTTTTGCTTGTATATTTACATTGTAAATTACTTATTCTAACATATAGGTCATTTCAATATCTACGACTCGGTCTTAAGTCATTTATTTACAAAACATATTTCGCAAAAATTGGGACTCTTCATATTATTTTTTTTTCCAATGCGGGAGAGACGGCCTCTTTTCAGATTTGACATATGAGGATGGATGGTCCTAACGTGCTTAATACATTTCAGCTCTGTCACAACTATTATAGCTTTACTCTACAATAGCTAGCTTTATCTTAATTTGACAGAAGCGTATCAAACTGTTGGAAGATATTTTAATATTGGATGTTTTAATTCCTGCTGCCGAGTTCCGTCGGACGACACGACAGACAGCCAAGTACCATCCACACCATCTTGATGGCTTGCACTCCACAACAGTCCGGTTTTCACACAACTTTCTGCCGCGCACTGCCGCGTTGTGGAATGGTCTGTCCTGGGCGGCATTTCCAAACCAATACGATATTTAGAGTCCTTCAAGAAGCGAGCGTACCTCTATCTCAAACGCACCTGTGGTTCCTGTGGTACTGCAGGTGTCCATGGGCGTCGATGATCGTTCTTCTGATCCCGCCGCTCGTTTGCCCCTTCTCGTATAAAAAACGGACTATTTATGATTCTTGGACTAATGTTTTAAAATAAAGTTGTCAGTTATTGTTTGTCATATCGGTAATACATTAAAACCGTAATTGTATAAGTACTGACAAGACAATTAAAGTCGAAAACAAAAACCGTTTGAAAGAACATTGTAGGTACCTATTTTATTATTGCATCCGGTATTATTAGCATTATAATTTATTACACATTAATGTTATATAACTTTGGATTATCCTGCGTTACATACTAAAGTTATATAAATATGATAACAATAATTTGGAATTACGAAAGATATGAATTATTGTATGAAGATAACGAGGTGTATTCCCTTTCGTGGGAACGGCGTCGAGAGCTGCAAGTTGTCTGGCCGTCGACTTGAATGCACTGTAGTTCCGTCGAGTAGGCAATATAATTATAGTGAGCTAGATAACGCCGCGCACACGTCGGCGAGCCACGGCTGTAGGCACGCGACACGCCAACTGAATGCACACAATGCCGATGATAACATCAACCATATCTATACCCCTAAGCTCAAGATTGACTTATCAAATACCGATTATCAATCAACGACAAACCTGCCTTATTCATGAATTCCAAATTGTTTCCATTATTACATGTCCGATATAGGGCGAGTTCAATCAAGCCCGAATTGTGGGAAGTTATTTCAAAGTTATATGGTGTTTCTCGAACTCATCTCCCAACGCCGCGGCGCGCCTCAGCTTGCAGACTGCTTTTGTTTTTCTCTATTTATGTATTGCGACAAATACGACCTTGGCTCTTAAACCACGACCGCCACTAGTTACACAACTGACAGATTCTTGTGTCGCTTTAACCTGACCTCCATTATAGGAAACAATCAAGGAAACCAACAAATCCCGTTTCACCCTCACCACTTTCCTATACGTGAACTCTCCCTTAATCTGTGCAGTGGCAACGCTATGTAGCCGCCAAATTTTAACATTAAAAATGCCAACATAACATTTTAAAAAAGCAATTTTTTTTCGATTAACCTATTTAATTTTACAGCGACGTCGTTCCATTTATTATTCATTCTTGGTTTCAGTTAAAAAAAAAACAAAATAAATAGTAGCAAGTGTTATGGATTCTTCGTAAGTATGTATATTCCCCATATGTAAAGTGAAATGAGGCTGCGTGGATATGAACAACATCTTTATATATGGAACTAGGATTTAGGCCGAAGTTCATCGGAAGATGATCCCTACGACTCGACGATAGCGAAACACATTTAGACATTGGCCAAATGAAATTGTAGCACACATTCGTCAGTACGACATTAAAGTGCAGCGAGTTCTTTGCTAGATTCATAAAAGAGCGAAATATTTTGTACCATTGTAATACAAAAGTCTAAGTTATAAATATATTTTTACTTAGGTTTATTCTTAGTCAACGTTTACTATATTAAGGCGACTGAGCATTTATTGCTTATTCCCAATAGACTCTCTGATGAGAAGAAGAGGAGAATGTACATCGAAGAAAAATGTACATAATAAAAAGTTTTTACTTGTTCAAATAACCGATGTCGCGGACAGTCGGCGTGGCTCCTGCGTGGACAAAGGGGACGCGGTACACCCAGCTACACTGCGACAATCCGGCTCGAACTTAATACAGCGCAAAAAACAATGGAGCGTTACGTTACGTTCCATTCAAAAAGTAATATCCAAAGCCTGGTTAACTTTCGTTCAGTGCATAGGACAGCATAGGACGGTACGCGTGGAACTATATTCACTTCGTCGCGCGTTAAACGCTCAAATTAAATGCGATTGAAAGTCAAACAATGCGGCGCACTCCCCTTCAAGTTGCTGAGTTTCAATTTAAGGATCCTCGTTTTTCAATTACAATTTTTGTGAACAAAAGTAACTATGCCAATTTCGGCATGAAATCATTGTTATCCAGACAAAACCGGACATGGAACACCATGTATATGTACTATGCAAACATTTTTAAGTCGTATAAAAATAATGTATTTTCTTTTTGAACCGCCGATAGAAGGATGTTTCAAATTCCATGTACCGAATAAAAGGTAAACTTACATCGCGCCCGTGTGCGCTAACGGACACTTATTAATTGCTTGTTTCAACCGAAACTACTTGGGTTATTTGTGGCGGCGGCGGCGGTGGCGGCGGCGGCGGCGGTGGCGCACTCTTACGTCGTGTTAATATAAACTTTTCGCTCATTTTTCGTACACGAAGTTTGTCCATGAACATCAGTCACTTGGCGCTCGCTAGTTTTTTGGCAGTGTCTACTTACCAGTGCCCTGTACGGTTATACAATTTGTAACATTTTTACAAATTTACTAGTGTTACCAAAGACAGCGGTTGCTCCATGATACTCTCACAGAGCTTGATCTCTTTAATTAATTTTTAATTTATTAAACTTACTCGTCATCTACAAAATATGAACGAATTCGGTGTTCGAAAAAACTTTAATGTTATCAAGGGCAACTATATTTATGTTCATTGAAGAATTTCGATAAAGAACAATGGTTAATTGAGCGATGTTATGTTTTGGTCTACACTCGTGCGCCGAGAACAGCGGCGCGTGGGGCGTCCGATGTGTACTCGGATTCAGCTGAGCCGGCAGCTTACCTTTATTTTTAAATGAACGGTTGCAATATTTACTTTAATTGTACGTGCGCAGAGTAAACTGCGAACTAAACAGTGTAACTGACAGTTATCACTTTGCCCACACACGTAAGTTTCAATTCTACAGTCCGCGTGTTTAGTTAAAACTGTACAGTGAAAACTGAATGTGAGCAGCGGCCTTTATGTGGCGAACATAAAGGGCGCTGCACACAAAACAAAAAACAAACGAAACAAAATAGTTGTAAGAGAGGTCAACTGCAAGCCTATGCTAAAATGTAATTTAGCTGTAAAAGAGGCGTCACCCGTCGTATGGTAATACAGTATACGTGGCAATGAGCTGACGTCGAACTGCTTCACATTGAGTTTTGATTTCGGTCGCTGCGGAAGCGTGCACTCGAATGTGCTTAAGCTTTCGCAATTTCCTTCGTTTTATGGTTCTATTTAGAAAAATATACTGAAGGTTTGGCAGTTTAGTTTAAGTTGTAAAAGGACAGTTTTCAAATAATTTCGTATGAATAATTTAAATAATTATTTTTATGTTAACGTAGTTATGTTTTTTAGCTGATTGTAAGGCACAGCAAACTTGTAATTGATCGTTCCCTCAGCGGCGGAGACGCTTACATTACTTTAGCCGTTCTCGGAGATCGAGACGTCGGGTTGCAGTAGGTATTTCTTAGAGTCTACAACGTGACACGTGTGTGAGAACACTGTCTTTATCTTTTCGTCCTTGTACACGTACAAAAGTTTCAAACGATTGGAGAAGGCCTTGATGTGTTGAAAGTTAGAACGTCATTTATTTGACGCGACATCTATAGCACAGCATTATCTAGTTTATAATCAAATAAATGTGCGGGGGTGGCCGCCGCAGCGCTCGTTCAATCGCGTTGTCGTTGCACGGTTACAGAATAGTAGTCAAACGTTTTTATAGTTACATTTTATAGGTGATCCGTTGATTATACAAATAGGGAGCATGCTTATCGGAGCTAAGCCATCTACGCACCTCCAGTTTGTACCGAACAATCGAATTGTATAGTTAAAACTTAATTAAGACCCAATTTCCACGATCAGTTAAACTGTACAGTTCTCAGTGTTGCCTATTCACGAATGAATTCTCTTGAGCCTGCACATATTTAGATTGATAAGCTGTAATCTTGTTTCGCTTGAAGCAGCGCGCGCACGCTGTCCAACATTTAAGGCGTTTATGAATAAAGTACATTGAATGAATACTCCGCCACCAACTTCACCAACAACAGTGTCTTACCGTCTAACAATTCCTTTAGCAACTCATTTTTAATTTTTACTATTTAAATTAGATTTTACCACCTTGTTCTATTAGTCAAATCCTATTATTTGGTACTCATTGATTGGATAGTAAAAATATGTCGTCAGCTATTTGGTAGTGGCGGCCATCTTGGATTTATTCCTGGTGTCGTGCCTTTTCATCTGCTACCCATGTGTTCGAGCGGTTGCTGAGAAGTATGTTATCCGCCAATTTATTATGTCGGCCATCTTGGATTTGCAATGGCTGAATGTTAAAAATGAACTATCACCGGGCCTTTAGGGGCTTTTAAGTGTGCAACGTATTTCAAAAAGATTTGTTAATGGAAAGTGGGTAAAATTCGAGCTACAAATTTGTTGTTAAACAAGTGACATGACAGTAACAACTCAGCTAACAACGACAAAACTAATCCTATGTATGTAGGTACATAAAATTGAGACGTCAGCCATACATTAGAAGCTTTTTCATGAACAAAGAATTTATTAGTCTAGTATATTCCCCACGACCTCATCTATCTGATAGCATCAGATTTCATGTTACTAGGAAGCGCCCAACCCAGGTAGAACCTTTCTGTTGCGACTTATCAACGATTCAAAGAGCAATATTGTTTTACATTTAAATTCCGTGGCGGAGAACTCCACCTGGTCACTATGTATGTAACATAAACACAAGCAGAAATGTAGCGCGCACCCGATGACAAAGTCTAACGAATTTTAAATGTTATTCTTATAGAAAGAGGCTTACTTAAAAGTATGGAGGTAGTCACAACTATCATTGTTTTTTATCCTTTGACCCTCTTCGAAGCTCCTTCAGAAACGTTTAACA
>JAODUI010000025.1:207599-236044 GCA_027563995.1 Papilio gigon
ATCCACGCTGCGTCGACCTGTCCGTGGCCGCCATTCCAGGACTCTGTGGCCCCATCCGCTGTTCATTCTGCGTGCAATGTGGCCGCTCCATCGTCACTTAAGGTTCGCAAAAAAAGGTTGCATTCACTGTCAAGAGAACGATCATAATATCTTAAATTATGTTATTGTTTAAGGCTATGGTAAAGATAAGTCAAATAATATCTGGTAAGTTGAATAAAACACCGCTTCGTCGTGAAATGCCAACAACTTCGGAGTTGCGGAGCTTCAAACTAGAACTATGTGCTCCTTTGCGATCGTATGTAACTAGACATTTCTCATTTAATTATAAGTATGATTAAAATATACTTTTTGGACCTTTGAGATTTTTTTTATTTAAAATCATTAACTCATTTTTAAAATACAGTTGCACTCACGTAAAGGCGCTGACTACGGTGAATGTTACATTTTTAATATGATTTAATCTACATTTTTTTTAATTAACCTAATAAATGGTATGTTACTTGTAACAAATTAGATGGTAAGTGCTACATTTAAACACAGAACAGATCACTTTTCAAATTTTATAACTCGTGCGCAAATCTCAGTAATTTTAGTATTTGCCTGATTTCGTGCTTTTACGGTACCATTACTAATATTTTCTTTGAAAACTCATGATTATTTGTAATTTTTTATTTGTTTTATAAATAAGTAAATAACTAGCACGAGCTATGTTGTTGCTATTTGGCTTCGTTTGAATAAAAAACACGATTCACTAAGAAAAGGCTAATGCAAAGTTGAGCAACACAAAAGTCACTAATTGGTGTCTTCCTGAAACCCCGCATAATCCCGTATCAGCGGGAGCATTAAATAAAAATCCGCTCTAAGTACGAATTCAAAATTATCGTGTTTGTAAATTGTCAAAGTTATTTACTTGCATACAAAATACAATAACATAGTAGATCTATTGTAAATCCAATTTATATTAACAGTTAAATAAACCAGTTAATTACGAAGACTTAATGAAACACGCGAACGGCAGTTCATAATTTTAAACTTTGTATTCCGATAACATATCTCGAATCACAACTTACAGCTTTTTCTTACTTCCCCTACTTACCTAATTAAGGTCAAACGAAAATGTAATTTGGCGAAAAATTATCAAACAGACTTTAGCCTTAACTTAAAGTGAAATTCATAAGAATTTACATTCCAAGAAACTTCAATAATTTTTTGTCCAATACATAAGCAGATTTTTGTTAATTTACTAGTATTTTACCAATAGAACTAAGCTCTAGACTTGTGCCAGGATATGGTCAACAACAATAGTCGGTTGGCGGGATTTGAAGTCTCCACTTTAGTGGTCGGAAATCCGTAACTTTAACCATTAGGCTATTGGCGTTTAATATAACGTTAATACGTATTAGATTGATCCCGGTATGGCTGTTTTAGTTTAGACGTAGTGTAAACGGAAATTTTTTGAAGGATATACAGATACTAAATAAGTAATTTATGATTTGGCACATATTAGCTACACTTTGAACTTATGTTGTCAGTTCGTCCCACGCGCATGCGTCCAACGGTCGTACTTTCCTCCTTAGTTTACTCTAGGGGCTCGGGATATGCGGTTCTGTTTTCGAATTACATCTATCGAATTTTTCACTGTTTATAAATTCCGTATACTATTACGTCAGGAATTTCATAAAGTATTTTCGTTAATGTATAATCAGAACAATATCTTAGTGTGGTATAAATATTTAAATTGTTTAAAAAAAAAAGTTATTAAAAACTTTGTGGCAGTGTGAAACTTATTCAAATTGGCGAAGCAAATATTAAAGTTGAGACGTGATTTGTGTGTACAATTTTGAAGGATAATTTAAGGATTCAAAAAAAAAAACAACTGTGTAAGTATTCGCGATAATATTGATAAGCAAACATTTATTTTAATTATTTTTCAAATTATTATTATTTTTAATTAATTAATTATTATTTTGATATTTAAGATTACAATATAATAAGGGAGTACTTTGCCAAATACTTAAATAAGAAATAATTAAATAATTCGAGTAACACATAATAATAATTTAAACTGTAAATAAACACTTTAATATTTTTATAATTAATTGTTAAATTAGTTAGAATGAATCCAAAATTCTTTAATTAAAGAAACGGGACTTTTTTATATACGACTTGCTGACCCCGCAAAGTCTGTTTCGCCTTAAAGGCAATAAATAAACAGATTTTTGAATTTATTAGGAAATACAAAAAAAAAAATTTCCTCCTTAAAAAAAGTTTGTATGTGAAATGGAAAAGGGCTATTTTTAAGGCTTTCACGGGAGTTTTTCCAATTTTTCTCACCTTTTAAACCTACCCTAGGCCTCCACGAACATTCCAAGACCAAGATAAGATAAATCTGTTAAGCCGTTCTCGAGTTTTAGCGAGACTAACGAACAGCAATTCATTTTTATATATATAGATAGATTATACGAGTAATAATACTGATCCAAACGTGCGTAACAATGTCAATCATGTTAATTTATCGCTACAAGAATGTCGTGATACAGTTAAACTGCATCATCAGTTCAAGATTATAATCACGCAACAAATGCAGTTATAGTTTGGCGCCAAGCCACCGCCTACTTTATGATGTTGGAGATATTCCGCTCACAATCGCGTCCAGAATACGGTCGTATAAACAAGAATTAGACCGTCACAACACTCAGGTTGTATGCGGTATTGCATTGCTTCTTAATTCCTTTCTGACAATCATCGCCGGCCAAGCTTCAGATATAACGCGATCTTAGGATTAACATCGCGATTTATACGTCTTATTCTGATTTACGCAACGCGTGTTTGTTTAATGGTTGTGCAAACTCTGCGGACAGTGTTTACGTAATATGTTAATTCTTTAATTAATTTAGAAGACTATGATAAATTATAATACTTATTAAGTTATTAAGGAATAATATATGACAGATGTAAATAAATGCGAGATTAATGAAAATGACAATTTAATATTACTAAGCGTTTAAAAGTTTAAACAACATCCAGTAGTCCAATGTCCTTCACAGAAACAGGGTATACGCAAAACGTGTCCATAGTTGTAGACACAATAGAATAGTAAAAGGGTGTGTTTGAATATGATAAATTCTAATTGAAATGTCACGAAGCAGTTACTAATAAGAATATTAATGGTATTCGCTAGTACACCGACACGCTACTATAAAGATATCAATAGGGATTTGAATGCGTACAGATTCACGTTACGAGATCAAAGGGATATAACTGGCAACACTTACGGTTATTGCGAACAATAAAACAAGCCAACGATGCAAGGCATACCTACAATACCAAGTAAATAAAACTTGGAATACACTGTGATGGTTTAATTCATACTAGTGGTCGACTATTATTCAAAATTGGAATTCCCTCCAAAAAGGGTAGAAAACTTTTTTATAAGAGAAGGGGGCAAACGATTTATGGGGCTACATCGTCGTTTTAACCTTTTTAATAATAAAACTACGATATCTTAACGAATGTGGTCATGTGACGCGACTCTAACATTCACTAAAAGAATTTGTTTACATTCTATATACATAAAATATAAACATATAATACAAGATTGTTAATTATTGTTTCTGAATCACATAATAGAATTCTTCAACATTTTTAACGTTACATTTTCTTCTTACGCACATTCGTTCGATAGGGCTAAAAGCATACATAAACCTCAAGGTTTACAGTCATCTTAAACGGATCGATTTTAATAAAAAAAATTATCTTCAAAAAAAATTAATATAAACCTTGTTCCAAAGACATAGAGACTAAAATGAATCGTATTTACATAATACAAGTGTTTGTTCAAGTGAAAAATTTTGTGTAATAATATAGTTATATTGAAATATAAACTTTTATTACAATTATCATTGGATTCGTCACCGACATGGTGTCCTGTTTCTCCTTTGTGGCGATATGTTTCATTTGGGTAAGTAATGCATGTTACAATAAAGGCTCGAAGTACTCTGAATGCTATAATTAACTGGTAAATTAGTCTTTTAATTATATTATTATATAATTAATTAGTATACCAATTAGGAGACAAGCAGAGAAAGTCAAAAAGTAAACTAAATTATAACACAAACCTTGTACTTAGTTGGAGTTGTATTTGAAGTATTAGTATATTAACAACAAATATCTTAATGCTATATTAAAAAAAAATAATCAGCCAGGTTTCGTTTTAAAAACGATTTATCTGCTATCAATTCAGTCATTGTCTTACTAGAACATATTTTAAAAATATTTTTCACATCTTTATTTACTTTTTACTGACGATACTCTTGTTTTTAAAACGTATTCTAAGTTTAAATAAGGCGTTGCACAGATAACGATCGGAGCGAGCGTGCACCGCCTCCTAAATGATAACTCAAACCCAATTTAAAGCGCTCGGCGACAGGTATTTCGTTAACTCACACTTAATCCTAATTAATAGTCTATTAGTGGACGTTTTCAATTACTATTCGGTTTGATTTATTCGTCTTTACCTCGCTAACAATTTCCTGATTAATCGTTTAATAGATAATGTTAATCAAATTTTACATATCGATGTTACTTCGTTACGTTACTTCATTACTGTGATAATACAGATAAAATTAAAACGAATTTTATCAAAAGAGTTCTCTTTATTTTATGACTCAATCTATAAGATTTTTAACGTTCATAATAAAGGCAAGTTTAGAAACTATTTAGTGACATGGACGTCATTTCAGAAACAATCATACAATGATGTTGTGTTATGCAATAATTTAGAGCAAATATATCGCTGTTCCAAATGCCTACAAGGAAATAAACAATAAACATAACTAACATTTCAATCCCATTAAGATTGCTTACTTAATTAATAGCAACAGATTTAACGCCGCAAAGGCAACAAGACGCCGCCAACGATACTCGTATAAACACAATTAGCAAATATTATATGTCATTTCTATTTGTATAATGTCATTAAACATAAATAAAAGATGCCGAAGCTTTTACGGTGGTCCTTAAGAACGACATTAAGAATGACAAAGTTGCCCGCAAAGTTCGTGAAGACAAAGACGAGATAATAAAATTGCTATTAAATTGGGCCTTTAATGTATTATAACCATTAGAGTGACATTAATGTTAAAGAATTACACAACTCATTTGCAAGTAAGGCGCCATGTTGCATATGCCATACTAAACATTTGTTTCAAATTATAATTTGATTACTTTTTACTATGTGTTTTGTCGTGGGAGAGTTCGAAGGTTTCTTTACAAATGACTATCGAATGGTAGGACACTCACTTGGCTGAAGATCGAACCCATTGAAGTCTTTATATGACGAAAATAATAAGTTATTTTTGTATTTACAAAAGTGATATAAAATGTATCTTGAATTTTTTACCACATCCCAAAAAGGTCAAGAAGTAAATACAAAATTTAATAACTTAATTACAAATGACGGAATGAATCGAAAAAAATACTTGGATCAAGTTAAAATATAGGTAGTTGTATTAAATTTTCTGTCAATAACGTACAATAAAATCGTAAATTTTATTAGCAGTAACAAATGACTTCGCGACAGTAAGCCGCGGAGACGTTCATATGCAGCGACTAAATACATGTTAAGAGATATCAAAATGGTTATCGACACAATAAAAATGCGGAGAGTAGCAACGCAGAGGTCTGTAAACGATGCTTTTAACTTTTAACATCGTAAAATGTAAATAAGGGGATTTGCGGAGACGAAGAAAACAATAATTATGTTTCAATATTAATTGGAAATCTGAATAAACTAAAAAATGTTCAACATCACTTTGACAAGCGTAAAACATTGCATAAGTTACTTGTTGAAATAATTGGCATGGCGCCAAGATCGTAATCCTTGCGTGAATAAGCAAAAATATTAATAATCTCTTAAAAGGTCGGTTGCGTTGTGCACTTATCCTCTTGATATTTGTTTTTAGGACAGCTCTTGTTCTTTTTTGGAACCGTTATATTTTCATCATACGTTTTAAATTCTTTTTATTAAAGTATGTTGCCAAAGGAGCAAGAGATCATCTGAATTTGCAAATACAATGAAATGACCGTCGCCCATAGAAATCTGAATACCCGTAAGAGGATCGTACAAATAAAGGATATTTCACCTTTGCATGCGTCCTCTGTCAAGCCCTTCCCTTACTATTCTTTTTATAAGTTAATATGGGAAGAGAAAGATGACTATTCAGCCATCGCTACGCACACTTACCAAACAAAACACAGAATTAATCCCAGCTCATGTCTTCTGTGTGATCGTCTCTCAACGATGGAATGGTTCATTGCTCATTCGGACTCTACCATTATCAGGACGAATGTACGCTCTTTATATTTTAATCTGAATTGTCTCATGTGTGTACTATTGTTGGGATATTATCATTTTATTAGTTGACACAGAGTTAGGTTTTTGCCCCGTAAAATAGGTGGACATTAATAAACTTTTTGAACATGTTCGGTTTCATAATCGAAGAAATAACAATTCTAGCTTACTACAAATGATAACAGTTTATAAGTTTTGAGTAGCGTTTACCAAACAATGGACGTACGGAGCCATTAATACGAGGCATTGTGTTCGGTTGTCGCCTGTTGGCATCAATAGCGTCGCCGGCCGCACCATAAAGACGTGTCTGCTATCTAATTGGTGCTGTGACTTCGCTTCTATGTATCTTATTTATGTTGCCGTTTGATAAATGTCCCCATTTGACTTCGGTCAAGCCCGTTTCGAAAGCGGCACACATATTTTCAAATTTGTTTGGCTCTTCAAGCTATATTTACGATTTACTTGTAAGTCATTACATAATGAATGAAGAGGTTTGTAGCCAAGCTATTTATTTTACTATTAATTTCAGTTAAATGTGTATTTGTTATAGATTTTTTTAAAACTAAAATATATATTGCAGCTTGTTTGAATGTTTTATCGGAATAATTCAATCAACTGACTGAAAAATACCATGCTCTTGAAGGTGTATTGGGCACATTACATCACATAGGTCAGGAATTTGCTGTCTTATACGGTGGACTTCTGCAATTTCGATCAGATTTAGGTCCGTCTTCTGAGAAGTCCGTTACCGATTTTACTTTACCGGTGGTCTTCGGTCAATAAAATGTATTTACGTCAAAGTATACTTCATGGTGCGAAGAGTGACGATGCAAGATAACTTAGCATTAGTCATTTTCTGCAAGACACCTACATCCACAACAATGCTGGCAGCTGCAGTAATGTGAGCCCATTCGTGGTAACTGGGTTGTGCTCTTTGCCGAGATGTCAGCGGAGGCACACTGCGCGCGTCGCACATGTCACTGTAGTGAAAACATTTCTTATATCAAACGCAGTAATCCTTCACGCACACGCAGGCAGGATTAAGTTACACTATTTGTGTCGCAAAACATATTGAATGTATTATGATATTGTAATGAGAATATTCCTTGTTCTATGTTAACTTAAAAATTATGAAATCTCCACTATCTCTCGTTCTTGTCTCGGCGGAGCGAAGTCAGATCAGATTACTAGTTATAATGGAAGCAGGCTTTCCCCGTAATGTGAATATGTCCCTGTAACGTTCAGACGGTGGCCGGAAATTAAACAGCGACGCTTCCCATCGACGGCATCAGCTTAACAAACTTTGTTACGTATAAAGCCTCACGGAATTAATTGCCGCAAGCGGAACTGTAATGTAGTTATGCCTGTTACTGCTCCTCCCAGCTTTCCTTCTTTTTTGGAGCAAAATGGAGTGACCATGTTCATGTCATATCAAAAATACAAATATTTTTCTTAGTATCGCTTCCAGTTTAATCTGATAGTCAAGATAAAACTGTTTTTTTTCGTTTTTTAATATACTTTGGGCTTTATCTAATAATACAGATTTATTTGCGTCCGTTAGAAAGCTAAAGGGATGCCTCTACATGCCGATCGGCAAGTATAATTTATTCCTTTGAATCTTAATCGCATGTTCAGATGACGGGAATTTCAATGAATCAGACAAGGGCCACTGTAATGGTCCGTTTAACATCTCGGTTGATCTATTGAATAGTCGAGTATCGATCATTTATCGGATAAGCTTTGCCCGCGAACGTGGTTGCTATTACATTTGAGACAGAGACCTATGATTCATCACTCTTATGTCTATATGTACAAATACGATGTAATAAAACGTAAATATTTTGGAACGGTTTGGATCCAAAAATTTATTTCCCAGAATGAGGTCTCGTTCGGGTGTTCATTCCCTTTCGGTTTAACTCAATCAGCTTCCGTTTTTATAATTATTGGGCGTTGACCTATATACTCGTAGCTCGGCTCAAAAAGTACAGCGATTACTTCCGTGTGCGTATTACGGCAGTTTAACTCGCGGAAGTACCATTACCTTCTTTTATTTGAGAGAAGACACTCGTGGTTCTGTAAATGATCGCCAGCACAATTAAATAATAGCAATTGCCTTCGTACATAAAATTTACCTCAAACGCAAGTAAATTATGAATTCATTTTGGAAGACAGATACTTCCTAATGCCCACTATGAAACCGTTGCAATAAAACATTTTTTTGGAACAAAGCTGGGTCTGTATCATAAAAATCTAGAATAGCGATATAGACTACTCTTTGAGTCTGTTTTATTGTACGCAACTGGAGTCGCGGGCAGCAACTAGTGACTGTGAAATGAACAATGCCGTGTCCGAGCTGTAAATGATGCGGACGATTTATTAATGGTCCGAAATGGACGTGCGAGTAAGATTCGTTTGACTGAATAACTTCGTTAATTGGACTCGATTTTCGTTTCATTGCTCCTCTACTTGTTTCACATTACATTTTCCACGTGATCAACGGAGCCTTTGTTAGTTCATTTTCACGCTCTATTACACATTTTAATTAAAGCAATTACAGAGGTTCAACAAAATTATTTCATTTCAAAAATGTATTTAAGGTAAACGCCTATGAATCATCTTTCAAATAAAAGCCGGCGACAGTTGGACCTGGCTTTTAATCACCAAAATAATTTGTTTTTTTATGAAATGTGTGTTTTTCTCTTTTCCTTTCCACGCTATTGACATAAGTTAATAAGACACGTTTTCCCCTTTTGTGCAGGCGACCTCCTTGATGGATCTCCTCGTCTCGTCGTACGGCACACATTCACTTAATCAATTATCATCGATTGACATATCGAAAGCTTTTTATAAAAGAGAATGTCACGGGGTCGCGAACCCGTGGACATGATAGGGAAATCTCCATGTTTTATGTTTTGTATAGTAATCAAAAATGACAAGAAATATAACAAACATCGAATTTGTATGGAGCCTCATTACGGCGTTATTTTTATATTGTCAGTTCATTAAAATGAAATGCGGAATAGTAGGGTTTAATTCTGTTACATTTGAGAAGCAAGGGTCTGCCGAACTTTTACAATTTCATTGTTGTTTGGAAAAGTAAAACACGTAGTGGCTTGTGATGGTGAAGGGCGGTCCCTTTGTTCATTTAATAATATGCGAGCGCCAGTAATGAGCCGGGCCTTAAAGTACAGTAACGAGGGTAAATTGCAAAAAGCTTAAAACGCCAGCCGCCTTCGAATGATAATTGTAACTTGGATTATTTCAGCAATTTAGCTAGTGATAGAATCAAAGGATACTTGAAGCAGATTCCGCAATCCGAAGATACAACGTCCACCAAGGAGCGAACACAATGTTGTTATTGCTGCAACATGTATTGCAGATAATGCGTGAGAAACAAGGACGTCAATTCATTGCAGAACACTTGCTGTTAATTCTTAATGACGGTCTATTGGAAAGACTTTAATAAAACTTTTACACACATAAAACTAGTTTATGTTATGGAAATTTGCTTTACAATATTGACAACGTTTTCTAAAAGTCACATTCGACATTAAATGAAGGTATCTCAAATGTAACAGACCAGGCAGGATTTATAAATATCACTGGGATAAACATTGACATCGCTACATTGTTTCCTGTTAAACATTTGCTTAAATTATAACAATCTTACATTTATATGACAAAACTACGACTAACGAGTAGGGACGTCATATGTCATCCGCAGGATTTTGTGTATATGAATCCTTCGGGACTCGCTTTTGAGAACAGAAAGTACGATCAAAACGTAATGATGCTTGTCTAGTCCCACATCTCTACAACATACAGCTAAATACATCGTTGATATCATACAATCATATTTCTTAGAAGCTCAAACAAAGTAAATTGATTCAATATCTTTTTTGACAAATATTACAAATGATAGATAAAAAGCTTTCCAGTTGGACAGAACAAATATTGGACGCAATGACATTCTAAGACACGGCGGCGGAGGCGGCAACTCAAACACTAATCTAATCAGGATCTGATTTAATTAGTTCACAAACCTGGTGTCTTACACTTGCCAAAGAAGAAAGGATTGAGCTTTTACTATCAAATAAATAAAAAAGGAAACTAATCTGTTAACTTCTCACTCTATAACCTCAACTGACGCGCCTCGGCCGCCGAGGTGGCTTTTGATTATTTACTGTCTTGTCTTACCAGTAATAAAGTTGTGTTCTCTTAAAAAAATCATTATAGCCCCAATCCTGCGCTACTCAATCATGATATTTCCAATAGGAGGTTATTAAGCATTATTTTTTAAATCAGTGTAAATGTTATATCACAAATGACAAAGAATTTGTATATTCAGTAAAACAAAACACAATAATACGAAATATTACTGCAGTAGCATTGTATAATCAATTTTAATAGCATCCCTGCTCGGCACCCGAGTAATCCAATTACCAAGTGAAACGACTATCAAAGCCTCAATTTAAACTTCCACAAACAAACTGGAGACATCTTGACAGACTTTAATGTGTTTCGACTCCATCAGGCAGCGCTCGCCGCGGAACCCGCAGTGCGTAACGCTGCGCACCGAGTCTCATGGCACCAACGCTATAAACATGCATTCATCCCCTTGGTGCCACGAGACTACATACACCTTCGGACACTCGAACTATACAGTTAACAGTATTGGCTAAATTGTCAATCTGTACAGTTTTTAGTGATTTTTTTAACAAAATAATGAAATTGAAACGAAAACTGTTTATAAGAAGAGACATTTAAACTTGCGTCTCCTGAAAAGTGGGGAAGCTGCAGTTAAAAAGATATTAAATAACTTTGAGGTACTAACTCTGGACTAAGCCAGTTATTTGTTTATTGAAATGATGTAGGAAGCAAATTTTTTTTTGACAAATAATATCGAAATGGAAATATGTAGAATGTAATATGTATGAATGGACCCCGCGAGTTATTAAAATATAGAAAATAGGGGAGCGTGATAGAATCACGACAGCCGCCATGTTCCTTATATTATTTATATGACGAACACTTCGACTGTCGCTTTCGGAAGTTCAAGTTCGAATAAAATTTGCACAACGCTATCCTTCAAATAGTTAAGAGCGCTTAGTTTGTCTTGACTAAGTTGTGCGAATAATAGTCGGTGTTCCCGAAGTCGATAAGCGCTCGAGCACTGATTTAATTAAGCCAGCGATTGATTGCTTGCGTACTCTGAACAAGGATATGTTGGTAGAGATCGCGTTCCATGTAATTCATCATGCGCATTCGTTACCTGTCACTGCACCTGATGGCGTCCCATGTTTCAGCAAATGTAGATATAATATATATGTAAGAGAGAAAAATGACTATAATGCGCGGTGTATACATGTAACGTTTGTGTACTAGTCAGGTACGTATAGTGCAGTTTGTGTCTCTCCATATAGACAAATATTGAAATGGGAATAAAATTTATTGAGGTATGTATTGATAAAGATTCGACGTTCATGATATTTGGAAGCATATAAAGCATTTTCCTAATTGTAATTACATTCAATTGTGATATTACAGAAGACACCATTAAAAACCATTCTCAGGGAATTAATTGTCAGTGTTTAAGACTTCGGGATTCGAGTCGATTTCGTTCCGATTTTGCACGTGATCAGATATATACCTTTGCCGTAAATGTGTGAAGCTTCTTTGATAAAAGACCGCGAGGAAAGGGCTCCATCATGGCAAAATCTTGATCAGACCTGAGGCGTTGACGCGTTCATCTACACAGGTCTGAGGCTCTGAGGTTAATAATTAAAAATAAAAATATAAGTATTCGGAGACATTTGATAGGATTTTATGCCTGTCTGTTTGTTTTTGATCTATTACCTGACACTGACGTCTGATTTCTGTTCATTTATATTACTCTTTGTAAGCTGTCCAAGTATGCGCACTGAGTAATAAAATGGTTTATTGCAATTTAATTACTTGAAGTATTTAACTCTGGTAGAAAAGGACGACTTGAAATATGACGAGAACTCTTTTAATAATAAGCTTTTATTTTTATATTTGCTTCAACTTGGTCGTTCTCAACTTCGCGTTTAATTTTATTCCGATGGGAGTCTGTTGCGGTTTTTTAAAAATCTTACGGAGCAAAAGCAATGCGAGCGCGATACTTTAAAAAAAGGACAGGTAAGAATGTGAGTTCTTACAGTTTTCCTTCTTTATTCCAATCGATTCCTGTTGCCAGAGTACCTACCAATCTTTGTTCGATCGCTGTTTGATTGCAAATGTAACGTTAATAGAGTGGCCAGTCGCGGAGAACAGGAAAATCGTCTCGTTCCGTAGAAAGCAACGTGTCCAACTCTTTAGGTAGTGTATTTTGTATTAAAATTTGAACAGTCTTATACAACAAGTTAAATGTTTTCAGGTGGAATCTGATGGTGCCGGGCCATCGTCGTCGCCGGCGCTACCGCTCTGCCCCGCCGGCCGGCCCGATGCCGAAGTCGAGCCTCTCCTGAATGAAGGTAAGAGTAGTATAAAATTCCAGTATGCTTTTTCACAGCAGTGCAACGTCACAGTGAATGTATTGGTGATGTACATTATCTCTCTAATTGCTGCCTGGCTATAAATGGCACGTTGCTTTCCAAAAAAGAAAAATCATTTTCCATTCAGCAGTTGCGGGTTGCGAAACAACTGAAATCTCTCTATTCTCTAAATTCTATTTTAACCTCTGTCCATTATCATTTAGGGATGCCCTGTCGTATGACGCTGCTGCACAACAAACTAATATCGGATTCTAGAATTAAAACACAATCAGAATTCTATTTTGGCAAATTATTTTCGTAATGAATTGCGTTTCAGCTGCTTTTTGATTGAACTTCCGTGGCTCGACGTGCATACACTGACTAGATTCGGACTATGATTGCTATGCCACTAACTGTTGTTAGCAGCGTTGCCCGTTTATTCTGTTTTAACGTTTTTTTGTTCGTATTGATTCAGAGCAAAACGATTTAAATGTTACATAGCATCTTCTAAAAAGTTAGCCAATCGATATTACCGTGGCAAATAACATTGTATCGGAAAAAAGTACTGTACAGTAATGATTGGCCGCTGAATGAAACCAAATCACATTACACTTGGTTAGCTAAATGAAACAAGTTACTTACATGAAGATAAGTTGGTTTGCGAAAGGGTTTCAACGCAATCGGTTTCGTGCGGAATCTACGGCTAAGATCTAATCACATGATCTATGATCTACATTGCGGCTTGATTTCTAATCGTGCCGATTAAGACGGTTGACTATCGTCTAAATTTATTATATTAGTTTTTCTGACACCCTTATTATAAAAACAAAATTTGTTCCTTACGTTAGTTTTAAATACTGGTATTTTTTGACGGCAGCCAACTAATTCGATGCAGATATATTTAACCATATAGTGAATGAAAGAACCTGCCACAGGACACATAGATTTAAATTAGAGTTAAAACATCATGTTAACTGCATGCATGAAATTAAAATGAGCCTTGAAAAAAATCGGGATCTTTAGAAACTAGACGATAAAGTTTGGATATGGTCAAGTAGAGATGACATGGCTTTACGTGGCAGTCCAGCGCTTTGAACTGTTACAAACATTTCAATTGTAACACTTAAGTTGTACAGCATTGTTCACATTCCTTGAATCACTTTGAAGACGTATTCTGCGAATTTAAGATAAGTGAACAATGCCCGTATTAAAACAGTGTTCGCTGCTGATAGCTCGATCCGGGCTCAAAACCATCTAAAGGTACTTTCACATCTAGCGAATGTGCCGCTCGCGAGCCTGTCGCCAGGACGCTGGGCAGTAACTACGGCGCGTGTAGTAAACGACGCAGCGGAGTTCCCAAGCAGCGTGCTGTTTGCTGGCCAGATGTGTGCGCACCCTTACGTTGAGCTTCCGCTTTCCAGTCATTATGGAGTACTTAGTACAAGCCAAGTACTTAGACGAGTTTTTCTATCGCCAGTTTTTGCCGCTAATTACATTGAGGTTAAGAAAACTAAGACTAGTTGAGAATTCTTACTAAACATATACAGAGAAAATATGACAAAAAAAGCTTGTAATTTATTGACAATTATTAGGTTTTAATGTGATAAACAAAACAAGAAAAGCTACTCAAACCAGTGTTTTATTGTCTTCAGGTAATACTGAAAAGCACGTCTCTTACCTCCTCGAAATAAATTCCATTTTTAAGAGAAATATATTTTTGCATCGGAGTTCCTTCAAAAAAAGTTGGATACATATCTCAATTGAATGGTATATTCCGATATCAGATTCCAGGTGCCCCGAATTGTGAATGCCTTTTATTATTAGCTTCGTATTGAATTTGAAAAATTCTTGCGAATTAAATGACTAGTTTGTGACGGGATGAGATATAAACCAACTTATGCTTGAGGACGAGATATGGTGTTTCTTTTCGTGTCATAATTAAATTAAATCACTTTATTTTAAATTAAAAAAGTCAAGCCATTTACTTGCGTCATTGACAATAATTTAATATTTGCGTATACTATGTAAAAGTTGTCTCCACGCCGGCTCTATCGCGCTTGGCTCTACTTCAATGTCGAGTATACAGCACAATTTCATTTTGCTGTTAGTCCAGTTTTCGTTACCTTTTTCACGTATTCTTCTCGGTGACAATTGTGTAAGCCGATCTTTAAAAATGCTAGGCTGTGGAGAGAGCTTCTAACAGTGCTTAAAGCCGCAGAATATCCACGGTCATTTTGAAATAAGCCATTAAGCTCTCTACACATGATCAGTTTTACCTGCAAGTTTTTAACTGAATAGTCCGATTTTATACCTAAACCTTACATGTGAAGTAGGCTTTACGTCTATCTTTTCAAAAATAATTAGGCTTGCAAATTAAAATCTGATATTGGAAACATTTAAAATTTGCCATCGGCATTAATAGTCATCATTTGCTTACAGTTTTGCTTTCAGACGTCGCTGTAGAAGTACAATATTCAAATTTCTTGGCCCTGGCAAAGCTTGTTGAAATACGAATGCAAATAAAGATATTGTAATGTAGTGAATTTTACATTTACAATTTGCATTTCCCGTACATAATCATTAAATGTCAATAATTAACTTGTTCAATGAGTGTCACGAGGCTTATTGGTTTTTAACATAATATACTTACCCGCCTACGACGTACGTAAGGTACATCAGTGTTTCCTACCGCCGGTTCTCATTGCGGCGTGTTCGTACTTAACATATTGTCATGCCGCCTCAGCTTGATTGAAAGACAATCCACCGGTGAATCAATACAACGTTAGGCTGCAGCTGCAGAAACCGTGCTACACGTTGTGTTAGTAGGTCTCGTTCGGCAAGTAAACTGATTACAAACTGATGACGCAAGATATCACATAAAAATAAATATTCGTTATAATTGTTGACGTTCTGAACGTAAGGCAAATGTGACTTTGCCAAGTACTCGTATGAGAGATTTGCGATTTAAATTGAATGCAGACTATCTGTGGGCTATCTCTGTCAACGCCTTTGAGTATAGCTCACAATAGAGACTCCGTGCGGGCGCATCAATAGACGCTTCATTCCAAACGGAAATCCGGTTACCGTCATACACGTAACCTTTATCCTACTGACGTTTTTGTTGACGTTTTTCAATGCGTACACACCTTCACAGTGTACTATTACATTCCTAGTCTTTAAAATCACTTCATCTCGTACTTTATTAAGTGATGGTCATAACGTAGTATTAAACTGATGAAGAGTTAATTAGGACAGTTTTCAATTAACACATATAGTTTCCCGTTAGCAATACAAGTTAAATTTTGTTTAGCAATAAAGAAACAATTTATCAAGTTCACATTGTCTACATAAGATGTTATAAACGCCAAAAAAACTTTGAAATTAAAAAGGTATCCGTGTCGTAAGTTTTTTGAGAAGCGATTTTTCTTGTTTATTCAGGTTACGTCACACTTTAAAAGTACTTAAGGCTCGGGCTTTTCACAAGATAAATTGCGATAAAATCTAAAGTAAGGAAACTTAATTTGTTACAGTTGTTTGATATAGAATCGATACTGGACGCAAATAGAATGAAGGGCTCGATTAAAAAATATTTGTGGTGATTTGAAACACAATAGCCTAGTTTCAGACTAACGAACAGTCTGCATTTTTCTCACGCTTGCTTCATAACAACATGGATATGTTATATGGCGGTGGATATCCCTTTTGATCTTTTCAAAAAGGTGTAAACGGTCGCTTCATACAAGTGTAAAGACAAATTCGTAGAGATGACAACAATTGTTCCATTACTTGTATGAATACGTTAGTTGCCCAGCCTGTATCGGCCATCGTTTATTTTGCACCCTCGTGTAATCAATAAGGCTGTCTGTTCAATGCACTAAATTCAATTACTTCCTGCAAATGACTCTAATGACACTAATGTTCTGGAAATTATTGGACACGAAAATCAATGTTTGCACGTTTTGCTAGTATTTAACGAGTTTGCTTTTGACATGCATTTTAATTACTGATTCATAATTTGTTTTAGTAAGAAAGAATCTTTGATCGTGGTCATAGACAGATAGCATGGCCTGTAATTTGGTGGGGCAGTCTAGTGATGAACTTCAGAAAAGTGTTCGGATTTTTCTCTTGTCTTTTGCTATTTTTGTACAAATTTGTAATTGAGCAAATTAATATAAGATGTATATCATCTTATCTTATCTTCACCGTATGCTCCTAAGAGACTAGGCCACAGTCAACCACGCTGGCGCAGTGCGGGTAGGTGGACTTCACAGATATCGTTAACTTCCTTCCAAGATATGTGAAGGGGTCTCGATATTTTGCGTCATCAGTATAATGTTGGATAAATGTTCATATGGAATTTGACGACATTTTTATATACAAAAGAAGACTACAAGTTAATGATTAAATTACTCCAAAAGAAATTTAAAACGATGTGTTGTAGTAAAAGTATACATTATATGTTTGTTTTATTTAATATTGTTTGACAGCATCCTTTCACGTAACAAAGATATGATCAAAGCTCTTCTCCATTAGAAGTCAAAGTGAAAGGAATTTTTAATAAAGGCCCTCATAAATCGGTACCTGGTGATATAATTATCATAAACAACCTCTTCTCGTAACCGAAGCGCCGATCTTGAGAGTCGAAGTGATATTAAAATTATTTCATGTTCAAGAGAATAATTTACAATCCTTTTGGGACATCACCTTGTTATTTAATGTGCAGTTATCACTTTAACATAGCATTACTATAACGAGTCATTTTATTTTTAATAATACATTCGACGTTTCGACCAGCTGCAAAATATAACTAAGATCTATGTCAACAATGAAATTTCAAATCTCCTTTGATAGCAACAGTTTGTAACGGTACCTATGTCGAAGTCGAAGAAGCTTTAGAAATTGTGCTTAGAATTCAAACAATGCGATACACCAAGTGCCCTGAAAAGAGAGCCCGTCCGAGACGGATATCCGATTACCTTCCGACGCATGCTCACAAGTTGTTACACGCTCGACATCGACGTGGAAGTGTACACATTACATTCGATATTTACGCTACTTCTGTTCATTGTACAAAAAAGATTTTACAAATAGTTTTTAATTTTGATTTTCAACAACAGTAGAGTATTTTTTTACTAGTAGTGTTCCTTGGTCGCTTCACATACACTAGTGTGCGACAACTCTCTGAAGACAAAATTATTTTGTACCATCTTTATGCAATATTTTTATAGATTTTTATAGGCATTTCCGAAAAACATATTGTTTTCACTTTTATAAGAAAGAGAATGAGAGGTAACAACATTGAATCTATTAGTTCATTTTGAAAACAAATGAACATCATTGTCGTTACATCTTTGTTAATTTCCTCAATATTAATAAAAGTAAAATTCTGATTTCACACCAATGTAAGAGAGCGCAGGCTGATTCGCTCACAATGTTGCCTTTTTTAACAACGCCGGACAAACTTTTAGTAATCAGATAAAAATCCAATTACTCAGACGTGGTCTCACTTCGCACCAACGTTTTCCATCGGACTCGCTTCCAATCTAAATAAATATCATTAGATATACAGGAAGTACTGTGTATTTAATTCTAAATTGTTTATATCAATCTGCGTTATGACATATTTTGTAATTGTTGTTTTTGTTAAGAAATTAAGAATGTTTTTAGACTTGTAATTGTCTAGACTTTTCGGTATAGACTTTTCCAGAAACGAAAAATATTCGTATCGATTTGTGTCATGCAATCAAGTTAGCCAGCTGCAAATGATGCAATTATTTTTTAAACTGACAGGTGAAGATTCCCTAATGATCAACTTTCAAACATTATTATACCAATTGGATAACAATAATGACAGTTTGCTATAATAATAGACTGTGCTGTTTACGCGTATTTAGTGAGTAGTTCTACGTTTTTATTTATGTTAAGAAAGTTTGGTATGAAAAACAAAAATTGTGTGTCTTGAAATCGTTTGGATCACAAATGCTAACAATTACCAATATGCTCAGTACGATTATAAACTGGCAAAGTCCACTATCGGCAAGTAACAATTAAAATACTGTAAATCCAAGTAGCTGGGAATTAAGCATACTCAACCCGGCGCGCCTACAATTAGCGGGTAGATTGTTACTTTGTCGTATGCCTACTCAAATATTCACAAGACCTTAAATGAACACATTGTCTTCACTTTGAATTTATGTTCTGTTACTATTACCAAGGTAACAATAAGCGAAAACTTCTTTTTTCACTTGGAAGTAAGAGAAGTCGGACAAACGCACCAGGATAGTGTAAAGTTAAGTGCTGCTGTTTCGAGCCAACGGTAAGCAACAAAGAGCATTTCCTACTTACTTATAGACTTATAGACCAAGGTTTACAAGAACTGATTTTTATTAATAACATATCTTTCTAGCATGAGATTGTTTTTATGTCTCTCCTCTTCAATACGTCGAGGTTGGAAACTCATTTTCTATTCAAGTAAACCACTGCCTTATTCTTCGCCATTACCCGTGAAAAAATTCGTTCTGTGGAGAAGCGACAAGTGACAAGTGACAGGTGGTGGGTTCATAAAACACATGATCACGCACGTGCGGTGGAGCGGACAAATATCAGACATATTCTATGTCGGAATGTGTCAGCGACCAACGTGGCAGTTGTCTTGTCTACTTGAGTGTAGTTTTATTTACATCAATGTTTCATCAGATTTTCACAACATATATTTTTGCTACACCCAGTGTTCGTTTCAGAATTCAACAAAGAATATGTAAATACGAAGGATACTTAATGTGTGAGATGCGGTTTCAGTAATTGAATGAAATCATCCCATCGTTTTTATTTAAAGGGACAGTGGGAGATAAGAAGTTTAAGCTGTCTAAGACAATTTTGTTCACTCATTTACTATGGGTCTATTGTTGTATTAACCCAGTCGATATTTAATATATTCATAAAAGAACGAGGAAAACATACGAGTGAACCTTATGATTGGTGACTAAGGCTTACATTTATGCCTACATACTCTCCTATAGGAGACGACAATTCATGTTTATAGTTTATTTGTTAAGGATTTTTATAAGATAGGAGGAAAATTTTATTAACAGATAGGGAGAAAGTAAAAGTCAATCATTAAATGGCTTTTGCCTCTGCTTAGGTCTACGAGTGCTACGCTTTTGTAGCACGAAAGTTCAAAGCTTCTACTACAAAACTCTACGACACAAAAACATGAATAGACTACGCGGATGCTACGCTGCGATGGACTATTGCCATTTAAGTTTTTTTCTAGTTAAAGTCCGTAAAAGTTAGACGTCGAAAAGATCCGTGACATTAAGCCGCAGCGAGTTTTAAAATGCCACAGGAAAAGGGACCAGCGGCTATCGCGAATATCAAATTTGAAATATCCGATTTTACGTCACGTTTACGCTACGCTCCGTGGACGTTGTTAATCCGATACTAAATGGTTTTTACAAACCCCCCGTGATCGAATTTTATGTGAACAAGAGCATTTCAGTAAAACAGTCGGGATCTTGGTGTCCGATACACTTTATTCGCTTTAATGTTTTTAAATATTTGCTAGTTGTTTTTGCTCACGTTCATCGAACAATGTTACATTAAGGGTAATACGTATGGACTAAATCGTTAAGTGAACATTTATTGTGTAAGGCGTGCACTAAGAAACTGCTTAATTATTAAGTGACTCTGAGTGCGGCAGATAGACTTAAAATGGTTTTTGTGACAGAAGTGGGCACCGAGGGCGCTGGGGCGGATGGCGCTGCCGCTGAAGACGCAGGAGCCGGCAGGGGCTTCTGGGGCCGCTGGCTGCAGTTCCTCCCGCCGCCCCTCCGCACTCTTTGCGCCTCGCACCGATTTGACAACTTGCACGTAAGTATGACACATATTGTTATGACAAGCCAGAACAACAGGCCGGTAATGTGATGCGTGTATCGTTCTGCGTATGCCCTGATGGTGTCTCCGTTCTATCGTGACACTTGTAAACTACAACGGACTGAGAAAATTGTTAAATGTTTCTCGAAGATTTGTTCATATTAATTGCTAGTTCCGTAGCCGCATCGAGGGCAGTTGCGCTCGATTGATGGCGCGCCTTAGTATTATATTTATTTGTACCTTTTAGTGTAAAATGAGTGTTGCCAAGAATTTGATGTTAGCTATTTTCATTTGCGCCCAATTTTGTTTGCAATTCAATTCGTCGGCGTCAAACGTTCCGCCTTTTTATTAAGCCATCGTAATTTTATACCTATTCAGTTATGTTATCCTTTCAATTTGCCGTTATTACTTTTCTATGTAATAAAATTTCAATATTATTATATTGAAATATTCCTTGCTCACCGCTTGCTCCGATATTAAAGAAGAATGCTGTACATCTTGTACTCTATTATAAAAAGTTATATGTTACATTTTTGTTTAAATAATATAATTTTTTATCAACCTAATCCCTTTTCCTTTTTTCCAGTAAATAAAATGCGTACTCTTCTTTCACACATAATGTAATTCCCAGTGAATAAATTAAAAATAAACTAATATATAGTCGAAATGTAGAACTTACTCATAATTGCGTTGCCGCAATAGTTCTAATTAGAATCCGAGTACCCGTGGCCGGTCTCTGGTTCAAATTGATCTGGAATGTAGGTTAGATTCAGCAGGTCCAGGGTGAATTTCCTTAATTAGTACAATCGATTTTGGATCAGTTTATGTTCGTCTCTATACCAATGCATAGACTTTGATATTTGATTACAATACAATTATAATCTGGCCACATATCAAATTACGTGCACGTTTGAGATACAACGCGCTGTGACTAATTAATACGAAGATTACGCAATATTCAGGGTAGCCAGAAATAACCGAAGATTGAAAACCTGACAGCTCTTTTATATCACAGAGAGGTGCTTAACACGCTTAAATGGCGAAGTGATCCCCGGCCACAGACTTCGGCGACGAGTTAAATAGCTTTAGATGCGTTGCCTACGTTAAATGAGCTATCTTTAACAAGGAATGTCGATAATCAAATGAAAACTATTACTTGGAATCGATGTCGACATCACAATGTTTCATATTACTTTATGAATATCAACCAGCTTCTAGCTTCAGCGTAATAGCGCCTAAGCCGCTCGCCGCGTTGTTCACAACAAAATGTAATCTCTATTATGTTGCCAATCGTCTACAGATTTAAAAGTACCAAAAGGTATTTATTTTTCTACATTTTTTATATCTAGTTATGTGTTTTATTGAATGTTTTAACCCATATTTGATGAAAACTTTAAAATTTTTCAACACTAGTAGTGAGATCGTGCCGATCTAGACCAAGTTCTTAACTTTATCATTTTAGACATTTCACATTTTATAAATCTCCTGAGAAAAACTACAAGTTTTAATATTAATAAGAACATATTTTTTATATTCAATAAATAAAAACGTTGCCTGCCGCTTGCCGTTGCCGTCCTCCGCTTTGAAACTAATTTTTCTAAAAAATAAAACGTAAAAATTTCATTTCCTTTCATTTGACTGCAATAAGAAATAGAGCAGCTCTTCGTCAAGGTACTTAATGGTGCTTACTTTTGAGCTGATGCCTTTGAAGTCTGTTTTATATTAAGTTCCGGAAAGTGATAAGATACTCGCTTTTGTAAAACAAGATCATAGTTAGCATTTGAGATAACGAAGTTAAAAAGCTTTAGGAACTGAAAAACACGACTCGAATCCCAGGTGGCACATTTCCTTGTGCTTCTTTCTTATTTATTATTTATGTAAAGTATATATAAAGTAAGTTTTAGTAATGGTGCTCATCGTGTCTCCGAACAAGGACTTTAAACGGCAGACCACAATGTTTTGACATTTGTAAAGATTAAATTGACAATAAATCTCCCTCTGGATGCGTTTACATAATGCTTCCATAGTTTGTACTGATATAAATACTTTGATAGTACATTTCAAAAGTAGCGCCAAAGTTCGGACGAGTCTAACAAGCTTTGAGACGGCATCCGATGTCGCTGTAAAGGCGAGTTGTGAAACTATATACACATTGATGAGCTCGGACCGAGCGCGTGACGCAGGTCCAACATTTACCTCCGACACCGACGATATTCATCTTACAACGAACACGCTCGACACAGCGACGAGTTCCGATACCAATTTATTTATTTATTCTCAAACCGGTTTCGTTTAACTTTTTCATTATGCATGAAATTCAATTCACTGGCTTTCAACTTTTTTTTTGTTTGTGACTGTTGAACTTTGACGACTTTTCTGTTTTTTTTTTTATTTTTATGCCTCCCTTTGTAATAAAAAAAATGAAACTGATAGCGTTTTCTTCTTTAATTCTAATTGAGCGGTCGCCTCGCTTCCAGTGAGACGAAAACTGATATAATATGATACATTTTGCGCGCACACGCACACGGCGTACTTATACAATCAGCATACAACTATGCTGCAACAATTGTAGATTCTTGTTTGAGGCGATCACTCGGCGCGTTCAATTTGAGCGAAACCGCGGCATGTGCACGAACTTGTCAGTCGGCGGGTAGACGTATTCGCAGAACTTTACCCTAGATTGATACTATCTTCGGTCGGCTATGCTCACACGTGCTATATTCAAAAACTCACAATCGAGAAAGTATGTTGGCTTTATCAATAAATACTAGCTAACTGATTCCTCGCTGACTATCCTACACCAGCTGATGCTAGCAGACTATTCGTTGCAATGTAATATAAAATAAATAGAAGCAATAATAATATATCGAACTATGCCAACATTTGTTCATTAAACATACAAATGAATACAATCGTTCGAATAGCCCTCTGGTAATCTGAATCCCTTCTGTTAATAATTAAAACAAAATACATTAATAGTCCACGTGCCCTTTGTTCGTCATTTATCTTTCAGCGAGCCGCAAAGACAAAAGAATTACTGATAGACGGCTCATTTAATTGTATCCAACATTTTACAGTTCAGGGTTTGTATGTAATACGTTGATCAATTTAAATCGAGACACTACAGTCAATTGTTAAGTCCAGTTAAATAGGACGCGTGTCGCTGTACTCCCTCCTTGTAATTATCCAACTGATTGACATTCAGCAAATTTGTATCTTTGTTGCAGTCAATTTTTATTTATTCATTTTTCGATCGACGCAGCTCTATGAATATTCAGAGAGCGCCGCTAGCGCCGCCCGCAGCGAAAATGAAACGTATAAAATGATATCAAACAAAGAGTCAATTTATAACACTGATAACTAATTACCCATAACAGGGAGAGAGTTCGATGGTGTAAAAGTTCCGTAAATTTTTTCTGTCTTACATTTTGTTAAATCTGTACTATCAAAGCTTTAGCAGCGTCTCTAATCAAATATATAGGTCGCAGATGAAAGCTTGAGCGAGGACGTCGTTTAAATACCTTATGATGTTATTAATTATATAATAACGGACTGTTTTACATTTGAAGGCCGATAGAGGCGGACGGTGCGGGAAATTGACGTAGAATTTCACCATCGTCATCATCATCATCTCAGCCACACGTCGCCCATTTCTGAGCGTAGGCCTCTCCCAAACATCGCCACGACGACCGGTCTTCAGGATACTGCCGCAAACTTGACTAGATCATTAATATGTACAATTTATTACAGTCTAATTAATTTTTTTACACTACCTTCTAATGTCAATTTAATAATTTAAAAAGTATATTAAAAGAAGTGCTACATTTCTCCGCATCAATATAACAATAATATGTAAAATGAAGTCGTTATCGAGTGAGTCGCTTTGTCAGTTTCCCTTCCCTCCGGGTAGCGCTAACAAAACACTGCGCGGCCGCGGTACGTCGTCAACTTGATTTATTGGAGTGACAGAGACGCGCCCTCCACACGTTCTGCTCTCCGTTTCAATGATGTATTAAGAAATCAATATAGCAACAAAGTCTTTCCAGTCTTATCAGAGGAAGTCATTGTTTTGATACCTACATTACGTACACGGAACAAAGTCTTTCCTTTTATATTCGCGACACTTTAAGGTTCCATTATTTGTACTGTACAAATTACGATTAAGTATTTTTCAAAGCTAATAGATTCTCAATGACGCAAATGCGTTACAATACGAATAAAACATCTGTTTCTTACAAACTTCGTAGAAGCAACGAAGCCAAGTTTGATTTTATTTGAGTGGTAGTCAACTGTAGCTACGTAGAGAGATGTAATAAAATAATTATGTTTCCAATGTATTGCTCTCCCGGTATATTTGTATACGAACTGATTTAAACTTGCGTTAACTTCTATAACTTAGGATAACCTACACCGTGTACATTACCGAAGAATGAAGTTTGAATTAAAAGCTTTTTAAACTTCCTGTGAATACGATCGCTCCTTCGAGTCTTACGTTGAATTTTAAAACTTTAAATGAGCAAATCTTCAATGAAACTCTACAAGATAGTAACTTTGTATTTAAGTTACCAATTTCATTTATTTAAAGTTATATACAATCTTAATTTAGTATAACTTGAAACACATCCTGGTCTTCAATGACAAAGAATATTGTATTGTTTACTACAAGTTACAGCGTGTCCATCTAACACCTGACACTAAACCAAGAAGTGTGTCACCCTATATAATCTTTCCATCATTGTATTATCAATTGTTATACAGAAGTTCCTTAAAGACCAGTACATTGTCCTTAGTACATCTTCATATTTTATTACATAAAGCGTACACTTTACAACTCTGTTATGTAGCAGGTCTGATTGGAATAGTACATAATAAGATAGTTTTAGGCTATTTTCGCTCTATTAAATTTAGGGGTGAGCAAATTGTAAACAACTAACAGTTAACAAAAAAGAAAAAAAAATCACATGCCAAGTTAGGCCCTAGATTGGCCTGTGATTTTTGTAGTAGTAAAAATATTTTTTTATAAATCTAGCGTATTCAATCTTAGTCTCGGGCGTATGGAACTTCATGCGAGTGAACTCGAGTTATTTTAAATTAAAATGAAGAATTACTTCCATTAATGTTTTTTCGTATGATAAAGCTCAAGCGATTGTCAGTTCATTTAAGTGAGCCTAACGTTTGCAGTGGTATTTCGCAGACAGGTCATTTGCAGGCACAGACCAAAGCTGCCTGTCAATTACCTGCACAACATGGGCTGTAGATATACAGTCGATAGACTGAGCTGAAATTGTGCAGTAGGATAAAATTAAATTATTGATACATTTACCGCCGCTGCCAACTATGTCTGTTCTGAATTATTTTTAGTACTGGAAATGTACACTGCGTCTGTAACCATTTTAACTTATGCGTATCAGTTAAGTAAAATTAAAGATGAGGCCTTTAAGTTTTAAAATGTATTTCTATAAAAAGTTTCGATACAACTTTGCCCTTTTTGAACCTTGTTCAGTAGCTCCGTACACTCTCTTAATACATATTTGTGGGAATACAAAAGAATATTCCGACTCAGTACACAATACAGACTCGGTAAGCTCTAAGGAAAGAGGTCGTATCTAGAAGTAAATACCAGATGGAATAAAATATTGTTCATGTTCTTTAAATAAATCTAATTCTTAAGAGAATGTTCTTCCTGCTGCGGAATATTTTGATATATTACGAGTGCGTTGGCCATCCATTCAATTAAAATACAAGGAACGTAGCTGAATATTCTTGTTTAAGTCATCTGACGTACACATTTTCTTGTGTCGCTGGAGTTGACAGTTTATTTCGTTTGACCCTTTTAAAGGAAATTAAACGATCACGACATGTGACACACTCTAAAATATAATATTATGAATTGTGTTCAAATTTGGAACAAAAAGCGACCACCAGGCGGCTGTAGATGATTAAGTTGGGATAATTTCATTGTAGTGTTCAAAATTCAGTTGTCAGTTCCAGAAAGAACGCAACAGTACTTTAACAGTCGGTGTGAAAATTTTATGAAATATAGAAACGAAGAATTCAATCCGAGTCGTTGCGAAGAATTTTAAAGTTTGAGCTGAAAGTTTCAGTAGCCGCAATCTTCACAATTCTGAAACTCAGCAACTTCGCTGTTCGTATTTACTTTTATTGTACGTTCTGTTTAGATTTTTTTTAAATCAATAAATTACAGTCTCTAATTAACAAAAGTTACCAAAACGAATATTATCATAATTAGTAACATTGCGTTAGTGAATATCGTGTTAGTTTGATACATGTTTTTATTTGAAGTAAATCTTTTATAACAATTGCTTTAGATATGAAGCAACGCCACGATTAATAGCAGGCAAACTATGTCTTTGAGCATAAAAATAATCTTGAGTAAAAAATGGCTGGGATTATGGAGACGGGGAAAAGTTATGTAACGTTTATTGTTACTAAAATGCTTGTGCGGTATTTTCTAAATTTGACTCATCGAGTTTATCTTACATAATTTTATACTTTGCAAAGAGTACTGGCATTAAATATTTACAAAGGGCTCGGGGACCCGCCGGATGACATTGTACCTCATTATGTTTATAACTAAAATTAAAAATAGCAAAACGATGTAATATATGTGACTTGTGCTTGTCTACATCATCCATTCCTTGCAAAGAGGTGGTACTAGTAACAGGTCAGGAGTATATGCACGGTTTAGGATAAGGCTATCCTTTTTATTACATAATACGTTACTGATCTCAAATTTTAAAATAATGTACGACAACGGTTCAGGAATTTCATTTACATTAAGGGCACTTTGACTTCGAATTCTTTTTTATAAATTTCGTGTATTCTCTCAGCGGTCAGCGCTTTGTGAGTTCAAATGCCTGGAGGCATGCGTTTTTTGAGATTTTTTTTCACAATGTGTCCAATTCATTAATTTTCTCTCTCTATCTTTGATAAAATTATTTTAATGATGAAAATTGAGACGTGATCACAGTTTTCTACCTTTAAATATAGTTAATCTCTTTGCCCTAAAATATTAAAACCTTACTAGTTGAGTTTTCAATGATACGTATTTAGTTACAGGCTGTCAAAAGTTTGTTTGTATTATTTATTTAGATTAGATATTCATTAAAAATTAATAACTATTACTAATTAATTATAAGATATTTATTAAAATTAAAACATTCTGACTCTATGAATATAACACTTGTTAATAGATAGTAAAATATTGTTTGAAGAGATCAAAGCTTTTAGTACAAAAATAAAATAGAAATTAAAGCGCAAAAGTAAACTCAAATAAATTAAACGATCAAAATACATGCACAGTTCAATGTTTGATTGTTAAGATGAAAGTGGGAAGGAAGGCTTTAATGTATTTCTTTCCTGTGCACTTTCAATTCATAAATATTGGAGCACAGAACGTTTATCAATTTCTTACTTAACTTCAAGGGGATTTTAATTAGGAGCTTTGGTCGGAACACGCTCGACGCGACAAAGATATAAGTCGACATCGGGAAGTAACTGCCTCGAACGTTATTAACTAAAAATACATTTTCTTGTGTAATTTTTGAATTATTACTTTATAAAAATAAGGTTAGCAAAAAATATTGAAAGCAAAATTTTAATTCAGGAAGATACCCTGTTCCGCTTCCTTCTATCAAGAATTATTTTTATGAGCAAACTTTAGCGTAAGAGTATCTTCTAGTTTAAATATGAACATCCGCGGGCTG
>JAODUI010000025.1:249464-273250 GCA_027563995.1 Papilio gigon
TACGACAATTTTATAGCCTTTTAATGTATAATGTGTCGTTTGTGCAACATTTATTAACAACGAAATAAAAACAAAATAAAATTACTAATGCTTGAAATATAAACCAATAGCTCTTCTGTTCTTAAAAATGGCGACCGTCACAGTGAGGACGACCTTCCTAACTAACTGTTTAGTTATTGATATATGCGGTTATATTGTTACGGTTTTTTTTTACATAATAGCGTGTCTTCGTAGGTGTTTATTACAGCATGCAAAGTGGCATCATTATCACACGTCACGTATTCCTCATCCCGTGACGTGCATGCTAATCCACGGAGCCTCGCGTTGGTATTTGTAGTCCTGAAATCGTTATATTACCGCAACAAATATTTGTACTGTTATCAATACGTGATGCCAAATCAGGCCACACTTATATAGTAACAAAGTCTTAGCACATTGCATCATGTCCCTGTCTTTTTCCATGTAGAACTTCGGTTCGGAACATACTTCTTTTTGATACAAACATCTCCGACAACTATATAAGAGTATGTGCAATAAACCTCGAAAAAAATGGGTAATTATGATTAATTTCGTGGGAGCAATATCTGGAACGTTGCATTTATTATTTAATTTTTTAAATATAACCTTGTCTGTCATTTCGTTTGCAAACGAATTTTTTACCGAGCGCCTAAAAAACGTGGCGAATGTGTGTGCTCGTGACAGGTTGGGTCATCGTTTTGACTTGAAACGCCGTCGATACCGATGTTCCGACACTATGAATTCCATTTGACTGTAGACTGCAAAAATATAGCGTGTTCCTCTGACCGCCGAATACCCAACAAGTTTTTCAGAATGTATATTTCAAAATATAGTTGACTCACTATCAATAGTAAGTAAGATCACAATGAACTAGTCTTGGTTTAATCACATATGTATAATATATAACATCTCACAAATATAAGAAATGCGAAAGTCTGGATTGATGGATGTTTTTAATCATGGATCTCCAAAACTCCAGCTGAACGGATATGAATGAGATTTGGATTAGAGATTGATTACAGCCTATAATAGCGCCTAGACTACTGATTACTTTATTTTAATCCGCGCAGTCAGAGCCGCTACCGATATCTAGTAATTCTATAATATATTTACAACGTACAGCTTTGTACATAGAAAATAATCTTAAAAATACAAAGTAGAAATGAGGAGGCTTTACAATTTCCATATGAAGTGAGTTTCCTGGCTTATAATTAAAGTTGTCGACAGTTTTTGCGACGTACTTCAACTACGTTTAAAATGTGAATAACAAATAAAATTTTAATGAAATACCTTGTAATTAGAATTCCTGACTTGTAATTGAATACCCTTATATAATTTTGGTAAATTAACAAGTCCATGGCAACAAATATTAAAGGTTTTATACGATCCTCGTGCAGACCACTAAAAACAAAGGCACATGCGTATAAACATCTAAAACAAGTCCAGAAAATAACAAGCTTTGTCTGTTCTTAATGACATGCGGCAATACCACGAACATAATGTTACAATGCCAGTACAAACGTGACAATGTAAAATTGTAAATGAAGAACATATATTGAGTAGACAAACAGTAATTATTTAACAAACAAACAACAAATACGGAGAGGTGCCGCTAAGACAGATAGATGGAGCCTGACTATCGTAGTTTAAACGTAGTAGACAGTAACGTGTTTGTTGCAGGAACGTCTCTTGCTGTCAGTGCTGCCGCGGCACGTTGCCATGGAGATGAAGGCGGACATCGCCAACCAACCCAGGCAGGAACAATTCCACAAGATCTACATACAGCGCTACGAGAATGTCAGGTCAGCTCGCACTAATTAAAAGAACAATTATTTCGTTGAAAATATTTTTAGTTCATCAGTATGAAATTTAATAATAATACCTTATATCTAGAACTGTTCAAGTAAATATTACTAAATGGCACTGAAGCATAAAATGTATTTGAAAATTCAATACTGCGCAGGATGCATTCCTTATAAAATGTTTTGCGAACAATCGCTAACACGATTTATGTCGAAGTCAGTGATCCGAGCTATTGGCGAGTGGAAGATACTGCTCTGGAAATAGAACAGCTAGTCCTGGCCAATTTTCCAACAGTGTTTTATTCTCAAATTGATATTTATTCCTGCCATCTTTTACAAACGTAGCAACTGTATTCAAATAAATCCTGTTTTAATCTATTTAGAATAATTGTTATGAAGCAAGGAATGAGCGTAAGTATTATATGTAATTATTGCCTCGATATAACAACAAAAACTAAGGGTCCAATTATGCCCGACATCGTAACGCAAACATTTAATTGAAGCTGGATTAGTAAAAATGATTTATCAAGCTTACTTACTACTTATTTACAACAAACGATCAAATGTAATAAATATGAACCTAAGTTATGCTCGCGTGCTCAATTAACTTATGCCGTGAAAAAGCTTTAAACTTCCACGTCAGTCGGTAGTCGACAGTAAAGGCGCGATTGTTCGCCGAGGCGTAACACGTCTCAAGACTTCCTCGTTATCAGTGCGCGGAAATGTTAAAGCGTCGCCGATATTGCGTTTCGTACCGGAGAATGTTCCACTTACAACCGCCAATTATATAGAAATATATGTTCGCTACATTCTCCGCTACAAATGACATATAGGACAGAGCAATGAGATATGTTTCAAAATGAACTACGTCTATCTAATCATTTGCGTTTCATTTAACAAGATACGTAAACAACGTTACAAAAATGTTCACGTAGTTATAATTTATATGTTGGGTTATGTGCAAACAAATCGAGGAACGCTTATTGGTGTCGAAGGTAGGATTCTTCGAAGCATTTATGGACCTTTATTTGTGAATGGAAGTGGAATGGCGAGCTGCACCAAATCTATAATGATCCTAATGTCATCGAGGGCATCAACATTGTTCGGCTACGATGCGTAGGTCTTGTAGCGAGAATTAATGACTGCAGAGTAATGTAATTAATTCAGTACTTGTTGTTTTAAATGAAGTGTTCAAAGAGACGTTTTGATTAGTTAAATGATAGTGAACACGTTTCGTAGATAAATGTTATTGTTGAATGTTGTGTAACCAACCTTTGTCATGAACTGTTATTTGCTACAAAACACATCTACCTAACGTTGGCCATTTACTTTGTTTACTTGCATCTATTTTCAAGTTCATTAATTACTGTTCCAATTACGCCTGTTGTTTTGTTTACATTTACGAAAATAAAGCGAGACCTAACAACTTCAATGTTGATATCGTTTATTTCCATTTCTGGTATTTTCTTATCGTGGAAAACTTTAATTGCGCTCAAACAAATATGTTTTCATTTTCTTGAAACTTGTTTTGCTGAGAAATTTACAAAGGTAAAAATCAATTTAATTGATAATCAAAATTATGATTGTTATCATCGTCAGGCTGCACCAGGCCACGGTTAGACGTACTATTATTGTGGTAAGAATTATGGAGATCTATGCCCTTAAGTAATCCTTCATATTAAGTCATTAATTTAATTTACCTCTTTTTCGCTAATTGATTAATTACTCGAATCTTTTACATAATTAATTTATTTTGTCATATTAGAAAACTTTGCATTTCCTAAGTTACACTTAACAAACAAAATGTTGTATTGTATTTGTAAACACAATCATAGTACTCTGCCTGACTGCCTTGTTTTGGAGAGCTAACAATAATGAGAGGTTATTTCGCAGCATCCTGTTCGCGGACATCTGCGGCTTCACCTCGCTGTCGGACCAGTGCACCGCCGAGGAGTTGGTGCGGTTGCTTAACGAGCTCTTCGCCCGGTCAGTGCTTCATTTTAATAATTATGTACTTCGTTGTAAAATAGTGGTCGTACAATGTAACACTATACTTGTGTTTACTCTAAACAAACCAAATCCAACTAAATCGATGTTTATCGTCCGCTTTCACAAATCACTATGTCAGTGAAGCTTTTACTACGCTATAGTGAAAAAAAAAATCGGCAAAGAGTTCGTAAATTTGACTTTTTTATCATCACAAGTTCGAGACGGTGGCTCTCAGACTGACACATTGTCAGCTCTCATGCTGTCTTTGAAGATACAGTACAAAAGTTGTATTTTTTCGAAGAGAATGTTAGGGAAACAAATGATAACTTTTTAGTATGATATGAACCAAATACTTAACAAAATATACAGGTTAATATGTCCTTAAATAGGGTACATTAGTAGTAGTCTCATGTTTAATATTGTATTTTGCGTAGGGATTCGCGAGATTTCGTACATGTAAATAAATAACCACTAGATAAGATAAGGTCAGGTAAACCTTCTGTTTAAATAAGGTTACGCCGAGATATATGGCGCCATAAAATGCAAAGGGATAAAGACATTAAAGCTACTTTTAATATTAGAATATTGTGCGTAAGAAGAATATTACAGTAGAGCATTTATCTACATTATACATAGTTTCAGAATATAAGAAACTGTTGCTACGTTACGTAAATATATTGTCATGTGGTTCCGACTGCCGCACGGAAGTCGTTAGACACATACTAAGAGTGTCCCTTAGTGACCATTAAACGAATTTTAAGGGTACATAAATTACTCTAAAACTGTAGACAAACAATATGTATTCCACAGAAGATATTGGAATACACTCGAAAACCAATTTGTTAGCAAACAACAGCACACAACTAATAGTGTCACAGTATAAAAAGAAGGGATGAATGTAAATAAGATGGAAACCTAAGCAAAGAAGGGATGAAAACGGTATAAACAAAATAAATATGTATGTGGAGAAAAAGGTGAACGGAAATAAATAGAACAAGGGTAACCAGAAGTGAAAAATATTTATGACACATTGTATGTTATTTTTGAACATGCTATTTACACATAACATCGTATCATATAGTGCAAAGATGAGTGTCGGCACCCATTTTATTTAAGTGTTGCTTATTCGTTCCTTAGTAATGCTCACATAGACAGTGTCCTTTACTATTCTCATAGATTATTACAACAAAAATATTTGCTTAGCTTTACTTTTCTTTTACGTTTGTTGTACTTGTCCAGAATTATGGTGTTAAAAGATTTCTGATTTGCATTTTTTTTTAGTTATATTAATACGTCAAACAAAAATCGTCTATGTGCTTACGTATATTGTAGACAAGTCACAAGAGAGTTAAAGGGAATTTTGAAAGGTCGGGTCGAGTGATTAAATTACACACTACTACCTTATTTTTTCATTCACCTCCCTCGTGACGCTCGGCCTCATAGCATCACTTATGGCACCGCTAAAAGCATGTATCGTCACAATAACAATACAAGAATTTATTTTAAAAGAGAACAAGAGATAAATTTAGTTAAGTTCGCTTTTGCAGGACATTTTGCTTTTCTGTTCTTACTTTTTATTTCTTAATGCGTTTTATTTCAATATTTCTTAATTTTACATTAAATGGCCCATCATCAATGAGGCCTATTTAATTTCTAAATATTGTGGTCAAATATAATAAATTGAAGGTAAAATATAAAATATATTAGCGAGACCGTCTCGGAGGACGCCGGCGTCACGGGTGAATAGTCCTCTGAATCATCTTTCTTATTGTAGTAAGATTTCCATTAATTTATTTTCCGACTTGTTTACCTATGTGGCATTGTACTCTTCCAATAAGGCAACCATTTCAATTCTCTTTATTTATCAACATCAGACAAATTAAAGGGTTCTCATGTTTTAATATGTTAAACAGAAGTACAGGTTTTAAATATAATTTCGCACGACTTTTTTGTTCGGATTTCAATATTAAAATCATTGCGTATTTCCTATTTTGTACATAATAGACGATTGTAAACTAATGTGAGTGTAAAATGAGCCTTGCATAAGTGACATGGAATGTAAAGACTCGACCTTCAGTCATGAGGCTCGGTGAAAAAGCGGAAAATTTCGACAACGTTTAATAATATTTTTACATTTAAAAGGGAACGGAACGACGTCCACGCGTCTACACGCCGACAATTTATAAAGGTGGCTGCGTCTTCCTCGTCCCCACGGACCGGCTCGTCTCATTATTTATTCACAGCGTTAATAAATCTATAAAACTCGTTACAGTACGCATTACCTATAAAACAAAGCATTTTACAACGCAACGCTCGTAATGTAGTAATTGAAACGGCTTTAAACATGCTGTTAGCAATGCTCTACTTCTCTGACATCTCCGGTCTGCGCTGCGGACTACCAAAAATATACGCTTAGATATAATCTACTTTAAGCCGGCTGCGTAATATTAATCAGGATTAAAAATTTAACCCATTGTAATTTTAAGTCTTTTTCACAATTCGTATAAAAACATAAGTCAAGTTAGCAAACATAAATAAACATACATATGTGCTGGGTTTTATGAACAACTAGCTTTCGCTGACTTTGTCCGCGTGGTGTTAATAAACTGGGCTCTTAAGCTTCGGTTCTCAAAATTTAACAGCTCATATACGTCAGGAGTGGCTATGCCTATATAAGCTTATAAGCTGAGGAGGTAATATTATCTGTTTGCGCAGTTTCGACCGTCTGGCTGCTGAACACCATTGCCTCCGCATCAAGCTGCTCGGCGACTGCTACTACTGCGTGTCCGGCCTGCCGGAGGCGCGCGACGACCACGCCAAGTGCTGCGTCGAAATGGGTCTCGATATGATTGATGCCATTGCGTAAGTCTTACATCTTTGTTTTTAACTCACATCTGCCCCCTCCCCACGGAACGTTGGCAACTTAGATATTCGACGTTTCGCTATTAGCAGTTATATCTCAAATAATTCTTTTTTATATATGTCCTAATTGACACAATCCATTTATACTTTCTTCACTATACCTTTTATTCGAACCTGTTACCATTTATTTTCACGTTTTATTCTTACAGTCGATTCATTAATAACCATCGATCAGCTTGAATATTATTCTCCTTTTACAATCCAAATTAAATATTTGTGTTATATCAAAAACGAACTCATACTTAAGGAAACGTATACGCAAAATGGAAATAAAACGTTTAATCCTAAGTGCAAAAGCACGTCATTCTAACTCGAAAAAAAACTTAAACGAAAATGTAGATTCTTTAAAAGGTAGACACCTTAAAAAGAGCTGTGACTATTTATCAATATCGAAACGTGTAGAGGTTGGGAACGCTCCGAGAGATACCAATAGAAGTTTGTTACTGAAACTTCAGAAAGCATGTCTTTAAATTGATGAAATATGCCTTTAGGAATATTATAATGTAGACACGTATATAGCTGACTAGACATGTGCAGAAACGAGTCGTAATGATTGAAAGCCGCGATAATAAGCCGTCGGGACTTTACTTTTTTTCCTCTGTCTTAAAGGCCGGCAACGCATCTGTGGTTCCACTGGTATTGCAGGTGTCCCTGGGCCTCGCTGATCGCTCCTGTGATCTAGCCGCTCGTTTGCCCCTTCTCCTATAAAAAAAAACATAGATCTTACTAAAACTTAATCCTGTACGGGCATTTTACTGATAGGTCGACTGACGCAATTATTATTATTACGCAATTACTATTTAAAGGTAATTATTCCGTAATAAAAAAACACGTAAATGAAAGTCTACACCGGAATATAATGATTCAATATCCTTTATCCAATGGACAATTTCAACAAGACCCAGTGATGTGAAAAACAGTGTCTGACATTGTTTGAAATTGAAACTAACTTTAATTAAATCCATGCGATTTTTTTGTCTATTCCCTGTTCATATTTACCAGAAACGAAATCCCCGTTTGATAAAGTTCCAAACTGCAGCGTGACATTTTAACGAACTCTACGTACAATTCACGAAACAAATTATTTCTGCTTCACTGTGATGTGTTAACAATTCAATTTCATTAGTATTTTGTCTAAATTTTCATAATGCACGCAGTTCGCCACGCTTGTTCAGATTACTTTTGGAGCTGGATCTCTCGAGGGCTTTATACAATTTTCCACAGACTTCTACACATTCTTTAAAGGTGTCTATGATCAAAGAATGACGTATATTGTTTACACCAGTGTTCTGATGAGTGAGGAGGTGTTGATATGTGTGTGGTACGTGCAGTCTGGTCCGCGAGGTGACCGGTGTGAACGTGAACATGCGGGTCGGGATCCACACGGGCCGCGTGCATTGCGTCGTGCTGGGGCTGCGCAAGTGGCAGTTCGACGTGTGGTCCAACGACGTTACCCTTGCCAATTACATGGAGAGCGGTGGTGTTGCGGGGTAAGGCCACATTTATAGATGTGTATAGATATCGTAGGTAGATCTCAGTATTAACCTACACGTGGTACAGCCGATAGTTTCAAGAATATGTTTCATAAAGTGACCATTCGGAATTGATAGTGTCAGTTAAAAATCAAAGTCTTGTAATAAGACCAGAACTTTCGGCTATGTCATAATAACTTATTTATACTAGGTGCGTCTTGTAAGTGGTAATTTGTTATATTTATAAATCAATCATTGCATATTTATACGTGTAAAGACGCGTGCACATCACTCGCGAGACGCTGCAGTGCCTCGGCGACGACTACCGCGTGGAGCCAGGCCACGGCGACCAGAGGAACGCCTACCTCAAGGACCACAACATCGAGACCTTCCTCATCGTGCCTGACGATACAAGCCGAGTGGTAACTGTATTTTCCTTTAGGTTTTCCTTCGCATTCTCCTGAAAAAAAACCCGTTCGTCTTCTGCTGACTGTACCACTGTTATGTAGTTTTATAATATAACAACATGTTTCTAGTATTTGATTTATGGGATATTTATCATTAAAATTGTATTTTTAACAAAAATACACATAAATGAACAACTAAACAAAAGTGATATAACTAACAAAGTGATATAACTAAACAAAGATATGCAAATCTCGACAGCTGTGTCAGCGCAACACCGTTTTTTGATTTTACAAAAAGCAAAAATAGCGGCACTAAAGTTTTGATAAAGCCTTTGCTTTGCAGAATTGAGTAGTTACGAAATTTTATTTTTCGACAAGATATTTTGTCTGATTGTAAAGTACATCTAAAAATTTTACTGATTAACTTCTAGTTATAAATTAGTTGGTGTGTGCATTTTGGATTTACTTGTTAATTAACTTGTTGATGTTTTAGGACACGAAGCCATCGCACTCGGCGGCCAACAACGGCAATGTCTCGAAGGAAATGCGGGTCATGGGGCATGGCTCTCAACACGGGAAACATTCCTCCAAGTTAGTACCATGCGCTGACAAAGAATTATGCCAACGAACCTTGTCTTTCCATCGTTCCTTAATTTTCAATGGGTTGGGTGTGCATTTAAAAATTTTTACTCTATACTGTCTCCTGAAAAGGGTTGGAAGCTACATTAGTTAAGGAAAAAATCGTATTAACAACACGTCGTTAAATTTTGTGTTGTATTTTATCTCCTTAATCTCCTGTGACGAACATAATTTGTACTTAAAACAAACAACTTATCCAACTACTTTATTGTATACAAGCAGAGCGACCGGCCTCAGCTAGTAACAATAATTTATTCGCGAAACAAATCCCATTCGTTCGCTCCGGGACAACGGTTCGTTTGTCTTTATTACCTAAAGGCGCCTAACATTTAACTTTGCTAAAACAATTTGTCTTAAGTCGTTATGTTTAGTGTAAATGAGTCGATCGTTTCGAACTGTTCTAAAATCTATTTTATTTCACTTCATAATGACGACATTTGAGCTGATCATTATCAGACTCAATGAAATTCATCTCGCTCGTTTCGCACAAGATTGTTCGTATTGACGTAAAGTCAATTTAGATTTTTTAGCTTCTTATATACGTGTTGATTTTCTTCTCCGTTAGAAATAAGGAATGAAGATATAAGTAAAGAATGGGAAAGTTATAAAGCCAACTTGAAATTAATTTACTTTTCGTTTATTCAAGCAGTTCCTACGTTCTGTTTTTATTTTTTAAGACAGCGGCCTCGGTCAGAGTGCACAGGGCTCACAACTTTTCAATTTCAATTAACTTAAGACCCTTCCCTCGAGGCCATTTCTAATATCTTTCTTTTCGGTTCAAAGCAAGGACAGGAGTGGAGAAAAAATACGGAAAACCTCAGAACGACCCGATATTGTAGTTTTAAGACCTTAAGGTTCAAATACCGTGAAAATGTTGACGACATTACCCAGCAATAAGTTTCAACGTCGCCGCACTCGGACGGAACGGAAGGGACCGATTTTAAACTGTAAATACTTCTGAGTCTTTGATGTACCTCTTTGGCAGGCGAGGAGTTTGTGTGCCGCTAATGTGCTCTCACTGGTCGTGCTAACTGTTCTGTTAATTTATTTAAAAAAGTCGATTGGAGAACCACAATCGGTAATTGCAACGAGCAAAAACAAAATTTAGAATAGAACTTTTGTCTACTCACTGTTGGGACGCTCGCGACATTTTTTCGGTAACGAACGAGCACTTCAATTTTATTAACTGTATAAATTGCAGATTTTCAATTGTTGCTTATTTCCCAAATAGGGTTGATACAAACAATGAAAACAAGAAACCCGAAGACGAAGTGAACGAGTACTTGATGAAGGCGATCGACGCGCGATCCATCGACCGGCTGCGCGCCGAGCACTGCCAACCTTTCACGCTCATCTTCCGCGACGGAAAGCTCGAATGCAAGGTAAATGATTGACGCAACTGCTCAAACAAATTAGCTGTTTCAGTTGACTTCCACCCACCACTCCGGAAATGGATTTCATGAAATCCATTTATAGTGGTCGCCAGCTCAGCTATATTTGCGGTTATACAACTTGTTAATGCGATGCATTCTCTTCCAGTACACAAACGAGCGCGACCGAATGCTGAAGGCTTATTTCATATGCTCCGTCGTCGTCTACGTCGCTATCGTGATAATTCAACTTTTTACTTTCGGCATGTAAGTTTTAATAGTTGTTACTAATTAATTAAAAAATAAATAAATTTAAAACAAATAGATCGGGAAATTACATAAAATCAACTTGTACACAATATATATTGACAGAGAATGTGGTGTATTTAAGTTCGTCATTCTCATTGTAACATAAAATGTGAATAAATATATTAGCTCGTGTTTACTATGAATTTGGTTGCAGCACGCCGATCGTGGTCACAACCGTCACCACCGGTTGCATCATCGTCGCCTCCTGCACTTATCTCATCCTCTGCATCGATTTCAAAGTAAGTCCTTAAGTCATACTAGGGACTTAGGTCAGATGTTACTGTAAAAAGACAAACGCTGGTTTTGGCATCTTACGTGAAAGCAAAGAATTGCCCAACCTGTAATGGATAAACTACAAAAATTCAGAAGAATAATGATACGTATTCAATGTTATAGTGCACCAGTCCCCGCACATTGGAAGCCTCGCGCCGCGTCCACCACAACCGCACCTTAGCTCAGCTGATATCCTTCCTGATGGTCAGCACCATTGTCATGCAGATTCAAGTCGTTATGGTGAGTTATTATTCTACATCTACAAACCCAAGAACCGACCCAACACGACACATCTGGAGAACCGTGTAACTTATATCGTGTCTCATAAATTTCAGGCAATCGATGCGAGCATCCGCCACAACAAGCAGCTGTACGACGCGCGTGAAGTTTATTGCACCCATGATCTTAACGAGGTGAATTAATACGTCATACAATTATTATGAATTCATTATTTTTTCTTCTGAATGTATCAGTAAGTTATATTGTTATATGGTAAATAAACGCAGTTAATTTTATTTTCTGTTTGTAGTACTACCTACAGTTGACCCTGATAGCGATGTTTGTATGCGCCGTGCACCAGATCCTGATCACCATGGTAAAGACCATCCTCCTAATCGTCACCTGCTTCACCTACGTCGCCATCACCGTACACAAGCATCTCTACTTCGAAGGCAACTATCTCAACTATCAGTAAGTCATTGCTATCACATTACACTCATATTTTATTATAAAACACTTTTATTCTGTAATAAACGTGGTTTACTCGACAGAAACAAATGCAATGTCGACTGGAACCAGCAATGGATAAACATCGTGACGGCGATCGGAGCAACAGTTGCTCTCTTGCTTCACTCTCAGCAAACCGAAAGCACCTACCGCCTCGACTTCATCTGGAAACTACAGGCTAATGGTAATTACATAAGTGTTAATTGCGGATACATAGGTTGACAACAATAAACGTTCGCGTGGACGTGGACCGCCAGGACAACTGGTCGTTCATTTAGTGAAATTATCTAGTAGTTTATATTTGATCGGTCTTTACACAGAGGAAAAGGAAGATATGGAACATCTGGAGGCATATAACCGCAAGTTGTTGGCCAACATCTTGCCCGAGCACGTCGCGCAACACTTCCTCTGCAGCGACAAGAACATCGATGTAAGTAGTTACATATAGCACGAGCTGAATTACAAATATGATTTAGAAAACGTACGAGGCATGCAATATACGTCTACATGTAAAATTAGTAAATAAAATGATATCATTAATTTTGTTTTGTTAGGAACTGTACCACGAGCAGTGCGAGTCGGTGTGCGTCATGTTCGCATCGATCCCGAACTTTTCTGAATTCTACGTGGAGCTTGAGGGCAACAACGAGGGCGTGGAGTGTCTCCGCCTCCTGAACGAGATCATCGCGGACTTCGATGAGATCTTGGCCGAGGAACGGTTCAGATACATCGAGAAGATCAAAAGCACCGGCGCGACTTACATGGCCGCTTCAGGTAGTGTGCTGGGATCTTGTAGAAACTATATTTCACAAACTTTCCTACGTCCACATATAATTAAATCTTAAAATTATGAACAGGCCTGACGGCTGCCACCCGCGACCTGGTCGGCTACCGGCACGTGACCGCTATGGCTGACTACGCGCTGCGTCTCCGCGACCAGCTGCAGTACGTCAACGAGCATTCCTTTAACAGCTTCCGCATCAGGATAGGTAAGATTGCTCTAACATATTATAGAAACATTGCAGCTATGCGACTTCAAATAGCTCTTGCGAATTGCGAAAGTAATAAAAGGTACTTAAAGACTTCTTTTAAATTCTCTTGAGTTTTGAATTGTCATGATTGGACCAAAAATAACTATATTAGGCAAGTTTAGGGTCGACTACGCGACTCAAGATATACTTATTGTTGAATAGGAATCAACATCGGGGCTGTGGTGGCTGGAGTAATCGGAGCGCGCAAACCGCAGTACGACATCTGGGGCAATGCCGTCAACGTTGCCTCTCGTATGGACTCCACCGGAATACCAGATCACATTCAGGTGAGATTCGTCCACAAAATGTGTGCCATCTATCAACTTTTTCTAACTTATTTACAACGCTCTTGACATGTTTAAATTTATATTTTACTTTGTCTTTGTAATTTACCTTATTTTTCTTAATATTTGCTGAGCGTATATCGTTTGCGTGCACAATATTGCGAATACGTAGTCGATGTCACGTGTCTTAATCTGTGCTAAGCGCATCTTCGCAAATATTGTGCCATTTGCGGTTTATCAAATATAAGTAAATAATACTTTTTGTAATGATATTGATTAGAAGTACATTAATCAATTTATAAAACTTAAGCTTGGTCTTTTGTAACCCTGGCCACGTCTCCCTACATGCGTTCTCAGATGACGCGAGCTTAGATACAACTGGCTTAGCTTTCAAATCTGTTGATTCATGCCTCAAATAATTTGTGCTATTTGTTTGTGGCAAATCGCTATTCTGGGATCGTAGGTAACTCAAGAGGTTTACGACATACTGTCTACCCGCGGCTACCGTCTACGCTGCCGCGGCAACGTCGATGTCAAAGGCAAAGGCAACATGGTCACTTTCTTCCTGGAAGGGATCGGTGACACCATTGCACCAACCATATCTGATCTCTACTCGGTGAGTGTTATACACAACATTTAACTATGTACACTAGTTACACGATTATGTTAATATAATACTTTGACGAGAATTGTCTAAAAACTAACGAACAAAGCACTGTGGCCAATAAATAGAATACTTTATACTATGTATTTCATTTTTAGAACCCAATACCATCGACTTCGTCTGATCGTAACGGCGGCAATGGTGCCGGGACCGTGGTGGCGCGATGCGAACCTCGCCGCGTCGAGCTGGACACCCTCTCCGAAGGCTGCACTGATGAGGACGCTGGACACTCACCCAGGGCATCCATCCAACGAGGTCATTACACTAAGGCCCATCTGCAGTAATGTAATGAGGAATTGTGTAGGATATTTCAAACCGCCCTTAAATACCATCGACTGCAGGAGTAGTAACATTTCCTCATTTTTCCCTTCCTAATTATTTTCTGTTGTATGCCTAGGTTGCGAAGAATAATTGAAGATCGTTAGATCTATAAGCTATGCCATCCTACTTACCTTACTGCCACTGCGTGAATACCGTAGACGATGCGAAAATAATTTTTGCAATTACTTCAGACAATGCAGGCGGCTCAGCGAGCTTGGAGCTAGCTTACGATGAGGAGTCGTCTTCCCGGGAGAGCCTGGCGAGCGCGGTGCGCATGCGCGTACGCCAACGGCTGCAACGGCCGCTCTCCCTCGTCGACGAGCCCAGCCTGCCCGCACTCCTCTCCATCATCAAATCCAAAGCATACTCCGCGGAATTCGACAGTGCCTTCTTCCAGAACGAAACGGCCCAGGAAGATTCACCGCTCGCTCAAATCAAGAAGCGCGTCTCTGAATCTGAAAACATTGACAAGGTCGAGATAGTAGTTGGTAGGCAAGGGCCTCGCCGCGTGGTGAGCATGGCAGATGTTGTCTTTAAGAGGCAACGTCCGACTGTGAACACCACTGCGGTCAACATCATCGAGAATCCTATGAATGCAATGTAAATTTATCAAAGAATGTTTTCCTTCAAGCAACCGTTGTCTGTGGGGCCACAATCGAACAACTCTATCATTAACCACGGCCTTCTGTTACCGACTGCACCTGCACAAATACAGATTGTTATCATTGTTTTTTTTTAAGAAATTGAGAGGAATGACAATATGTTTTTATGTGTGATGTGTCGGCAGTGGAAGCTCACTGTAACATCTTGCGTTGAAGGAAGATATTAATGTAAATATATTAATTTTAATCAAATGTTTGCTATCTTTGCGTGACTTGGCCGCTTGATATCAGGGGACCTGCGCGACAATTTTACACATGTTTAAAACGGTACTTGGCTGTTTATTCGTTTGAAAAATTGTCAGCGAAAATATTACGGCTTTAACTTAATGAATTTATTTACGTAATTCAAAATCGGCTTCGAGTTTAGCCGGACTTGACGTTTCACAAAGACTGAATTTATACAATGAAATTTAAACTAACTACGTTTCGATGAAACATGACTTGATCTTATCGAATTTAGTGACATCTAACTTGTAACTGTGTGATGGGACTGGACTGTAAATATGGTGTGTAACGGTGAACGCGATTGCCGACGCGAGGGTATTGAAGAGAATCAAGGATTTTATGTAAATTTTATCTGGTAATTGGTAATTGTAAATAACGATATCATAGGTAAGACTATTTGTAGGTCGACTCGGTATAATTACTGTGTTAGTGTATCACGGTATGGTATATAACTTCAATAATGGTTTCAACTATTTGTCGTAATTAAATAACAAAATACAAAAAAAAAGTTGTCTCGCTTATACGATTTTGTTGCGGTCTTGGAAGTAGCTTGGTCAGCCACATCCACACTAGAATATTGTACTATTGAAATTCCTACGTTCTTTTACACTGACGTCTTTACTTGATTTATAATTAACTTTGTATTAATAGTAATTCCGTTGTATGTGCGCCTCTCTTGACACTCACTCCGACTGTGTTTAGACTTATATTTTATTAGGTTTAATAATATTATTACCTGCTGTTTTAAACCTTTTTTTTATATTCAGATAACCGTTTAAAAAAAATCTTAATTATGATAATTATATAGGTCAGCAATTCATACATAGGATGAAATCTCGACACCGCTTTCTCATTACATTGTATGATATATCGCAATCTTGTAAATAGCTTACTTTTATAAATTCGTCTCTAGTTAGAATAAAAGCAAATTAAATTGTACTATAAGATATTAATCACACTTGTAGAACTATTAGAGTTATCGAAAATAGCTGAATAGTTACAAGTAGCAACACTAATTAATTAAATCCATTCCTTAATTACATCCATACTTTTGTACGTATGTATAATATTTGATTCGTCCCAGTTTATTTCTTACTTCTGTTATAATTTCATCTGAACGTTGACATTTGAATTATTAAGACTAAAGCCAATTAGAAATTATTATTTTTTAATAGAACTTAGTCCTCTCCTGACCAGTTTTTTTTTATTTCGCGTACTTATTAAGTCAATTTGTCTAGCAGCTGGACACATTGAAGTTAATTTAAAGCGATATTGGGATAGTGCGCCGCTGATCGTGAGTATATTTGTTGTTCAATTATTGTCTGTTACGTTACAGCTTTATCTCGGTATACGGGTACTGAAAATCTGCAACTACCAAATTTACAGCCAAATAATTTTATAGTATCGATTATACGTATACGATTTAATATTAGAAGAAACCATTTTAGTTTCATACAGTTAGGTTAGGTTAAAGTAGAACGTAGTTAAAAATGTAAAGTAGGATAAGTAATAGCCAACGACCGATTGTAAATTTGTCCAAACGAATTGTAGTCACATGTAACATTCTCTCATTACATGTGAAACACTGTCACTTAACATCTTACGAACTGACGAAGTTTACAATGGGTCGGTGACGAGTACGTACACGACTGTGTATGGACCGATGTTTGACATTATTTTACCTCATGTTTTAAACATTTCGATGAGCACAAAGAACTTGTAAAATTGTAAACTGTAACGAACAAACACTAGTACATAAGTTCAGTCAGCATCGGTCCGATATCGCGTATTCCCAAACGCCATGTAAACGCACCCTAAGTATTTCGACTTTAACGTTTCATATAAATTAATAATTGGAGTTTAAAAAAAATTGAATTTTTAAATTGAAAGTCCAAAATTGTTTTTAATTCTCAGTTTTAATAAATTGAGCAGTTACATTGGGGATACAGCAACCATCTTTCCCAAATATGTTATAAACCTCTTTTAGCTCTGGACTGAGGGCCAGTCGTCTTAATTCGTTGGTTCTTCAGACGCCCTGACAACCCGACACCGGGCGCGTGGGCAGTTAACAACAAAAACAGACTAAAGGTCTATCTTTGCATTTTGGCAGAATTTGCGCGTTTACTTAGAACAAGATAATTAGACGAGATCGATCAAAATCGTTATCGGACACTGATCGAAGCCCTACTTTTTTTATCGAACAAGTATCTCGAAAAAAAAATGAAGAGTTATAGTTATAAGTTTGATGTTGCAATTATAATATTGCGAAGAGGTAGTTTGTAGGTAAGGTTAATTAGTATATTTGCTTCCCTATTGATTTGCTTAGGCTTAGGTTTCGTTTGTATTCTGTTACTTTGTTTATGAAGGTCAAAGTAACGGAGCACAACGTAATAAGTGTCGTTGTGATTAGTGCGCCGAAAGTACTGTCGTCCAGTGCGCGTTACGCATTGCGAGGGTCGCCGTTGATTGAACACACGGCGCAGTCGGCCGTGGCCCTATCCTAACGTACTTGACGCGAGCGACGAGACTCGACGTCAGCGCGCGAGCGACCTTCCCCTGCCCTGAGCGACGCCAACGACACCGCGGTGCATGAAATGCAACTAGCCCTGCCGACGACACCTTTCGTAGATATTATGTATACAATAGGTTATCATTAAATATTGTTTGGACTGTGATCTATTTTACGAAATTTCTTATTTTAAATTTGTTAACGTATTCCAAAATATTTAGTAGGTTTTTATTAAAATTTTGATAATTGGCTATAAGTGTATAAAATACATTCATCCCTACGTCTATTTACCTAACTCGATGTGATCTTGCATATTTTAGGTTATAAAATTTAGGAGCTTATATTACCCCAGGTAGTGTTTACTTCGAATAGACCAAATAAGTATTTTTCGATGTTTCTATATAATATAGTACGAAATCCCTTTGCATTTTCCACTCCGACGGAGCGAAAACATTCCCGCCTGGCGTTGTTGTTCCTGTTATATTAAACCGCTTGCAAATATTATTTTGCAAATAAAATGTTCATTATGCGAATTAAGATATTTTAATATAAATTTCTTTTAGTATATCGATGTACGTAGTTGTTGTACCGACGTATACTCGTGACCTTGGTCTCGTTCTCATAGGATTGCGAGCGAACAATTCAAAGATGCCATAACTCTTATACAAACTTATTTAGATTTTAATTATTGCACTTGCTGCACATGATTTGTTTGAAATAAACTGTTGTTCTAAAAGACAAAATATTCTAAACATTCTGCCCTTGGCACTATTGTCACTATTTAATATGTACGTAAATGTAATTAACACTCGTGTGACGTGGAACTTTGCGAGTCAATCTGAATATTGCTTCTTCTAAAAAGTACGCCATACAAAACACTCAAGGCACAGCATTATCATACATTTTACTTCTACTCTAAAAAGTGACATAGTCCTAGCAAATAATATCGTAAATTTAAAATTAGATTAACCACTTTTAAACATTATTACGTAAAATAATTATTAAGATAAGGTCTATATTAATATGTCTTTATATTCAATGATACTTTCAAACTTCAATTTGTAGCTAACACGCGTCGTCAATCATTTTGTGCGCACTTCCCAGCCCCGCCACGAAATAAAACACCTTTTTCCCGTAAACAACGAGCGCACATACATACAGTATTTGACTGTGTGTTACTATAAAAGCATCAACTCTGGTGAATTTGACGATTTGCCAACTTCAATAAGGACCAAGAAGTTGTGTGCTCGTTCTATAATTTTAATAGTTACCATTCACTTAATATAACATAAATATAATTCCCTTACAAATATTAACGATTTCGGAAATACATACTTTAAATTGACAAGCTCCATTTTGGTTTGGTTGTATAATATTTGTTTTGTTTAAAAAAGCCAAGTTCCCTCTTTGGCGCTTGCACAAAATGATTGACCCAGTGCGAGACATCTGTTTCAAAATGTTACAGACTTATAAAATTGTTGTTTTAATCTACGTGTATACCTCATTATAATTTAAAATAGTATTAAATCCTTAATTCAGTACTTTAATGTTTGATATAATATCAGGTCCAAAGCATTTTGGTGGGCAATAACGCCGCTTAAGCCCACAACACCTATCGGAACGATACCATAAAAGTCAATTAAGCTTGTCAACGGACCAAGATCCAGGTTAAGGTTACATCTGTTTTCATCATCATCATCATATCAGCCACATGTCGCCCACTGCTGAGCGTAGGCCTCCCCCATTTGCTTTACCTGATATTAAATCATTAAAATTAATTCAATTATGTGGATATTTAATTTTGATGGCATTTATTTAGGACGTTGTTAAGTTTTTATCTCATCCTCAATTGAATCTATGATTCCCTGAACTATTAAAATATCAATGTAACTTTACACTTAGATTATTGCGAATGTGTAGGTTAAGGCTTCGTCGTATACTTAAGATAACAATATAAGACAATGATTATTATAATAATTGTGTGCTCCGCTTTTGTGTCGAATGAACCGCGAAACAGTTCTGTCGTGCTTTCATTGTTTCTAGCACATTGCCGAGAATGTGAACTCACCTTTGCTATGATCCATTAACCGATTTGGTTTACAGCACAAAACTAAATCGAAAGTCTCCAATTAGAACTGAACGAGTTCGCCGTTTGCGCTAAAATAGCAAAGCGATCGCTGGCCGTGTGTGTGCTTCTGGTTTCTTCTGCTTCATCGTTCACTCAATTCCATTCGCTGTTAAGGCAGTGTGCTAAAAGTATTATAGTAAAACTGTCGTAGAGTGATACGGATATTAATTATGGTATGTTAGATACGCGCTCAAGTTAAAGTAAAAAATTGGTATAAGAGCCATTGTTCATTATAACCATCCAGCCCCCGACCCGCACTGTACTTGCCTCAACTGAAACGGCAAGTTTGCAGGGTCACGGGTTTACTTCCGAATTATGGCACAATGGTTTCTCAACTAATGACCAAATCAAACATCTCTTTAATATTTTTAGTGTGCCTGTGTAGATGACTCTCAAACGTAATGAGTTTTTGTTCATGTTCTAATGGACTTTAAAATGCCAGTGAAAACAATTTTGAAACTAAATGATACTATGAGAAAAGCGAAGAGGTTTGTCTTTAGATAATCTTACAATGTTAATATTTTCAACATTTTGTTGTCACACAGTTCGAAGTTTATAGTTTGATAAAAAATTAAAAAACAAGACAATGCTTAATTTCTTGACTCCATAACTTGTGTACTTTGAATAGAAACCTTAATGTTTATAAATTTTTACTTTACGGACGACATTCCATTTATGTTATTGAACCATTTTTAAACTTTATTACATATATCCGCGTCACTCTGTCGTCAGTGCTCTGTACCGTAAGTTTTACACTGTGCCAGAAGTTGTAATCCTTTTACATCTTTCACAATTCTCAAAAAAAATAGGGAGAACAATGTGTTTTAACACCTTGTGTGCGACTGACTCACTTTGCTAAGTGAAAGTGGCAAGAGACATGTGAATACCAGTGTTGGGGCAGTGTAATACCCGGTTACTACTATTGTTGAAAGCAGGCAGCTGTTTTCCTTCGCATCAAAGGCCTAACTTATAGAATTAGTTCATAACATTATCGTGTATCTTTAAGATTTAATTGTAATTATAGTACTTTCATGTCACCGGCGCCTATAACTGCCACTAAGTATGACGCGCTATTAGGTCGAGGGAAACATGGCACCAAAGGCACGCTTACGTTCCCTTGTGTAGGCCACTTACTCATGTACAGCCAAGGTTTCAACTTCAAGTTCTTAACCTTATAGTCGGACTGTACAGATAAAAAGTATGTTTGTAGAAAATAGTTTAACAAACAGTTACAATGTTGCCCACACACGTACGTTGTAACGGAACGGTCCAAAAGTTTAGTTTAAACTGAAGGTGTCCAACCGGCTTTATACGAAGTTGTTCGAAAAATTACATTAATAATGAATTGTCAGCAATTAAAGGATTCAAAGATTTACTACTTATTTCTGCAAACAGATATCAGTTTTATACGTTAATTTAGATTAAGCTTTCGTCTTTAAGTTATAAAGATTTTAATACTAGCAGTGTAAAAGTTTCATATGATTATTGTTATAGGCCTGCTACGTTAAATTGCAGTTATTCTGAATATGTTGATATCTTCACGTTTACGAAAATACGTTAAACGTTTCGGTGGCATGAAAGTACTATGCAAAATTTTATTGTTAATGGAAACTTCGACTGTTTAAGTTAATTTCAAGTTAATTCTATTTTAAGGACTTTTAGTTATTAACAAAAACAAATTTATGTTCATTTAATGTAACATTATGCTCTGTTTACAAATATTATTTTAAAATTGATGCCGTTTTTAAGTGCCTATTTCCAATAAGCGGCCGGCCACGCGAGTGCGTCGTGCGCAGCAGCTACTCGTGGTCGCCCAACATTGGCGCGGTCCATGGCCACCAGCGCCCGCTGCTGTCGTACAAAACAACGTAGCATCGCAAGGCCACTGGATAATTTGAAATAGGTACGGAATATCAATAACCAAGTATTCGAAACGAATTGTCGCAACGCAGTCGCACAGTGCGGCGTCGCTGCCACGTAGGGACGGTCTAAGGTCTATTGTGACATATCGACTGCTGCAATGACTAACTAGTATCTACTAAATCACTTCTTACACGAAGAGAGCTTTTTACGCGAAAAGTTAAAAACTCCTAAAAATCTTTAAACTTGTTTAATTTTGAAATAATTAACATATTTAAAAGAAAATAATGCTAGCTTCATTAGTCTTTGTGTTTTGTGTACAGAATGTATTAGTGAGTCCGCAGCTCTCGCCTCTGTTTACGACTTCTTAAAGATTCTATTATAATAATACTTTCAAAACTTGATAGTACTAATCTGAAAAAAATAAACACAAAAAAATATTACATTGTTCTCGTTTTTAGACTCAAATTAACAATAATTTATTTCTTCTCTGAAACACATTTGTTATAATAATGTATAAACATAAAAAACAGACGCAACGAAATTGTGGTTTTAGCATAAAATAAATGCGCATGCGTCGTTTGCTGCAGTCGATATATCACTTGCAAATCGTGAACGCCACCATTTTCTTACCGGATGGATTCATTTACGAAATGAGATATTTGAATAAGATTCCAACTACAGTATCCGTTCCTCTCTTATAAAATAGAGCGACTCGTAAATATTGGCATTACTATAAAAAACAAATTATAAAGCAGCCACAGAAGGTTACGCCCCTTACATCAGTTGGTTCGCTACTGTGGTTGGCAAGGCTACATTACCGCGCCGTAATTAGAGCGTCAGTCCGCGATGGTGTAGATGCCCAGCAAATGGCAAAGCGTCAACATCACAAATTCTACTTGTTAATAAGCGAAATATAACATGGCATTTTGACCAGGCAAATTATAAATGGTCGGCGTTGATGGTTTGCGATGATACAGACACAAGAAGCGATTCGAAGGCTTATATCATGTAGGTGTCAGCTGAAGGAATACGCAGGGAATTTATACACGTAATGTTTATATCTTTTGTTATTGTCACATTTGTCAAATGTGAAAATAAAATATGTGAAAAGAAAATAAAATACAAAATTGGCGACTGAACTATGATACAAATGTGAAAATGTTTCCAGAATAGTATTGTTATATTTTAATATTTTATGTTTGAAAATAATTAAAAATGTGAAATTAAGGATTTTTAAATTAAACTTGTTTGGTAAACTTAATTGTAAAAGGCGTGGTATAACAGATTGTATGGGAAGTTGTCAACAATGCTACGTTTCGATCCTTGGTTATTCACTAACATTATAACATGTTTTGTTTATCTTACTCATAATAAATGGTGTTCTATGTAGTAACCGAGACTTTTTTTAAATCACCCATCACAAAGAAAATTTACAGACATGCCAACACGCTCACTAGCGCCGCCGACTATGCCATTGGAAACTTTCGTATGGCGCCAAATTTAAATGGGTTTGTTTTTGGTTATATATTAAGAAAATTACTTAATTTCTATTACTGGGTTCTTTCTTTTTTCCCTTTCTGTAAATGTCTGTTTGTTGTTTTGTAATGTATGTTGTGTATGTTTATAACAGAAGTTATCTGTTTTTGTATCAATGTCGTTTGTTTGTTGGCATACCTTTGTAAATAAATAAAAATATAGTGAAACTAGTATTTTGGTAATAGATATAAAAACTATTGTTCTGTTACGGATCTCTCACAGTACAAGACCTCGCAGTCGTTACTATATTGACAAAAAGAATAAAGAAAAGTTTTAAATAGTAAAACACACATATATATATGAGAAGAGATATACCAAAGGCGTCAATATCTCACACAAAACGAGTCCCTTTCTGTCAATTTGATTTCACAACAAAAACAAAAGCGTTTATTACGCACTGAAATGTGTTTCTCATAAGCAGAGTCGCAGTCACAAGAAATATAAACGAAAAAATCACACAGCACTAAACTTTAACGAACTACAAATAAATAAAACCTCGTGTTAATATAACAAAATTGAAAAATATTACATGACACTGAACTAAATGTCAAATCAAACAGAGTAGAAACTTGTAAAACTGATGGATATCTGTTTCAATTGTTTGTAGAGCACTGTCTCACTCTTGCCAATCGTGCC
>JAODUI010000025.1:278358-293552 GCA_027563995.1 Papilio gigon
TCGCGACACATATGTCGGATAAATGACAGTCGTCTCTGTGTTCTATGTAATATTTGCTTATTGCGTGTATGGAATGGATGGGTTTTAGGTAATTATACCCGAACTTTACAAACTCGGTACTAAGAGGAAAATTTAAATAAATTCGGAACAGGAATTTCTAAGTAGTTGGAAAGAAACCATGTCATACCGTTTACATCCATTTTATTTGGACTATTTCAGTAAATAATTTCGCTTTAAAAACTTGCGCGTTTATCTGATGTATACACAGAGAAAAGTTTGTAAGAACTATATTTATTAAAAAAAAAACAATACACTGACATTATATATTCTTAGCGTGGTCGAAAGTGGCTTGTACTTGGGAGTCGTGTAGGAATTTGTTGTAATTGGCACTTCCTGTTTCTGCACCTAAAATGAATAGACTTGGATTTAGTTCTGGACTAACCTAAAGACATCTGTCTACAAGTAAGGTGATGAGAAGGCATCCGAATGTTTTGGTTGTGTTATCTTTTAGTAGATGTATTTGGGAAATGTACTGTCGATTAGACGTTCAACTTTTGTAAAACACTCCAAATATAGATTATATAGTATAAGGCCTTGGTATAATGGCGAACCAGGTCCGTTGACGAGATGCGCGTTGCCAATGATGAGGTCCTCCGGCGCGGCGTCGCGGCTCTCAGACCTGAAGTTGGCTGGCTGCACCTGGGAACATTACGAGTACATTGTCCATCAATGAATGAATATATTCCAACGTTTAAAAACAAATAAAGAAGTGTGATTTTATAATTAATTTGTAAAATAGAATAGCAAACCTGTCCATCATTGCGCATGAGATCTGGTGCAACGTTACCGCCGGGGTAGCGGTTGAAGATACCGTTGAGATTGTAGTGTAGGTTCATGTCCGGACCGATGTTTGCCTTCAGTAGTTGCTCCCATATGCCACCTGGAAAATGTGTTCGAATTGTAAAATAGTGTGTTTTCGAATGTACCTTAAATTGTCTTATAAATTATGAAATAGTTTAATTATAAGTTCCATATTGGATTAATATGTTTTTCGGACTTAATACTTGAATACCTTTATCGACAGAAACGATCGGTCTGTTCGACTGCCACGGATACTCGCCGTGGGCCTGGAAATATATCGCGTAAGTCGCGAGCTGAAACAATACAACACACAATTATAATGAATATAGAAAGTAAAATGACCTCTCGCACTCGTACACAAATATAAACTCGTGTATTCCGTTGACGTTCTGCACGGCGGCAGCGGTGGCGATATCCTGATATTACCCTGGTCCCTACTATGGGACCGTTTTGAGTCGTCGCACTCAACGGGACGTCGATATGGCCGGTTTGTCGGCGTATTTTTGAACAATGTCTGCGCACTGAGTCCGAGCAACAGTGTGTGCATGAACAAGGACGGTGCTGAATAGATTGTACTGCTTTAGAGGAAACTTAATGACATATTAATATCGCTCTAGACCTGAGTGTAATAGAGCGCGAGCCAGTACTTGCCGCCGTGGCCAACGAAGGCGGTCTCGTTGGCGTCGAGCAGCGCCGCCGGCAACTCCTGGTGCATGGACTCCGGCGAGATGCGCAGGTTGCACCCGTACCTGTTCAATGTTGCCACTAAATCTATGGAACTACCATCACCTAATTCTGTACCCACATACTTAGACCATAATCGAAATGCCACCTTTCAACTATCTTATATATTTTATCCTTTAAAGATAAGTAAATGAAGTCTATGTTTTATGTCTATGAATTAAAGCAGATGTGATTTGCATTGCCGTTAGGTTAAAGCCAATTAATTATCATAGTTGTTAACTAGAATATGCTACTGCTGTAAATAAAATAAGTGCAAAGTTCTGTCAACAAAACCATATGGGCGATCGTGAAGACCATGCATTGAAATCATCCGGTTCCAATATTATTTACTTAGTGAGAACATTTTACCGACCAGTCGGGACAAGCCTTCAGGATGTCGTAAGGCGCCCTGTAGTACTCGGCGCGGCGCACCACCGGGTTACGTACGTTAAACCGCTCGTTGGGGTCTGTCATGTTCACGTGTTTGATCTTGACGTCCCGCCGTTCGCAGATGTAGTCGTAGTGGAACTTGGGCACAGACTCTCCTCGCGCGCAGTACGTGGCTGCCATTTAGGATTACAGACACTAGATCTCACGTCAGATCTCCTCTTGTTCAAAAATATTAGTACTGAACATTTAAACATAACATTTAGGTTACAAAGCAAATAAATTATGAGTTTGAAGTTTAAGTTTGAATGGCACTCACTTTTGTAAGTGCCGTCTAGAGTGTTGACAGCAGCGTACTTGTCAATGCAATATCGGTAGCCGAGCATGGTCGGGTAGCGCAGAAACGGCACACGGCAGGAAAACCTACCCTCCTGGTACATCGCACCCTACACAAACATTTGCCCCGTTTACATAACTCGTGCCGTTGGTTATGAGCAATTATTTTTGACTATATATATCATGGATCCATTTATGTCAAACCTTGCATATAACACTGCGCCGTCCCGGCGGCCGCGAGACGCCGCCGAAGCAGTAAGAACGAGTGCCGTTTATCATGATCTCGGTAACGCCGATATGCGAGACGAGCGTTATGCCATTGATGCCAGCGAGGGCGAAGCGCTGCAGTCCCGCCCTCTTGCGGACTTCCACATTGTTTTTCATGCTCATCGTGTTCACTATCGCCTGCCACCCGTACACGAACTCGTGCATCGGTCCTTAAACATCAAACATAAAGCGCACGCTCGTCTCCTGCCTTGTAGGCCGATGGGGCGACACAAACAAATTTAAAATTCGAACATATCGCCGTAGCATTGACACTGGCCCTGAACAATACTGTGTATTTTTATAATTTTAAAAAAAGGTGTAGCCAAATCACAAACCTATGCCGAAACTGTCGCCGTCGAGGAAGTTAAACATTTCGCCGAAGGAGTCCGGCATTAGGCCGGCGATGATAGTGGAGGTTTGGAAACCGTCCTCGGCTTCCATGGGTGCGATCTCATCGTACGGCGTCGTCAGCTGGTGCGACGTGATGTTGCTGTAGTGACCGCGCGCCTCGCTCTGAGCAAACCCCAGTGCCGCGTTTATATCCATGTAAATAGTACTTACGCCAAATCATAGATATATATTTTGAATTAATAATACATTATATTTCATTTAGAGTTAGTAATAATAAAAAAGCCAATGATAATAGTGATCAATCCTAAAGGTATAATATTTGCGGTTGAACAGATAACCCATATGTAGTCAGAAGTAGGCAAGTAAAGGCTCAACTAAGTATAGAACAAATGCGCTACGTAAAGACGTAAATAAAGCACATTGCCTCCGTGACAAAGTTTAATGTTTTTACTCTTTACCTTTGACAGCCACGTCGCTAAAAACACAATAAGCAGTCGCATATTGTGCGGAGTGCGGCGATCTCAAGTTACCAGCGCGTCACAACGTGCAACTATACTAATGAATGTTTGATATCGGCTTTGATACTTGGGATTGTTACACTGGTTAGTTAACTATTAAAGGTGAATATGAATTGTAAAAATAATTGGTCGTTACCTTCAATTTTTTTTTACGAGTAAGCTAGCGCTTAACCGCTACGCCGCCGCAAATGGTGATTTGGTCGAAAAATGGTACGCGCTAACTTAGTAAATGTCTAATTTCTCGACTCTTGAAGGCCCCGAGGTCAGACTTGGTCGGAAAAACTGAGACTGCCAACTCGTTTCAATCTTTCATACGTGTAAGGAACGATGGAACATATCTACATCTACCAGCCACACCACACTCACACACTGATTTGATCGGTTCCAATAAATATAACTTTTTTCCCTCTTCCTAGTTCTTTCTTTCGTTACTAGTTCTTAAAAGTTAATCTTCTCATTCCTTCCTTATAACAAAGTGGTGGAGAAAGGGAGGAGAAAAAAATGTGGACTCCGGAGAGCACATTAATAATTTCACTTGCACTTGGGCAGTTGGTTAAGGGCACCCATTACATCCCAGCGGATGCTTGTCGCACACTCTACCACTGTGACTGATATTTGGTGGGGTAACATAATAAGTAAATAAAGAAATCATAATTGACAATGACATTTATTAAAAAATCAACACAAGTAAATCGCATAAAATAAGTGGAGTGACTCACACTTTTTAAATTATTATTATATAAATCACATTCAGGACACAAAAAATTAAATGCAAATCCTTGGACAAATCTCATAATAATATTTTAATTGATAAGTATGACGGTATAGTGAAGCTATGTCGTATGGGCCGTTCGAGTATTACGCAAGCAGATTTATTATAGTCATTCACCCCCCGCCCCCTTTAGTGTCGTCCTATCCTACCGGCTACGCAATGTAATGTTTTATATTGTTTTTATTTGTTTGAAATACTCACTTGGTTTGAATACACTTATACTTATAACGTCTGACACCAGAGCCTCTAAAGGCGTACTACTTGAACGGCCCCTATTCTTTTGTTTAATTAGTATTTTACTTAATAAGACATAATGGCACAAAACTGTTAAAAAATCACACACAGAGTGTCATTATGTTTCACACAAAGGAACACCCATATTAAACTGTCACAACAGTGCTATCTTATTATTTTGTACTTCAAACTACATTAAGTTAAGTCAGTCATTTTTCTTTACATTAACATGAAATAAATCCTAACATTTTATATTATTACTTTCTTAAGATAAATTAATGCCAACATATAATGTACATCTAAATGAGAGTTTTATATGTTCATATCACAACTCGAGATCAGACCTTTACCTTAAAATATGTATTGCATACTAAGTGTTTGCTATGTTTCACTACATTGATACATTGGAAGGAGATAATTTGTACTTTCAATCTTCTAGTAATACTACTTCTTAATTAATAATATTTTAATAATCAGTTCCAACTACAGTGACACATATAATCAACTGTCACATTCCCCCAGACAAGAATGGGGACAATTTGTTAATACAAGTGTCCCCTTTCCCCTTAATTATAACCCCAAGTGGTAATACATTTTCATAAAGTCAATCAAAAAACTTTGTTGAAAATAGATGACCTCAGTCTCCTATTATTCACTTTCGGAGTCTGAGTTTTTTCTCTCAGCCTTTTCTTCAATGTCGGCCTCATAACCTTTGTCATCCTGTCATCAATTTAAAAATCTAAACAACATGTTTTTCTAGTTCATAGTATATTGTAACTTCAGAGAAAAAATTGAAGAAATCAATGTCTTTTAGGGAAATAGTGTTGTCTAGTCACTCCTCACATATTGAGTCCACCTTTTTACATCATGTTTATCTTTTCCATACTTACCCAGTTACCACATGCAAGGTGCACACATTGGCTCCACCAACAAAACAGTCAAATCTCTACATGAAATATAGCTCTTAGACTGATCCACGTGTGTCCTTAATTACATGCGCTTGAGATGTTGTACAAGTTGTGTTACAAACTAAATATAAAGGTATAAAAAACAACTTACCGGTTCCTCTGAGCTGAGCTCTGATATCGGTGGGGATGGTAAGCCAAAATCATCAAAAGGCCAAGGCACATATTTAAAGGCATCTAGTTTATCCAATTCATCATTGTTACAAGAACCAGCGTCATCTATGACCTAAAAATTATATTTTTTTTACCAAAATAATTCAATAATTAGGTTACCTAGTTTCCTAACTGATGAATGTTTTAACTAATTTTATATATTTGTTAAAGGGAAATTCATTCAATAGGACTATTTCATGCAACCCACTCAAATAATGATTTGATTTTCTAACGTGTTGAAACACTTAATAGAAATTAACATAACCATTTCTTAGTTAAAAATGTTAGAGGAGAAATAACTTACCTCTGAAGATACATGGTATTCTTTTAACAGAGTTTGTATGGGTTCAGGAAGATCTTGGGGTAGACTTAATTCTGTCTGACTTGAAACTTTAATAAATAAGAAATTGTAATCATTAGTATGCTATATACCTGACAAAAGTGCAATCTATGATAGCGTTCAACTTACCATTTACTTTAGGTGGGATGAAAGTGGTTGTCATACACGGATTTTGTTTATAATTCTGCATACTGAAAAGAAAGTGTACAAGATTGCCATTATTAATGATTAATATTTGTATTTCTCACATAGGCAAAGAAGTATAGTTGGTGCCAAGTTCAACTACACTAATGGTTTAGCCTTTGTGATACTGGAATTAAATAAATTAAACAGCCTAAGTTACTTTTCAAAATCAAGTACCTTTTCATAAGGTCCTGTACAATTTGGTCCATCTTAGCACCGGACTTAGATTAATCTATTTCTCAATGAGTTTACTTTTCATTCCTTAACGTTTTCTAACTTACCCATATACATATACCGCTAATTGTTTCGCTCAATACCATTATACAATAGGTTAATGATTACTAAATAGCATACATAGCATAATACCATATCTATGCAATAGATTTAAGATTACTAAAACAACTTTAAGTTTTTCCATAAAGTTAGCATAATCGTGATCAAGGGTCAAATTGATACATTTTATCACCTGTGTGTTTCGACATTATGATAGGACACAATAACATTAACATTGGGTACTAACTACAAACAGAGTCCTTCTGGTGTGTCTGCAAACACGCGATCAGGAGAAGGGAATTGTGCGTTGGAATCTTGATTAAGAAGGTCGCCGACTGATGTCGGAGTACAATCATGTTCAGAGCTTATTTCTGAACAGTTACTCATTTTTAACGTTTAGACTTTATTTAAATGGCACGGAATGGGACTCTATTGGATTTGGCGGTTAATTATAAATTTACGTTTTGGCGTTTCGCAAAGTTTGACAGTTTAATCAAAGGCAAATATATAAACACAGCTTAAAAAACAACTGTATACGACTTGATGATTGATTGTTAGTTAACTAGGTGTCTATGATACTACTTTTTTTTAGACCGTTAGAACCACAGATTTTTCGATAAAATCAATAAATACATGGAAATTGAAATATTTACTTATTCTAATATTATTTAAAGACCTATTTTGGACAGTTCATATTTATAGCTTTCGGACGAAACGTACTGTCTTGTTTTGGTCTTTTGTTATTTTCTAAGGCTGGTTTTATACATATATTTTTTTTCTGAAAGAATTAACCGCGCTTGCAAGCCATTCTCATGGGCGAAGATGAGCTTTTCGAACTATATTTAATTTTTGCTACAAAATCTTAACGTGACACTGAAGAGATTGATGCAATTATTATTATATACAGGTACACTCAGTGATCCCGCCGCTCGTTTGCTCACTTCTAATATAAACAAAACTACAGATGTAAAGGTTAATTCCTTTATAATTTTTACGCTGATAAAGTCGTTGGAAACAGTTATAGTAAATAAGTTTTGTTTTTTTTTTCGGATGGCTGGGGAAGAGTGTGTGGAGCGTGAGAATTGTAAGGATCTACTCAGCTAGGAGTAGATGTGTTCTGTGCCATTAAGTAAGTTTCTAGTACATCAGCAATAATTTGTTCTACTAATTTATTACGGATATTTGTCCTAAGTCTAAAACTATTCAAGACGTATTTCAGTCTTTTTCTAAAATTCGGATAAGCTACATTTTAAATAACACTGCGGGTAGGATGTTTTATAATCTGTATGCCATTTTTTCCATGACTCAAAAGTTATCTGTGCTATTGTCTTACATCCTCATTTCCTTCCTCTGTGCCATTTCTTCCATTCCATATTTATGTACTCGATATCTTGCGATGGATGGAGATGAGTAGTTTTAATTAACAGTTGTAATCCAGTCCTTGCGTTGTAATAAGTGATTTATTCAGGTTTTGTTAATTAACACGTTTTTTTGCGATTTGTAAAACGATTGAGAAATCAAAATATAAATTGGCAGCGCTAAAGCAGTGACCTTATTTTAATTTCTTCATTACTGTAACGATTGTTACGGTTTTTATTATCGATTTTAGGGTTTTTGTGCAAGATATTGTTTTATGCCGTTTGATTTATTCGTGTGTGAAGGTACGGGCGTCGAAGAGGAAATTTTTTTGTGCGGTAGTGTCATTTAAGGTACGTATTAGATAATATATTACTGAATTGATAAATACTACGACCCCTAGGTTCTATAACAATGTAACTATTTTGTGTCAATAAATGTAGTATTCTGCTGCTGCTGTAATTACTACGCACCAGCGTGTGACCATGATGTCTTTATTTAAAGTGAACAATGAAAAATACTTTCCAATAGTGTCATGCTGCATAAGACCATTTCATATATACAGATATATATATATATATATATATATGAGATGTAATAGAACATCAAACTAGACTTACACCAAAATGTTTGTAACCATAAATATGATTATTATTATCACAATGCCAAAGAATACAATGTTCAAAAATAAAACCAACAATCATTCATTGACATCCAATATTTTGTCACCATGTTAAGGCACATCTATCTCAAACTACCTCCCTGTCTTTGTTGTAATAAGTATGTAAAATTAATAAGACAATTATCAAAGTGATTTGTAAACTCATTTTAAATGCATAAAATGGAAAGTATTTGAATCAAAATCAAAATCACTCTAATGTTTTTATGTCAATTAGGCTTAAGAAGTATATTTGCAATACAATAATGTTCACTATTTACACAGAGGGAGCCGTGTCTTGGGGAAAAAGCACCCCGGGCACTACGGTGGCCCCAGACACACCAGTACCAGCGCCCCATCCACCAGGTAAGTGTCTCCTGATACAATGGACTTGTTAACATTCCTAACAGATGATTTCTCTTTATAAGAGAATATTTATGGTATCTCTTGGCAGATATAATTGTTTTTGTCTGATGGGAGATTTCAAAAATCTATTTTATTGTATTTGTTGGCCAGAAAATAAGTGTTGATAGCTATAATTAGGTTAAATTAGGAATAACAACTGTGTTTGGCAACTATTCCTGCTTTGTCTTCAAAAAATCAATTAAAGTGTCAAGTAGTAGGGTAGGTACAATTTATTAGTTAATTTTCTATGAACTACTGGTACTGAATGATATTGGGACATAATTGTTGACCTTGATTTTGTATTATTAAGTAAGACAAGTAGTACATGAACATGTAAAAGAGATATTAGGTGTTTGAACTATTCATTGACAAAGTAATCTATGCAATACCTTTTTTAATTGATTTTTAAAAACATTATTTTGTCTGAATGTGTAGTACTACCTACTGTTACTTAATTCTTGTGTCATGGGTTACGGATGCAGATTAATGAGTACATTTCATTCTGTCCTATAAACTAAACTTCTAGATCAATCTTAAAATATTTCGTAGAATATCTAAGGACAGTCATCCTACTTTATTGTTTCCAAAAAATTGCTGTAGCTTGTTAAAAGATGCTTTTGTATCAAATATGTGAACGCTGTCTTTTACGACATTTAAACACATAGTAGCTTAAATCCTATTTAATCTAATCCAAATTCTTTCGTAACCTTTGCCGGGTTCAGATAGAGTTAATACTAGTGACATTTAGATAATACAGCTGTTAGTTTTTCTAGTGGTTTGTTTGATATAGTATTGATGTTCATTCATTTTTAGAAACATGATGACACCATTATTTATGCAATATGATATTGGAATGCCACGGCGCTGAGGTCATAGAGAACAATAATTATTGTTAGCTAATGTTATATTAATGTATCTTTGAAAAATGATAAGCACAGGAATGCTTATTTTATCACAAATAACATTTATAAGTTTTAAGACCACAATATTTTTTAGAAGATATGGTTAATACAATCTTGTGTCTAAAGTCACTGAAATGCAGCTTTATTGTGATCTCCCACGGCTGTGACATTAGCGCAAACACATGTTGTCATCGCTAGCGTTCTCTTTGACGTAAGAGAGACAAGGATATGTGTACAAACGTCGCAGTCAAAACCTAAACAAAACATCGTTGCCATGAGTCGTTAAAGAACTTACGCAGCGTGAAAATGGCATGAAGTCGCGAGAGGCCCTGCCCCGAGTAATCATAGCAATTTGAACAGCACCGTTAACCAATCAATTATCATTATTTATTAGTACCTCTTACTTCTTTGTCTAGTACTTTATTAAATATAGTGTTATGTACAACTATAAAACTTATCTAATTTATGTAAAAATCTTATGGAGTTTTTTTTTATTATCTTAACAAGAAGCAACTTTAAAATTCCGTCTCACCAATTTTCCATGTGATGTAAAGTATTTACAATTAATTAATGAGCTTGTATTTAGTTTATCATTAGAAGTTATTTTGAAATTGCACTCTGAATTGCGTCATCATGTCGGTACTTTAACCGTGGACACCACATAACGTAGCGTTACGTCATCAATAAGCTATAATGAAAACTCTTCAGTTGCATTACTCACGAAACGTAAACAAGTCCTATTAAAGACTGTTTGTGATATTTTTAGAAAGTGATTTTAAAAATATAAAAGACGTCGAGTGATGACGTCACTGTGGAGTAGAGTAACAAATGTACTAGTGTTGTTTCAGTAAAACAATGTTTAGTAGTAGAAAGTTAGATTTTAAAAAAGGTATTTTTTAATACTGTTTATGTTAATGTGTGAATTGTTTGTTGTTGTAATAAAGGTGGGTGATGAGCGGCGCGCGTGTTGTTGCAGGGGTGCTGGAGATGACGGGCAGCGACAGTGTCCGCTTCAGCGGGCACACCCTCGACAAGGCCACCAAGGCCAAGGTCACACTTGAGAACTTCTATACAAATCTCATCGCCCAGCACTATGAGAGGAAACAGAGGTATGTATGTGTGATACACTGCCCCAAAGTAAGAACGGTTGATGTGCTCGCACGTCTAATACACTGCTCACTTTACTACTTAAAAAATCAAAATAGCAGTGAAAGTGTTCAGTTTAATATTTTTAACGAATTGACGATTACATTGGTTCTAGTCCGGACCACTTCATTTTAGACGATTTGACAGAACAGAGCTCACTATGTTTGTACAATTTATTGGTCGTAACATATTTTTACAACATGTTAACACGGTGAATCATTGTGTCCAGACTAGAAAAACTTGAGGAGTCTCTAAAAGATGAGAATCTGTCAGAGAGTCAGAAGCAGGAGAAGCGGCAGCAGCACGCACAGAAAGAGACCGAATTCCTCAGGCTGAAGAGGTCGCGCCTTGGCGTTGAAGACTTCGAGCCGCTCAAGGTTTGTCTGCAGTCCACTACTCCTTGTGTTGTCCTCACTTACCACTACTGGCACGACGCACATGCCGATGACTAGCTACTCCATCTGACACAGAAATTGTAATATTTTTTCTGTATCTACAAGACGAGCCAACAATTTCAATAAGGTGTTTTTTTATTTGAATTATTGAAGTATGTAATTGGATGTTGGACTGTTCACAGGTGATAGGGCGCGGAGCGTTCGGCGAGGTTCGGCTCGTACAAAAGAAAGACACTGGCCACGTGTATGCTATGAAAATACTAAGAAAAGCTGATATGCTTGAAAAAGAACAGGTGACGCGATTATTTCAATAAGTTTGTGTGATAAGCGCTTTGTGTAGCACATAGCATTTCTACTCTGAGGTTGACTGTCCGGGGATGTAGAAACTAATTAGTTTCTATTGAACGTTAAAGGTGGCGCACGTGCGAGCTGAACGTGACGTCCTCGTGGAAGCAGATCATCAGTGGGTGGTAAAGATGTACTACAGCTTCCAAGACCCCATGAACCTATACCTCATCATGGAGTTCCTGCCCGGCGGTGATATGATGACGCTGCTTATGAAGAAAGATACTCTAAGCGAGGACTGCGCGCAGTTCTACGTGGCTGAGACCGCGCTCGCCATCGACAGTATACACAAGCTTGGCTTTATACACAGGTAACACGACTTCATACAAACAGATAAAATTTCACAGAGTGAGGAATATTTTATAAAACCTATAGATAATGAAAAGTGATATTGTACAGAGTGGTGTCATGTTGCAGGGACATAAAGCCAGACAACCTGCTGCTGGACGCGCGCGGGCACATCAAGCTTAGCGACTTCGGGCTGTGCACCGGCCTCAAGAAGAGCCACCGCACCGACTTTTACCGCGACCTCTCGCGCGCCACCCCATCCGATTTCAGTGAGTATCTACCTCAATGGATTTACAACACCCAGACAGGTCAGTGAGAGTTATACAGTTATACGACCATATATGTCATTTATAAGTTCATTCAAATATGCATAGACCTCATTTGTCATTCATCATGGCTTCAGTTCGACAATTACACATTTGTTTAAATTGTAAAGAGAACTTTGTTATCGCGCTATATGATCGACCAACGTGAGTTTAAGAATTCGAGATGAATTTCAAAATGTACGTAATATAATTTTTGTCTAAATTACCCAGTTTGGTCAGTAATGTAGCAACCCTAGTTGTTAACGTTTCCAATAACAATTACTGTAATTAAAAATAGTTAAGCGCTTAACCATGATCTCACCTAAAATATGCACCTAGTAACTTCATTCCACATAGCTCTATGCAAACCGTGGCTTTCCACTGCCCAAACACTTGTATAAAAAGATAATGTCGGCCTTCTTATTCACTTTAAATAAAATACACATACATATTAGAACACAAATGTTTCGCGGTGGAATTTCACAGAGAAGTAGTAATTACGATCCCTTGTACTATATAAGTTGCAGTGTTGTCAATTACTTGTGTGTGTTGTCTGCAGTTTCTACGTCGTCGTCCGCGATGGACTCAAAACGACGCGCAGAATCGTGGAAACGCAACCGACGCGCTCTCGCCTACTCCACGGTCGGCACGCCGGACTACATCGCGCCTGAAGTCTTCCTGCAGACTGGATACGGCCCCCAGGCGGACTGGTGGAGCCTTGGAGTAATCATGTGAGTATGCAACCCCAAACCCGCCCGCTCAATGCTCGCGCACCTAGTTTTTGTATTATGCTACATTGAATTTTAACTGCATACACGTATATACAAACATGCTGTCTGTATTTTTCTCAAGAGATTGGGGACGAGAAGAAACTTGCCAGCTTGCTCTAATTTCGATGATGTGTTGATTTTAAAATCGTTGCGCCCTCTCGCCCTTCCACTCCCCAAACAGCTCGCGATACTACAAGGCTAAAGCGCCTAGTTTAATTTAAAATGTTTTTTGTTTTATTTGACATTCCCAAATTGTTTAATCTAGTTTTGCAACTAAAGTATCAAAACAAAATGTCGAAGTTTTAAACCCTTCTCAACAATCTTTCGCACGCTCTGCTTCTGTATATCTGTGTATTTGTCTATGCGAATTTTATATTTGGAACACATTAAAACTTGTAATACACATAATAAATATACATTTATTGGCGAATTGGGAGCCATGGCGAATCGCGGAGATGGGGCTGACAAGTTCATTTACATTTTATAGCTTCGGTTGGTTGATATGTTCTTGTATTCAGTTTGTATGGAACCTTTCACATCTTCGATACACACACACACACACACTGTTTCGTGCCACTCATATACATATATACCCCGATGCGGGACGAGTGATCGAAGTTGCTGTGTTCTCTACAAGTTGACGGAAAACAATCAGTCGCTACAGTAAGTCATCTGTTGTTAAGTTACTCATACACATCGACAGTAATTAAGGTGATACAAGATTGTGTAAAAAAATAGCGAATTTTTATAAATCAATCGCATTGCTCTATGTCAGCTTTGTCCATTGGGTTTTTTTTTAATACGTTAAGTAATAATTAGTTGCAATGCATTTAACACAAGTTGTACTTTTGATTCAGTATCTTGAAATTATAAATACAAAAATATATGGATGGTTGGATGGATGTTTATTGTTGGAGTATCTCCAGAATAGCTAAACGGATCTCGATAAAAATTCGCGCGGCGTCCATACATGTATCGATTTTTTTTATTGTATTCTATGTGTAAAATTAAGGCGACATTGCCGTAATGCTTGTATTAAAACATATACGACTTTCTCTCTACCTTCTCCGTTAGCTAGCGCGCTGGTACTACCCCGTGGCACCACGTAATGTGTACCGATATGTGATCAGGTACGAGATGCTGATCGGGTACCCGCCGTTCTGCTCCGAGTCCCCGCAGGAGACCTACCGCAAGGTGATGTCGTGGCGCGAGTCACTCACCTTCCCGCCGGAGATTCCGATCAGTGAGGACGCACGGGAGACTATACTGCGCTTCTGTTCGGAACCAGATCGCAGGTAACTTGAGCCTTTTGCCACCCGCCTAGAGACTGCACTTTCATACGAAATTGTGGTGTGGAACGATTCAGTAATAATGTCAAAATTACTTATTGCTGCATCTCAGGACAAAGTATAAATTATACCGACATTCATTTCGAATCAAAGCTTTTTAGGAAATAAAAGGTCACTGTGGAATATGGAATGACATCATATGACCACAAGGTGATTCTAAATAAATACTGGCACTTCTAAAAAGTAACAGGCAGATAATGAATTATTATTTTTTAATGATTACCCAAATTATTTCCAAAATATAACATCATTATTGGGCAAAAATATGGACATCTCGACCCCGTGGTCGTAAGTTCGATTATTGTGAATCATATTTCCCAGCAAGTGAAAAGCGTTCATCTTATTTAGTGACAAAAACGACCTTGTGTTTAGACTGGGCTCTCAGCGTGGCATCGAGGACGTAAAATCTGTGAACTTCTTCCGCGGCGTGGACTGGAGCCACGTGCGCGAGCGCCCCGCCGCCATCACCGTCGACGTGCGCTCTATCGACGACACCTCCAACTTCGACGACTTCCCAGACGTCAAACTAGAGATACGTGAGTCCTGCCTTCGTATGTCACGCGTAACAGGTGTATAGTAATAAGAAACCAAGTTGCACATGCTTTACCTAAAGAAATAAAAAAGGACGAATAGGAATAAATTCTCTTATTCCTCACCATCATGTTTTAAATGTGGTCGTGTTTACTGTTGTGTGTATTAATATGGGTTTTCTTTTATTACAGCGGCGGCGCCCATATCACAAGAAGGCGAAGTTGCATACAAAGACTGGGTGTTCATAAACTACACGTTCAAGCGCTTCGAGGGTCTGACACAGCGCGGCACGCCCACCAAGAAATGAGCCTCCCTCACATAGAGGACGCTGCTGCCGGATCCCGCAGCGCTCATCGCCGCAGAGACCGCCCTGCTCACTGT
>JAODUI010000025.1:294809-317017 GCA_027563995.1 Papilio gigon
TAGACTGTTTATAAAAACGACTTAACTCACGTCTAAATCAGTGTCGGTACCTACTAGTGAGACACGGACCCTGAAGTCTATTCGATTGTGCAGCATGTACTATTCTGTGATTTACACAGTCCGTGTTCCAGTGAACAAGTAACAGCGAACTCAAACGTGTGGATTTTATATAAACAATGTTTAATTACGCATTCGATACGACACACAAATGTTATGATTGTTTGTATTTACCAGACGTGTTGTTTGTAAGATATGTGTTGTGTAGCGCGCCGTGACTGCGCGCGTCCGCCGGCTCCGCGCCCCGCGCCGGCGCAGCCACTGCCTATCTCTCTCTCTTTCTCTCTCTCTCAATAGGTTCTATCCTTTCCGTTCTGGTTTCGTTCCGAGCATCTGTAGTTGTGTTGTTCGTTCCTCACTTGTGCAGATTGTGTAAAAACGATCATCTAAATTAAAAGAAAAAGTATTTTTCGAATCGTGGTTACCTCTATCTATTACAAAGAAAATATTTACATTTGGCAGCAGCGAGAATTTCTTTATTTATACACACTATACATAGTTACATATGAAACGTTTGAAGGCTATTGTTGAGGTGGTAGTAGCGGCGCGTGCGCGCCGCCCAACGGTCCCCCTTGCCCCGCCTACAACCAGTCATAAATGCCTTCCAATTATTATTTTTTTAATGTTTTCATTCAATTATTGATGAATTGCAATTGCTTTATTAGTGTAGTCTACTCAAAATTAATTTGTGTTTGACGCCAGGAGTTTGGGAGCAGGCATACTTAGGTACCTACGTATTGGGAACAATTTTAAACATAATGAGTACTACGCGCTGTCTCGCCGCCCCGTCCCATCTCGTCCTTGCCATTTCAATTATTCGTTGTTTAAAGGGCATATGTTATCTTGTTTCCAAGGAAACTGTGAACCAATGAAAATAAACGTAACACATACGTAAGACGGCAAAATTTGTAAGTGCTTGTTCTAATGTTGTATGTCGCACCGCGCCGCTTCCCCGGCCCACACAGTGCGTTCATATTTATGTACATAACTGTATAGTATCGTATCGTGTGGTCAGTACGCCAGCACTCACTTCACTTGGAATTCCGTCCAAAGGTTAAGTTACTGCCACAACATAAAGTTATTTAGCCGACACGATTTGAGTTCTACAATATATTTATTTCCATTACAACAAAGTGAAAGTGAAAACATTAGTCAAAATAATACGAGTTGGAAAAACAAGAATGTCTGACTTAAAGAATAATTTTAGCTTAGTTTGTTACTTGTGTTTTTCAATACACGCGCGATTCGTTGCATTTATAAAGGTCCTGAAAATAATACGTTACAATACATTTAATTTTGAATGTGACGTTTTATAAAACTTCATATAAGAAATATTAGAAGGATTTTGGTCAAGGAACAATCTAAATTCTGTTTTGAGCTTAAGTGACGCATGGTTCTAGTTAACAGCAGTGAATGGGTTGCGAGAGATTGAAAAGCAAAGTATTTTTTAGTCCATGACAGTTTACCTCAGTCGCCTTTGGTAGCGGGACAACCTCTCATTAATTGTCACTATTAGTGCCTCGCTTACGTTTGTTATTGTCCTAATTGCATTTCTAATTCATTTTTTGTAAGTTAACTGAATTCATCTTTTACTATCTCCTTTATTTTCATTGTCTTGATAAGCTAAAAAGCCTTTCAAAGCTGTCTCTAACCCAGTATAGGTAAAGGGCGATATCTCATCGTCTGTCTGTTTACGTATAAGATACGCCCGTATTTATGTGTTAAATAAATAAGTAAATAATGTTAGATGTAACACGAGAACAAGTAGTTTGTACGCCTGCAGTATGTGACGGCCGAGGATGACGTGCGAGGATTATGTAGCTTAGCCGCAACAGCTCGGTGGAATGCTCTCGGGACGCTTCGTGTATTTGGGTAGTTTATATAGTTTATTGATGTGATTCAACCGTATTAATTGTGATGTTTTGGTGTTTATTGCGATGTGAATACGTGCTTAGGAAAGCGGATGTGGGCGGGGCGCGCGAGGGAGCGGGTGTTCTTGACTGCCCCCGTCCCCGCCCCCGTCCCGCGCTTTGCCGTGTGCGCCGGTCACTCGATGACCGGTTCACCGCTTTGTACATAGCACTCGAATCGATTAGGCATCAGTTTTGAGTTGCGTAGGAGACGCGCCGCAGCCGCCGCCGTCGCCGCCGCCGGCGCCGTCCCACGCTGTGTCACGCATGTTTTATCTTCTTAGCTATTTGCTTTGTTATTGTTATTAAAAAATAAAATGAATTATTTAATATCATAAATTGTAAGTTTTAGAAATATTTTGTTTTAAACATATTGTTTCTTCCATGTGATTAAAGAAAGTGGCAATATTAATAAGCATTAAAGCTATATTAAATCGTGTTTTTTTATTGAAAAATTCCTACGACCCTTGCTGTCGATGCGAAGCTGTAGTTAGCAGGTGACGAGACATGAGGGAACAGTAAGGAATATGTTGAGTGCACTAAAACCTTGGCAAACGTATTTATGGACCTTTAAACTTTTTATGACCCCAAAGACTCCGTCTGATTTCAAATAGAAGATTGGAGTCGAGAGATGGCAGCTCTATATTTCGTAATAAGTTAAATCGGTTATTTATGACAATATGCCACCATACCTTTTATGCCATCTATTTTTTAATAGTTGAAACATGTTGATTACGATGCAGCATTAGATGGCGGTATTGACACTGGGCAACAACCGCTTTTTAACTAATTTGAACTTATTTCTTCGAACTGTAACATGTTACGATCCCCCAGAAGACAAGTGAGTAGAAGTAATTTGTAATAGCTTTTTACAATTCGTCCCCTCTTTCTGTTCTAGAGTAAACATCTGCAACTCACTTAACTTTGGAACATCAATGATGACCTATTAGTTTTCGGCGGGCACTGTCGTTTTTGGCTCAGCATCCGCAACAAAGGTCTAATCAGACTATAGTGCAAAGGGTTTTGCTGTCGGCTATAAAACGACTCAATTGAATAGCATATCCCCAATCGTGTCATAGATACTTTAGCGAGACTAACAATGTAAATTATTTGATCGTTTGCCAACTGACATATAGAAGTGTTATATGTAAGGATAGGTTTCAGAAATAAAACAAGTAATGTCGAGTATACATCAATTGTGTTTATTTAGTCTCAAATCGTGTATGAAATATAAAACACTTCAGAAAATTGTTGTAGGGCGCGTTGTTCGCTACCGGAAGATACCGAAGAGGGCGGTAGGGTGCGCGGCCGGGCTTAAAGACCTAGCCAACATCCAACACGCCGTACAACTTACATACAAGCGCACATAGCTTTAACTACGCATTTCAACCAAAAGAAATAAATTGTTATCGTTACAAAAGGTAAAATAAATAGACAAAGATACAGCTAGTTAAGGTACATCACTTTTAATCGATTGTAAAATAAAAATTGTTAAATTTGAGATTACACTGAGGTACTAAAAATAGTTTTAACAACAAAGGGTGTAACTTTCGTTAAAACAACAATGTGCGCTTGTGCACGAAGAGGTATTTATATATATTTATATATGTATATATACAAAAATGTATTCAAAACTAATCACAAAATAACAGCCAGATCTTAGACGAAATAGTCATTGCTAGATAATAAAGGTTCAAAAATTTTCAGTCGTTACGCCTAACAACAAGCCTTTTTTCTAAATAAATGTAACCATGTTACTTTTAAACCCCATAGTGACATCGATTTTTGCCAGTTAAAGTTCCGCACGCCACGTGTCCTGCTCGACTTTTAATGTTTACTATTGAATTACGTTTTAACCGAATTATACAGTAATTATTCAAAACTAGAAATGTTCATCGGAATTTAGTGCGCCAACAATGTTTTGATGAAACATTTAAAAGCACACTGGCTCCAAAAGACCGTAAAATTACCTCTAATCGGCCAAGTGATTTCATTGTTCAGTAAGGGTTATTATGGGCTACTTTAAAACGAGTCAATTTCTTAGATACATTTTAAAGAATTGATTGGCTCGAAGTGTGTAATCCAGCTTCTGCTTTACACGTATCCAATACTCCTGCCTCGGTTACTTCTATGTGACATTTGGTTACTTTTCAGTTGTGGCTTTTTTAACTTTTAAACAACATAGTTCATACTGCAACACTCAGTTTATTTTAGTGGTCACTAAGGATCTTCCTAAGTGCATATATATATTCTTAATTTAAATCAAGACTTATCGACGTCGGTGACCGTGAAATTAGGGAGTTAGTTGACACTTATGGATTATAAAAAAAGACACCGAATTAAATTATTGAGTAGATTTTTTTGTTAGGGTCGTTATTAAAATTACACTCGCATATTTAAGACTGAAATTCGCTTATTTTAAAACATCCGTGTAGATCACAACATGTTTCTACCACTTTGGTGGCCAGTGTTCCAACACTGTTAATTATTTTAAAAATTTAATTTAAATATTAACTAAGGTTCAGATGCTTGAAGAATATTAAAATAATGAAGAAGTTAAATAATTGTTACTATTTCTTGATAACTATGACAAATGACACAAACAGCTGGCAAATACCTGTTATACGCCAATACGGTTCTTCTGTAATTTGGCAGTAGTTTCATCGTTACAAGCTACGACCCAGAAATATAATACTTTCGATTTTGTTCAGTTACACTAGTTAAGGCAACACTAGCACTGTACACAAACTGAATTTTGTATCATTTCATAGTGATCGAGAAACTCACAGGAGTGTTACAATAATAATTTAACAGAATATTAGATATATATATATATAAAATATAATATAAATAGGTTTTGTAATAATAGAATAAAACAAAACAGTACCGTGTATGGAAAAAAAAGTATTTTTAAATCGCCAAATATTTTAAATTAAAAAGACTAACTTAAAATTAGATAAAATTACGATTAGATAGTGTAAAATTGTCTATAATATTGATTGATTGAGGCGCCGCGCCGCACTGGTGTGGCGAAGGGCGTCGACCACAAAATGCTCATCTTTGGTAAGATTACTTGATAGAAAACAATTTAAAATAAAAGGCTCCGAATAAGAAGATAGTCGAAAAATATGCTTTCCTTAAAATTGCTAGAAGTGTATATAGAATAAGTTGGTATCCATAGAAGGCGGACACAGCTAACAGTACAACAGAAACACGCAGAGTAGCAGAAGTGTCGTACAAGCGCGTGTGGAGAGAGTGCCCAGTCCGTACGGAACATCTAGAATGCAACTACAACACTGACTACGAACAACTTCGATCCTAAGTCGAAGGGAATACGATTCATTTTGCCGACTGACTAATGGATCTATTCAACTATGTATATTTATGTGTTAAGGTATTAAAAGCAGGCTACTTCACCAGATACCGTCCGGTTTAAAATGTTCACATTAAATACCTTTACCTAAAAAGGTTAAAGTAATCGGCCGACGAACTAAATACTAGTCTTTACAAACGCACACACACATACGAATCTAGAAATAAATGAATTTGCAATATTTTAAAAGTATGAAGGCCGGCTTAATCTGATTTTCCTTTAATATTTATGAATAATTTGAAACTTCGATTCCGAGGATTTAAATATGAAAAGCATATTACAACAACATGCGTGTGCATGAAATGAGCGCAACCGGTCGCGGTTTTGAGCAAATTAAATAAATTGACGACGACAATGTGTGTGTGAGTTTATTTTATTATGCCGTATTAGTCCTATGTGGGTAGTTGCTAGTCAGGTGTGTGGTCTAGTAGTAATCGCTGTTGAAGGCATTGCTCGTGCAGTTGCCGTTGTCGGTGGGCGAGTCGGGGTGCTCCTCGGGCTCCACCCCGTTGGTACGCATCTCATCACGCACCTATAGTATAATTAAAATAAAACAGATATGTAAAATACCTATAGAAACCTATACTTACACAAGGCTTATCGAGCACCTATACGTCGATAATACAATCGTCGAGAATACAAAATAATTTTATACCACATATTTCTATTGCGAGAAGACAAGTAGATTATATTATTAAAAACTAATGAGAGAAATGCCAAAGTGTTTCTCCAGATGACACTGTTGGTGATGATTACCTTCTCGACTTGTCGCATGACGCGCAGCATGTTGAGTCCGGCGAGGTTCTTCAGCTCCTGCACGCTCCACTGGCCGCTGCGCAGCAACTCCGCGAACAGCTCCGGGTACTTGGACACGTCTTCCAGGCCGCGGGGGACGCTGCGTTTGCGAACATACCCGTTGTAGTACCCGGCAATTTGACACCTCCGCAATGAGAATACTCTACAGCAGGCTTTTAGAGGTTGGTAAACAATGTTTTGTCCAATGTTTTTAATCAAGATAGTCATCAAACATTTCAAGTATTAATATAACTGTCAAATACTATCGAATACAAAGCAACCTTTTTGAAAGAAAACATTTAAAAATGCAACAACAAACCGATTGACACCATCGAAGTCACCGCCAATGCCAACGGATTCCGCGCCAACCAGCTTCTTGATGTAGTGGAAATGTTCTATGCAATAAAACGTTCTCTTTACATTTACATATTAAAGACCTATTATTAATTAAAAATGTTGACAATTGTTAACAAAAAAAAATAACAATCCAGAAACATAAGATGAAATTATGTTTAAGTAGGAATGTGACGAAAAGAATTGACAAGTAAATCCTTTTGACTTAATTACTCTGACGTTTATAGGTCGAGTGCTTCCTAGCTCTTTAATTTTCTGGCACGTAATTAAAAGACGTTGTCGCGCGGATTGTGATTAAAACAGCTGCTTGGGATTTGTTAGCCGCCGGTAACTGCAGTTGTCATCGATGAGAAAAAAGGAAAATTACCTGCGACATCGGACAGAGTAGCGTTCGGCGCGCATTTCACGAAGTCGGGAAAGAAATTCACCATTATGATGCCGCCGTTCTCTTTCTATGAACATACACACTAGAATAAATAAATATACCGTCGGCCACTATCGCTAATTGCTTCATACATTATATTAGCAGACTACTTCGATTGTCTCTCTTTTCTTGACGTCTAATAAATATGCTTTTCGAGAAAAGAGAAGCCTAAAGATTCAAATTGACAGAAACGAGCCATATTGTGTACATACACTCTCCCTGTATTCATCTTACAGAAGTAGTCAAGGTAAGGGAAGTCGTTACAAAAACCTGTCTGCATTACTTGATGAATAACTAATGGAATAAAAATACAATTTAAAAGACAATTTTACTTAGCAAAAGTCATTATATTCTTGAGGAAATTGAATGAGAACGAATGAGATTATTCTGTCTTAAACAATGCGCGTTAGCTGGGCGAGGCTGGCTTTGTTACAATTCCACTAAATGTAATGACAATTAAATATTTTTCTCTTCAAGTCTTTACGTTCTACAAATACCTGTAGTTCCAAGAACAATTTAAAATTGCACGGAAACACGTTTGTATTAATATTGTTTACAACTTGTCAAAGTTACTTTTATCGCGCCATATATAATATCATCTACACGTATATAGATACGTGTAGATTATATGTTATGTAATTACTACGTTAAGTACTAAACTATTAATATTATTATACATTATATAATAATAATTTATTATATAATGTCCTAAACTATAGAGTTTAGTACATTATATTATTACCCTTCACACTCTTTGAAGGATTTCATAACTGGACTTTTTTGGTCAAATAAGTAGTTGGTGAGTTTCGCGCGGTTAAAGTACGCGACTTCGTAACATTAGCATGCTTCAAATGTTTTCAGATTGGCCGAATGTCCAGCTTTGTTCTCGGAATATCGTAACACTAGTTTTTAATGCAAGCGTCGTAACCTTGCCCGGCATCTGACTTATATATATAGTTTTATTTAATGTTTATGAAATATCGAAGTAATTTTAATCAAGGTAAAATGAAATGTGCAGCGCTTTGTAGTGAGATTAACTTCATAGTTTATGATTTTTTTGTTATATAACGGAGTGAGCTTCGATGCAGGTAGCGTACCTGCGTAGGATGCACGAAACTATATAAATTGTAAGAATGAAAAAGCCTTTTAATGTATGGCAACAATGCAATATCATACTCTGAATAGTAATGATTTAAAAATGTGAGTGAAAGTTTTAATTACTACTAAGCTTATATCTTTTCAGTGTTTATTAGGAACAGGGAAGAAATGTAACAAAAATATTTATGCCCGTTGAGGTGTCGCGTCACAAGATAAATATAAGTGTTCCCGGGGGATGGATTTGTTCCAGCGTATTTACTCAGCTTTTTGATATCAATTGTACGTTTGTTAGAATGGCGTTTATTTGAAAACATTCTATGATTCAACCATTCAAGACATACAAACTTAGTTCATAAGATGAGTCGTTCTAATTTTTACCCAGTGTTTGACCCCGTTTGCCCAAGAGAAGAAGCAATCAAGTTATAATATTTTCCATTCACTGGGAATTATGTATATAGAAACATATTGAAGTTACGGTAGTAGTACCTGACCACATGGACAACTTTTCTATTCGAGATAAAATCAAAAAGGTCGCATTAAACAACTAGTCACTATTCTTGCTCCAGGATATATCTTTAGTCTACTCACCAAAGACTGTATGATGTCATCAGGTACATTCCGCTTGTGAGCACAAAGGTTATACACTGAAGAGTGGCTGAAGATGACCGGCGCCTTCGACAAGCGGATGGCCGCCCGCGTCGTGTTTTCACCAACGTGGGACAGATCCACCAACATGCCGAGTCTATTCATTTCTTTCACCACTTTCTGCAGACAACAGAAACGAAACACTGCAGCCAACTTTTTAAACATTTATCAATTACATCGCGAATCATTGCAGAGTTTTACCTTACGATATTAAGTTAGATGTCGTCGTACTATTTGTAAATTCAACTACCGATCGCCGCGACATGTTTGAAACACCTCTGATATACACGAAATTAAACATTGAAAGTACTTAATGGCACACCAGTTGTTCAAAGTTTTCTTTTCAATTAATAAATACATATTTAATTATGCACGTATATAGGTATACTATAACTGTGTGTGGTCTATTTGGAGGCGCGTTAGTCTATTAAAACGTCATTCGCACCGTGCATGCACATTTGACGAGACAATTGAACATTGTGTCAGCTGGGGGACAATATCTGAGGTTTAGGCTTACTGAATACTGAATTAATTTCACCAATACAGACGATATACGATATGAAAATTTCGAATTATAAAATATTTTTTATATTTAGTACGTCGCACTCAAATATAGATATATGAGAAAAAATAAAACATTATGCTTAATATAATTGACGCGACAGAGCACACGTCGCCCGTGGAAGTATTAAAGCTATAATTAAATTAATGGCGCGAGTAAATAAGAGAGGTAAGGGCCATTTTTAAATTGCGTACTATCGATGTGAGGAGTGGTGAAACTTACACAATGGATAAAACGTAAGTAAACAACATTAATTCGCTATTGCGTTATGATTATTACTTACCTCTCCAAACTCCGTGAGGCCGTCGACGACCGGGCTTTCATTCGACGAATCGGCCCTATAGAGCAACAACAGAAATAAATGAAGCAAAAAAAAACACAATTATGTCGCCGTTAAGGCTGCGAGCGCAACTGCAGTCTGTCTAATGTTAGACACTTACTGACCGGTTATACTCGCTTAACACTAGAAGACGGAAAGAGTTTTCGCTTTATCTTATAAAAATACGTAGTTTGTGAAACAATTTAATTTACCTCGATTCAAATTACATCGTAATACAAGTTTAATTTCTAAATTGTTTTTTGAATAAATACCAGCACAATCAATCAAGCGAGCTTGTAACCAGTGGAGCGTAATTGCCATGACGCTGCGGGCAGGATTAAATTCGAGCGCGTAATTACATTTTCTGTCATTGTAATTATAAATTTCAACTATTTTACTATAAGATGGTTACATAAAATATAATTGAAACAGTTGTTGCACAGAGCTACACTGTAACGGATGATCAATTGATAGTAAATAGAACTCAAACTACAGTCAGAATTGCAATACATTATATACAGGTATATAGCGCGTGGCACAAGCAACTATGCGACTTTCCTCTATTGTTAGAAACTCATATCAAATAAGCTAATGTTCAGCATCGAACCCCGAAGTTTCCCGCTAATCTGTCCAGTAGATGGATATAGACATTGAATCAAAATATACGACTTTAAATCATATTATCATCAGCCCCTGTCTGCCCACTGCTGGACATAGGCCTTTCCCAATGCCTTCCACAGTATGCGGTCATCCGCTTTCCGCATCCAATGAATTCCGGCCGTCGGCACTAAGTCGTCGGTCCACCTGGAGGGAGGACGCCCCACACTCCTGGTCCCCAACCGTTAAATCATATATTTCACGGCAAAATACACAACGTTCGTGGAATTACCGAAACCAAATAAGTAAATAATTTGTTTTAAATTATAAATGTAAAAATATATTTTTGATGTAAAGGGAAAACAAATCCACGTCACATTGGCGCGAGATCGGAAGTTAAATAGAAATTGGAATTAATGTTTTTTTTCAAAGGAATATGAAACGTGTGTACACAGGTTGCGAACAAAATCGATATTTGAAGTGAGCGAATCGTTAATCTGTTCGTTTTTTACGGGGGGAAACGGGATGACTGAAATTTTACTAAAACTGTGTTCGGAATTCTATTAGACACAATGAAGTGTTTTAAAAATTGAGTTCTTTCGGTAAAAATGAGTGTCTTTTAAAAAGCGATACCTCGTCCGAGACTAGGGGAATAAATTGTTATATGAGAGTGTAGCAACGACGATTGTGTGGAGTTTACAGCGGGCCGCCGCGGCCCTGACACTCGGAGACAAAAATGTTATTATCCATCTTGATCTCTTTGAAAAACCTTGACGGTGATACAGTTTTGTACGGAGTTTTGACTATTCAAATACATAATGAGCAGATGATGAACTTAATAAAGCGGTGACATTGACAATGCATTAGAACATCGCGTTTTATAGAATTTAAAGGAAACGTTCTTGAAATGTTGATCTCAGAGTCTTTTCCACGTGGCTACAAACGCCTTTTTCACACTCGCGGCTACGAGCCATGCACAGCTATGTCTCTCGTTAAACAATATTTAATCCAAGTTGATGTTAAAATTATTGCGTACCCATTCAGCTTCATTCTATTCACTTCTTAAAAGTGCTTACGTTTTAATTGGATGGAAACACCGACGCTGGTAATTCCACTCCATTGTTAATGAGTGAAGATTTAAACCTCTTCTTTCCAAAGAATTGTATTATATATAAAATACGTGAAGCAAAAACTTTGCACCCTATTTTAGGTATCTGCGCGGCCGGACTAACGTGACATTTGGCACAGTTAAAGTTTAATTGGAAAAGAAGTGCATAAAGCTATTTTTTATTGCAAAAAAAATGAATCTTTGATTATAGTTAAGAGCGAATTTCGACCAATATGTGACCACTAGGAAACCTAATATTGTATTCGTTGAGTTTTAATTTACCGCCAAATAGACATCGTTTAAAATAATAAGGCATACGCGAGCTTTTGTTCATAAACTCGAACCATCCGATGAAAAGAGTTAATCTTTTCGTCGGGTCGAAGTGTAACTTACCAGGGAGTGTTACAGGTGTGTGTTAGAGTCATGTACCGCACGCCGAGTTGGTAGTAGCTGCGCAGGACGCCCAGGGAGTTGGCGATCGAGTGCCCGCCTTCGATCCCAATCAGAGACGCGATCTTACGCGGTCGGGCACTATGAGCTTGTAGTATGTCTACATAAAATAAAGGGATATTTTAATATATATAATGTAATATATATATAATACACATTTAAGGAAAACGCTATAAGAAGGTGACGCGGTTACAATGTTTTTTTTTCCTCTCAGTTTCAAGAGTATCTAAAAGCTTTAGTTTCAACATTGTCCTTTGTCCTTCTAATAAATTGATGGTAAGGGGGGGGGGGGGAAGGGGAATGTCTGCGCGAGGCGCTTTCTATCTATGGACATCTCCCTATTCTAACGAAACTAGTTGGCTAGTTCGTTTGCCATCTTACTCTACAAAAAAAAAGCACTGAATAAGGGTGTCCTCATCTCAATCATGTTGTTCAATTTACCGGTAACGGAAGTGGCCAGTTGCATTTGCATCGGATATTTTTCAACGAGTCGTTTGATGACGTCAATTTGCTCGAGCGTCAGTTGCACGGCATCCTTGTTCTGAGTGGCACACGGCACGAACGCAGACCAAAACTGCAAACAAGGCTACTATTTTAATAAACCAAACAAACATCGAAAAGCTTTTTTATTAAAACAAAAATAAAGCATATTGTTAAGAGATTTTATAATTTTTGTGTTATCATGTCGATGTTTAAAATCGTTTTATAATTATCGTAATGTATAGAAAATATCTTTGAAGTTATTATCAAATATTGTGCAGTTTACATACTTTATCTAAAGGCAATTTACAAGTTTTTTTGCAATTTTCTTTATTTCGATTCACTTTAAAGACAATTGTAGGTAAGTCCATCATTGAAAAAGTCGCCTCGCCGAATATTACTTTCAGTTTAAATCGAGGAAAATTTTATTAAAACGCTGTTTTATTAAACGCCTATTGCATTTGTTACTGAAACGCATCGTTTTTATTAAATAAGATACAAAATAATGATAGTTTGGGATCATACAAGTAATTACAATGAGTATTGGAAATTGGTGGACATTCGTGAAATGTGTATGTCAATTGGTTGCAATGAAAACTTGTTTACCAAAGCGGAGGGCACCGTGTCCAAACAATACAGAGTGACAGATCATACATCAATCATATCGTAGTGCTTTGTGTGTGCACGCCGCGTTACGACTCCCCAACGTAACACTCTTCTCATTTAATCCAAACAATATCCTTGTTTTACGTTCGATCGAACAAATCTAATTAATATTAGTAAAACGTCACAGAGATGTTCCGAGTACTGTCCGTGTTTTATTACGTTACCAGTAACATAATATTTCGGGGACCTTTGTTGGAAATTGAAAAGTTACGCAAAAAATCAACAGCGAACGTAGCAAGCGAACATTGTGACGAGTGTTTGTCCATTTTAATAGAGCTGCAAATCTTTCAAAGGACGCCCCGATGAAAAAAAAAAACGCGCAGTTTCGCAAATTAAAATGTAACATGTTTTCGGACAGTTTCAATTAAGATTTTTTTTTACATTTTCTGTGTTGAACTAAAAATGTCAAAAAAACAAACCAAGCCTCATGCATGTGTACGTAATCGCGTGTCCACCCAAAAGAGCACGTTGGTATTTCTAATCAGAAATAATAAAAAAAACTTTTACTATGAACACGATCGAATGTTTTTTTTATCTCTACCTAATTATGCTCTATTTAAATGTTTACTTTTTAACTATTAAAATGTTGTTCAATATGTATTCAAGAAATCAAATTTTAGTAATACAAAGATTTTTTGTGTGATGTTGTCGGTATGAAGGAAGTTTTTTGTACGATTTAAAGCGTTCGCAATTAATAAAAATTTCCGCTGACCTTGCTTACTTAAATTGTTAAATTCAATCTGATGTAATCGAAAAGGTTCAGTTTGGGCCAAGTTACACCCTAGCGGCAGGAGATTTAATTGCTTCCTTCCAATTGTATATATGTACATTCATAATATATCGATTGAGGCATTTAGAAAGAACTTTTAAATTTATTCATAATTTAAAGTTTATTTAAAAATGGAGAAAAATAATATTATCAGACAATGCAAAAAAATTATTAGTAAAAGTTATTTTATTGAATACTTGAAGCAAATGACGTAAACCAATTGGGTTTAATTTCAATGTGAAGTAAAGTGACTCTCCCGTCCCTAGTGTCAAGATGGGGATCGCTAGTCGGCTAGACGTAATACCATCTGAAAGCTGTCGCTGCCGCACAAGTCAACAGACAGCGAGGTAAAAACGGCTGGTTGAAATAACTATCCTCCCGTGACCTGAATAAGTCTTGTGGCACAGCTTCCAAGTTTCGACGCTTTTGTCTACAATTTTCCTCTTTTTATTTTGCTGGCAGAGACACGCGTATATTTACGGTCATAGCGGTTCCTTTGTACTGTTGAAAATCCTTGTGTCTTGGTTGCTTTTTTTGTATTTCTGTTACTAGATGTTTGTGAAAGTAAGCATACTAGTATACAACGCACCAAACAAATATAGGGTCTGTTTATAACATTATATAAATAAGTGCATTGTTATGTATAAAACGCTCGTAGAAGATATTTTAAATCTGTAGACATTTTTTTTATTTTGTTAAATTAATACAACAATAATCTTACTTGAGCTCCCACCATGCCCCTCCTCAGTCTGGGAAGGTCGGTATGCGAGTATTTAGACAGGGACCAAGGCTCGACGACGGTCAGGTCCGTGTCCAGCTCGAACTCGTTGATCTGGTTGCGGAGGAACTTGCGGATGTTCCACGGTAGATCGTTATGTCTGGAGGAAACGTTGAAAGTTATAACATAACTTAAAGAAAACTTAATTTTGTAAGCGCTAGATACAAGAGTTACGTCAGCGATCGATTGTGAATGCCGCCCACCCGTTTACTCAGAAAAATTAAATAGGAAAGATGGTTAATGCCAGCACGAGATACTTTATTGGCTGATTACAAGTAATGAAGTGTCTCCGAAACTCAATTTAAACCCATCAATGCTCCAATCACATAGTGACACGTCACTGTATCAATTCATTTGACTCACAATTTTTTGATACTAAAATTATCTCAGATAATTGAGTTATAAGATGAGAAATATAAGATTTAATCTGTAGATACAAACCCGTCGGTAAGAGGCACTTCCTCCAGGATCTGCTTGGCGATGTCGAGGCGCTCTCGATCGTAGGAGGCAGCAGCGACTACCGCGGTCACGGCCAACAGCACGCACGCCACCGCGCGGCGCTCGCAACGATTTACCATTCTCACTGCAACATATCTTTATCGTTCCATATATTGCAGCTATTGTACAGTCGACGACATTTATTTACCATCCGTGTCGGTGAAATGTCATTTGACCCCGCTTAAATGCGACTAAATTGAAGAGCTGTGTCAGATTCGTTTAGAATGTTACTGTGAACTACAAAGCATTGTAAATAGGTAATATAACAAAAAGAAAATTTATACATACATAAAAAGAGCCGGAGTATGCTCATTCTAAACTGAATTATTTCGTAAAATCTCCCACACAAAAGTAGAACCAAGATGGCCGCTACTGCGCAGGTGCACTTGAGTGAAAAAATGTTTTACAATAATTTATGATTCTCTTGTTTTAGATAATTTGATGGGTTTTTAAAACGTTACTCAACTCCGCCTATCTCAACATGTGTGATCGTATGTCCTATATCCAAGTTGGTTCTGAGGGAAAAAAACATAATCGCATGATTAACATCTCGACTGAAATTTAGTCACGTTGGACTTGTTATTGAGAAAATCTTTTTTCGCATAGGTTCTACTTACGTACCGCCTGTGTATTTACAAGCTGACAAGTAGCTCTTTAACACGTAACATTTTAATTAAGTATCTGAAATAATTCATGTGGTGTTCTTATTTTTAATACGTTCTTACCAAGAGCTTTAAATATTATTGTACCTAAAGAGCGGTCGGTACAAACACTCTCCATTAAATATTTCAACTATCGCCAGCACCTAGCACCGGTATCTGTGACGTGTCAAACGAGACAACCGAAATTGTACTAATGGTACATATACTTGAGCACTAGACTGTTCGCAATCTCTATTTTATTCAATATATATTTGTGAAAAATCTTAAGTTCTATGTTAATTTTCTATACGTCCATACCACTATTTTATACACAGTACGCGGCGTAGAGATGCATTGAGAAAATCAAAATATTTCCATACTTACGATAATGCTAATAAACATAGTTCCCGAGCTCGGTTTTGAAGACGTTACGTATACACCATGTTTGCTTGTTTTTTAAAGTCAAACATTATATATGTTGATGTCATAATTTACTTTAAAATATCAACAGGATATTTTGAAGCAGTAAATAGGAGAGATCCATCTCGGAAAGATGACAGATGTGACGTGTGACGGTAATAGTTGATTCCTGTTCGTGTCACTCGCAAAAATTATGATCAGCCCTCGTCCTTCTTATAAAATATTTTCATGACGTATTTTGAACGCGAAATTTTTACAACTTTTTTAACCAATATACATTTGTGTAACCGTCTCTCTGTAAAGCACGCCACTCACCTTTTTTTGTACAAGCTTTTATTGATTGCACAATTTTAACTGTACAGTTCGACTGTGTAGTTAAAGATAAAGGTGTGTAGCGTGGTTTAGCCGGAATTCCATAAGTTATAGAGTGGAATAGTTCCTATAGAAGTCATCGTAATCGATGTTAGTGTCCTCAGTTTGCAACTATACTGTATCAGTTTCTAATCCTTATTAAATTATTAACGAAGAGAAGGTAATTCGCATTAATAGTTTTTATTAATGAGCTACTTTGCAGTACAGAGAACTGAAAATACGCGTATAAAGTGTTCGCTGCATAGACCTTTCGCGCTTGTTTTTGCCGGCGCCATTGTAGGTTGGTAATCATTGCTATGGCCGAATTAACATGTTTTTGTGTTCGTTACGAAGCGGGTTATTAAGAATATTCATTTTGATGTTCAAAATTTGGTGTTTCGGGTTTAGATTAAAAAAAAATCTTTTATGATTGTTATGGAAATTAAGCATAATCATATATAAAGCGAGCAAGCTGGCGGCGTACTATGGACGCCCTCTGTCCCACTACGGGGATATAGGAACTTAGTCAAGTGAAATCTTGTATAAATACAATAATAATATAATACGAGTAGATATGACGTTACTAACCAAACAACGTACTCAAAAACATTAACTACTGGTACAATATCGAAATATGATAAGATAAGATAAATTTGGAGACGAGATGTAAGCTTGTATCAACTGGCACTGGCAATAAAATAAGACATACGGAACAAACGACTAGACTCTGAAGTTGATATTAACATCGCTTACATCTGCTATCTTTCAAATTGTCGTCTCAAAGCATCGCATCGATTTCGCGGGAGATTTAAAGGAGGGCCGTGCTTCGAACAGTTCGCTGCGTGTCGTTTGTAACACGCCCCCTCGCTTTCACTTGTGTCTGGTGACAATTTTGTAACATGTCTTTTTCTCGAATGATGACTTTTGTGTATTCCAAAACGAATTTTCCAGTTCCATACCTTTCTAGATTAAGGCTCACATGTGTTTTTATTTTGTGTAAACAAAAACGGTGCACGAAGCTGTCTGATGATTGGGTTCAGTTTAATTTAGAACAAATAAGTTTGGACACATTTGAAAAGTTAGTAGTAAATGATATTTAAAAAGCATGCAACCTACTATGGGTGCGAAATAATTAATAGATGAGATCCAGCCAGTAATTAAGCCCTTATTTATTTTGTTTGTGTCCAAAAGTGACACCGACTGAATGTATTATAAGTGACATTAATTGGAATATCGCGATACAGAGTTGAGTCTAATTGGCTTATTGCGCCTCACTGGTATCGAGTAGGCTGTTAAAATAACGGGAAACGCTAATTGGAAACTCGATACAGGAGAATTGTGAATCTCGATTTACTTTCAACATTTAAATATCGCAGGTTTCATATTTCATTTTACAGTTCGGTACACTTCAATTGCATAAACGAACAATCCACTTGCCTCCAATTAATTTGTTAAATTAAAAAAAAACGAAGTAGGCTTTTAATTATTTAATATAAACGAACATGACGTATGTAAATTTCAAACAATAAATAATATGAACTTTTATGTATGCAATTTGTATAATTGTTGTTAGAGATACAAACTATTTGGATTAAAAAAAGGTTAACTTATTAGTTAAAAGTTAAATAATATAAACGTACCTGCAGTTACGAAATTAGGCAGTTTGATAGTTAAACGCCAAAAAGGCGTTCCACCTGAAACAAAAGGCAAACGAAATTTAACTATGCCCTGTCTAAACGTACTTTCCACCGCCGAGCCCGGTCCAGTGCTGTCAATTATAACCGTGGGGTTCGATCGTCGTGAAACTTGTGTCGATACATATCGATGTCTTAGTTCATTCAAATAGAATGTGAGGAATGGAAATATGATTTTGTTAATATGAGTCGGCAGTGGAAACCCACCGGTAGGATTTCGGAGTGTAGATCCTTTTTCATTGTTACTATAATAACGCCGCCGCCGAATGAATCTGTTTAATTAGGATTGGTTAAACAAAGACATGGAAATTGAGGTTTTTGCTATGACTACTATGTTTCATTTAGGTCAAATTATACGTCGACTAGAATTGCAAATGCATTTAGCGTCAATAAAAAGTCATTACATTAAATATTCTAGGAAAAACAAAGTAACGACTTGGTTAAAAATAATTTAGTAATAGTACATTTTAATTGATACTACAGTTGTGATACAGTTGTGAAATGCACAGCGAATAAGACGTAACATAAATCCTCTACCTTTTTTATCCTGTTTAAGCGCAAACAAGAACGGGAGCGGACATTAATTACGCGTGCTGTTTTTATTCCATTTTGCACCCCGGCGCACCCCCGGCGAGATTTAGTGAGATTTGATGGGCCGCCCTCCTCCTTACATGACACCACACTGTACTTGTTAGAGATTTAAATTTATTCTCATAGATTAAAACAACAATACAGCGTAGATTTCATGTTATTTGTACACTACAGTAGGTACCATTTTAGGTACATGTCATGTTTGATATTTGTGACGAGGAACGTGTACACACATGTAAAGACATTTTAGTATCTCTCTTTTAAACATGTTTCCTCAGTGGAAACGTAAAGAGTGGATCGTTATGCACAGTCACGACGCACTCTTACTCCGTGTAATGCTCGCCGCTATTTCTCAGCGGGAGTTACTAATGAATATTTAGTTCCTTTCATCATAGCTAAAACTTTATATAACACCTCTTCCTGCATCGTGTTAACATTTTAAATGCATGCAGTTATTCCATTGTCGGCACCGATTTTCAATCATGGGTCCAGCTTAGTCTGCACCTACCGTAGTGAAGAAGAAGTAATATACTTGAGTGTAACAGTTTTTATAAGCAATTTATGTTGATTCGAGTTTTATTAATAGTCGAACACGAGATGTGAATTATGTTATGTATAAAGAAATTTATCGAATGAAAGCAAAATGGTGCAGAAATAGAACGGTAGCGAATACGAATTACCCTACATTGTGTACGACGTATGAGCTCGGCAAAATGTATTGTGCAAAAGGAAGCCGCGAGCTTTGTTAAAATGTCGCCCTCCTCCTTTTTGAGCTTTAAATTTGGCAGAGAAATGCAACAAAAATAGTACATTAATTTTTCACTTTCAAAAATAGCAGCTCGAAAACTATTTTGGGGCCGAGTGTCTGTCGAAAGTGCAATAAAGCGGTGCCTGGATATATTGGATATTTAATCCACTTAAGTGTTACTTTTCCAGATATTGAGCTTAGCCATTTTCTTATATAAAGAGTATAGCGAGCTAGTAACTCTACAACAGAGTGTCATATCATCTATATGAAATGCTTAATGAAAATTCCTTGCTACAAGATAACTTAATATCGAACTGTCCAACATTATCTGCGTAATCATTTTTATTTTTCACTTTTATTTTTTAATGAATGTAGTTTGAGTATAATTACAGTTGTTAAACACGAGGCAGACGCGGCTTAGGGACGCCAGCCGTCTTAATATCCCCAGTTAAAGTTTGAAAGTTTCATTTCTTACCGCGGTCATGAAAGTCGACGAGGTGCGCTAACGAAGATTTATAACTCGATAAATTTTTGCAAGTCGCCTTGAATATCATAACTTAAAGTTTACGAAGCGATGTAACGTCGCCGACGACCGAGGTATGACAATTTGTTCCATTGTTCCGATAGTTGTGCTTCACTGGCAGTAAAACAATCGCATGCAAACCTAGCGTTCAGTAAAAGTGCTAAGCAGTTCATATCGTTAAAATAGTCTATCGTCAGCTGCCTACACAACTGTAGTCAAAAGTTTGTAGATGCGTTGCCTACCTTTGCTAAACAAACAAGAGAACGTGCAGAAACAGAATGTGTCTTATACATACCCTCCACCTCTGAATCAATTTCCCCATTCTATACTGATGTATTAGAAGAGAGCGGGAAAGCGAAAGAGGCTTAAAATTAATCTTGAATTTCAGGGAGATTAATTATCAAATTCTATTATAGAAAACGCTAATTGCGACCATTTTTTTTAAATATGTAAAATCTCTTTAACAATTAACAAAAAATTACATACCTTGTTACAATACATATAAAATTAATACATATAAGTTAATCTGTAAGATTAGGGCGTGCATGCTGTGCCCTATCTCTCGGCATCGCGTTAAGCCCGCGTAAAGATCGATACCAATTAGTGACGTCGCTTACACATCAATAACCCTCAATAAACATACAACAACACGGAATTCCTACTAAGTACTATAAGAAGAAATGTATGATTAAATTGTCTCGGCTGATGGTTTTCTTTTCGTGTGTACTAAATTATAACATAGTATTAAAGCCCGCTATACGCTTTCAATTTGAAAGGATAATTCGTACTTAACAGTTAAAACTTACGTGTGTGGGCAAAACTGAGAACTGTACACTTTAACTGACAGGTAAAATTTCGGCTACACCTTTAACTTTTAACAGTGAAGGCGTGTAGCTTACAATGTGGTTGTGTGTTTATGCACACAGCAACACTGCGGGTAGTTTTAAAGATATAACCTATTGGGCTAGTATATTTGAATGGAAGGATGAACTGGAATCACAATCGTTGTCAAAATGTTGCATTCAAAGTAAGTTATTGAGTCATTCATGGATGTCTGTGTGCTGCTAGAGTCGATTAGAGCCGCATAATGCATCTCATTGTTTCCCTCGTAACGAGGCTGATTAATGAATTGTGGTTACATGAAACACTTTACTGTTTAATGAATCGGTCCTCGTATTGACATAATAAATGCGAAGCGAACTAAAACACTCGCATTGTGTTATTTACATAATTGAACATGTCGTTGTAACATGTTTGATGTCGGGCCGCCGCACGTGTTGCGGCTAAACGATCGACATATTTAAAAAGGTAATGAAAACTTTATAAACATATAAAACTTAAGGTTTTTCTATTTTGTACACAAATAATTTAATATCATAATGCGAGTAGAGAAGCTGTGGTTCCTGACTCTTACAAAATGTAGAACCTTACGAGAAATTAGTTATTTTAAAAGCTTTGAAAATACTTATTGTTTTTAAAGTTTTGAACAATGTTTAACGAAAGCTTAAATTTCGACCGCCTTTCTTCTCGTTACATTTTTCTGGCGCAAGTTAGCGAAAAATTGACTGCAAAAAGTTTTTATAAAAATGTAAATTTGACCTTTGCGTCTAGCAATGCCGTCATTTCAATTTCTACTGGCTTAACCCTCGCTAACCAACACCGGTAGAAGTTCTAACGGTTCAGTTTAGTCAAATATTGTGTTTTGTTTTAAAACACGTTTTTTATTATATTTGAATAAATTAAAGTTAGTAAGTCGAGCAACACTAAGCTACATGCTTAGTGTTGCTATAAGGTACGATATTGCAAGTTAAGCAATGTTATATACAGTATTAGTATGTTTCTCGGCCTCCGCCTCGGCCTGTACTTGGTAACAGAGCAGAAGTGAGCTACATTAGTTCGTAGCCAGACGACCGCTGAGACGATAATGTTAAACAAAGAAATACGACTAAGAGCGGTGACTACCCTTGTTTGTATGTAAATCATTTAACTATCCCAAGAAAAGGAGTGTGAAGAAGCCGTGTTTGTTTCTTCTAACTTTTAGAACAACGTACTTTCTGTCAACACCTACTTAAAGTTTTACACCTGCTTGCAAGCAAATCTAAAAATTTCTTTTGGAGCTATTAAAGTAATAAACAGTGCAAAACTTAAGATTTCTTTTAGTTATTTCTTGAAGGATGTTTTTAAATCCTCTACGCACTCGGATATGGTTGAAGTACCGCTTTTTTATTTACAATACAATTTTGCTAAGCAGGGCTCTATATTGTGTGGACGACAAACATTATTCCTTCCGATTGGTGTATTACGTTCTCGATGAGTGGACCTTTTTTTTGGTATCGGAAGGAAATCTTAAGGAAGAT
>JAODUI010000025.1:317117-345498 GCA_027563995.1 Papilio gigon
GGGGGAGGGGGGCGAGGGGGGGGTTTCTGTGGTTTGGTGGTGGTCCGTGTTGCGGGGGGGGGGGGGGGGGGGGGGGGGGGGGGGGGGGGGGGGGGGGGGCGCGGGCGGGGGTAGCGAGATGTCGGCTTTATTTTTTTATTTCAACTTGTTCCCCCGCATTCCCCGGAGTTTTCGCGGAAAACGTTTTTTTGTTAACTGGTCGGTGTAAAGAGTAGTCGGATGTTGTTAATAAATAATAAACTTATTTTTCAAATACTTTTCGATGTGATCTCTATTCGTTCCCGTTTTCGATAGAGCTCTAACCTGGAATATGTACAACTGTGAGTCTACCAGAGTTCACAACACCTCGTTAACGAGAAGTAAATCTGCGATGAACCAATTATTCGCAGCTCGACTATACGGAACTTACTTTGCGTACAAGTTCATGAAAATTTAAGATAATCCTAGAGGCGGCATAAGTCATGTCGGCTCCGCTGCGTTCATATTGAATAATTAAAAAGCTTGGCAGCGGGCCGACGGTTTTGCAGCACTGCGATGGTTTGGACGCGCTCGTAGCGCCACCGCACGACGCCATTATAAAACTATTCGATACACACGTTGGAATTATTAATTGTGGAATGCGAAATAAACTGTAAAGATAATTATTTTTAAAGATATTAAAAGCATATTTCTTTTAGACATGGCCAATGAGGTTTAACTCGCTCCAGTAAAGAAATGGTCATGGTGGAATTTTTTTTATTCTAAATTCCGTTGATAACTTCCGAAAAGCACGACCATCGTATCAAGATATTTCAGGACAATTCTAAGGGTGTAGGGACGTAATAAACCACAAGGAAGTGACCGCCGTGGGCCTGATAACTTAATTGCCCGCTTCACTGCACACCGCTCAGAGGGACATGATTCGAATCCTATTGAAATTAATAGAAATAAGATGCTGTCTAATAAAAGACAGATTAATATCAAGCTGAGCTATTCAAATGTATTTTTCATTTCCGTTCCATAATTACACACCACTTAGTAACTAGACAATGAAATCGAGAATCATTTCAAATTAATGAAATAAATAAATACATTATCTAAGTCACTGCCTACTGTAAAACTATTTTGATGACTTTTTACTAATGTTTTGCAAACATATGTCAAAGCAAATATTATATGATGGATTGGATCTTGATAAAATCTGACATAGATCTAGGACATAATATGGAGGAACCCGTAATCTACTTAATTTGTTTTGTTATACCGCGCAGACCGGGTCGCGGCGGACAACTAGTATAGTAAGCACTACTTAACTCTATTCATATAGCTGTCGTCCCCCACTGACGTATTTCTTGAAAGTCAATCTCCGAAACGGTTCCTCTACAGAAACAATGGAGTTATCGTTTCCAACGTAAATCCATCAGAAGTCGATATTCATGCAGCTTCCACCGGGGAAAAATCCCTTCCCCAGCCGCCTTATCCGGGCAGCGATAAATCAGACGCTATTGTACTACCGGGCTAATGTACCGGCTACAGTACACCCATTGTACACCCGGCGGCAGTGTAGGTATACGGAAGATGCTATCCATAACGTGAATACCTATGACAGAGTCTAGATGCTTAGGATTTGTTACAGTGAGAACAACGACATATCTAACTGTTATTAGGGAATGAAATTATTTAAAGATGTGGGAACTTTTAAGGAAACGAATGTTCTGGGATTGTGATCCGCTAACTTGTCTCACACTATCCATCCACAAATAAAGTCTCCCTCTACCCTCGTAGCCGTACACATTCAAACTTGTTAATGTGGCCATCATCTCTCTACATGCTAACCTCTTGCTTCTCAATTTCTCCATCACTCCTTGCGAAGTTCCTCTAATATGCTCGTGTCTAACTCTCGCTGCGGCTTGTTACGTCCAGCTCGTAAATCTTAATATTAAACTTGTATTCATAATTAAAGTTCCCGAGCGGCCAATTCCATTTGGCAGCCATTTAAACCGAAAAGACATATTAATGTAAATATTTTCAGTATATCTCCAAAATCTTTGCGATATTTAACCGACACAGCTAGTTGTAGTTGAAAGAGTATATATGTGGCATTAACGCAAGCTTTCACGATGCCAGAGCTTTTAACAAAGCTCTTGGCGTCTCTCCAATAGATTTGACATGCCCGCGCCCGCCGCTAGATGTCGCCCAGCGGCGCATGTACCAAGAAAATACCTACTGACAAAACTCCCTACTTACTAATAACTATGTCCATTATAAATTGGCATCGGCGGCAATGAATTCTGGCCCTTATGTTTATGGCGGCAAGGTATCGGCGGGTGTCGACGTCGGGAATCCATCTGTCGCTCTCTGGCGCACAGCAGTCGGTCAAGTGGAAACGAGTGAAATATGGCAGTGTTAGTTGCGCTCGGTATCCGCCAGTTTTCGGTTTTCGCAAACAAAGGTATTAGAGCCGGGCTCGATTTACGGCCGCCGGCACTGACCAAATTTCGTTGGTTTTTTTTTCATCAACATTTTTCCCCCGTTCGGATATTTGTTCCTGATCTGCGAACGGGAAACGTTTTCGTCGTTGGTCTGTGTAAAAAATGTTGACAGTTTAATCGGCTAAGTAAAGCAAATGTCAGTTATAGTGCGGCCTTTCAAATATTTTAGATATCCAATACTTTTCGAATTACGTAACCAGAGCTTTCGTGTCCATATTTATCTAACTAACATTAAATGCGAAATTTCGGATGGATGGATGTTATCACGTAACTTCAGAACGGATCTGGAGAATAATTAGATCAGCTATAGAGTAGTCTAAAGTAAAATACGTTACTATACAAAACTAGGTTTCCTTAATTTCACGCGGACAAAGTCACGAGAATTAGCTAGTATTAAATAAGTTAGTATCAGCTCAAACAGCGCGCTGCATTCGACGCTGGATTTAGTTGAATTTATAAAAGCAATTTATGCATTAGCCGGATTCCATGAATTGTGTCGCCGAAGAATTTATACGAATTACTTTTCTCTCGCGACGATCAGATTGCGTCCAATTCTATTAAAACTTCTTACAGACCTGACGTACCTTTAAATTCAAACGGTAAGCCATCTGATAAACTTAAAAAAAAAGTTATAAGACAGTCGCGTCTTTATCTCGGCGCAGCTAATACCACAATTAAAAAAAGAAAAAAAACACGACGTCGCCCGTCTCACTTGACACTATCTCCTCAGTAACTTTTTTTAACGTTTCTCTCACTGTCCAATTTATTATTTTGAGAAGTAACGTCGAGATGAGAGGAAAATAATTCGTTCGCGCTGTACATGTCAATGACAGATAAATTTGGCGCGAAATGTGATGCTTCCATTTTTAAATTACGCACGGTGTTACAATTTGTGAAATAAAAATATAATTTCGATTCCGACTGCCATGCTTTATTATTCTGGTAATATGAACATGATTTTTTTTTTAAAAAGTTCTTTTAAAAGAGCGTGGTACTTTCCTCACATTTAGAAAGCTTTCTACTCGGTATCTCGAGCGATGTTTCACGTGGCGTTTCGCACACAAGCAGATATGTAACCGGTCCAGTATCTCGTGCAGTAAAGAATATTAAAGGCCTAAGTAAACAGCGATCAGTTCCAGCGGGTCCTATCGCCGGCCATTCGTCCGGGGCCCACGCTCGCAACATTTTATGTAGCCTCAACACTTATTTACTTACTTTATTATTGATGTTTATCGAAACTTTCTCTTTAACTAACACTAGTTATTTCCCGTGACTTTATCCGCCTGGAATTCCATCAACAGTAAACTTCACTGCTTAATAATTCCATTAAGTAATTATACGAGTATTAGAAACAAAAAAAACTTGAATTAAAAATTATCATACGTGTTTATCGGAGGGCTGGAAGACGTTGGATGTGGTAGAAGGACCGCAGACTGTGGAAGGTCCAGCAGTGGGCAGACATAGGCTGGTGTTATTGTTGAAACAAATTCTATCAGAGTCCGTTCAGGCGTTACAAAGTGACGATGCAACACACATCTTTCCTTACATGCAAAACTAAGGCATCTTATTATTGGGTTTTTAAAGGCTATTACATATGTAAAAAGTATAACCTGGTTGCGCTAATGGTCCCCCGTGACGTGCAATTCATTCTTGGTCGCAACAATCAATCATTGCAAATTGCTTTAAACGGCCAAGCATTGGCAATTACTGACACAACACGTGTACGGTTGGCGAAAGAGAAAAGTTGTTATACGTTCATAATGTGATATGATAAGTATTAACTAATGAACAATCTGCGCGGATGTCGATACACTGTTAGCCAAATGACATTCTGAACATGAAAGTTAAAATGGTTGTTTGGTAGCAAGCGACTCCATGACGGTTATGTGTATCTGGATGGAATTCAGCACAGAGACAGACTAGTTTTTTCTGCTCTAAGTGGCGGGCACCAGCTAGTCAATACACACTAAATACATGTTATTATGTATTCATTCATGTAATAAAATACTACCTTATACATAAAAGGTGACAATAGTATGAAAAAAAACAAAATATCTCTCATGATGGTCGGCCGCTTCCCTTTAACATTTGTTACTTAGTCATTCAGTAATTAAACTTCTTGTAAGTTAAAAAAACAGTTATTTAACTGTTATAACAACAGTTATGAAAATAACGGTTTCAATTCGGTGTCATATATTTATAAATAACTTGAAAACTTATCTTATCTAGCCGTCAGTTTATAATATGACATGGGGAACCGCATTCTTTGCTATTGTTTTCTTCCACTATTGTTGTCGTCACGCGTCGCCGGGGGCCGCGCCTAGTTCATATAATGACTCGGTCTGACATAAAAATTAGCTGTTGCAGTAACAGGGAGGGATTACTGACACGTTTTAATGTGGGTGTATGTCAGTTACGATGTATTATGTGTAATTAAACAATTATATTTTGAAGGTCCGACTCTGTGATGTTCCGATGTCAGCTTTGACGTTTGTTTGTTGGTTAGCTTTGTTACCTTAAATTAACCTTGCATAAAATAGCGACATTGGATTGGTTTTTCTTTATTTTTGCCTGAGACTCCGTCCTACGACCAGAGACTACTGAGAATTAAATAAAGTCTTGATTATTATTACAGGAACGTATTGTGCTATGTTTTAATAACAAACAAATATTCGGTTGTACCTTCTCTACCCCTCGCACAGCAGCTAAGACTGCTGACCCAGCTAGCACCTGAGACCTTTAAACGTAAAACGCCGGGAACCCTTTTTATGCCACGTTGATCCATTTTGATTAATTCGGGAATGTTTACTTCTATTATAGGGTAAGCAGAGATTATTAGTTGTAAGATTTTAATGAAATTGCATTTTTTTAATAAACTTTTAAAGAAAAAATGAAAACCTAAAGAAAATAAAGGTGGAGAAAGGTGGTAGTGAGTTCCGGTAGCTGTGCGCCGGGCGCGGCCGGGATATTAAGAGAGACAAAGCTTTCAGGTCCAAGGCGGCGGCAACAAAGACGCTAAGACCTAAAACAATGGCCGACAGGAAAAAGGACAAAACAAAAGGGATCTCCGGCGAAAATGTACGTTTAAAAACAACGTAGATAGCTGAGCGGGATCCGTATCTATCCTATTTAGATATTAATCTAAACGAAAAAGCAAAAGCAATTCAAAATAGGCAACAAGCTAACAGAAGGGACGGGGCGGGCCGCGCTGTAATTGGCCATTTATCAAACTGCGAAGGGGTTAGGGGCCTCCTGCCGCCGCCGCTGCCGCCGCCGCTGCCGCCCTGGTGCTCCGCACGCACAAAATTGCTTGCGCTAAACGAAACGAACAAACACACAAGTTTATGTTAATTTTATTTAATCCTTTATAACAAGCGCGTGTGACGACGCCGGGCGGACACCATATTTATTTGTTTATTTTTTGTCTAATAGCGTTATACTAGCAAAACGTTACGTCACGTTGACATAACGGCATAGCGATATAGCAGTCACAGCTACCTGTATTTACCGTCCTGTTTTGATCGCTTTTTTCAAACAAGTTCTTCACAAACTAAGTCGAGCTTATCTATGACAGTTCCTGTGTATCCAGACAATATAGTCGTAGAAATTGTGTTACGTATATTATCATACAAGTGTATTTTTTCGCAATGATATCACAAATATATCTTGTAATTAATATGCAGCCTAAACACACAGGTGAGCGGCGGCGACTCTGATTTCGGATAAACCCTCGCAGACCGAATTAAGCCCGGTTTAAAATTCAGCGTTCGCGTAATGAAACTTTCTTATCAGCGGCCTCCTTGTTTTGAGTTATGACCGTAGCTTATTTAGATTACCTCCTCCCCCGCTACAACGTCTGACGCCCCGCTAACTTTGCTATGAATACATTTCAAATTATTTTATTAATCCCCCAAAAACCCGATTTCGAAAAAAACCCTAGTTCCACAACTAAAGTCGTGTCTTTGTGATCACATCGAAGTTAGGTATGGCTACGTACCTTGCGTCGTCGATTTAGTAAATGTTGTTGTTTTTTTTTTGTTTATTTTCATTGTTAATTACAAATTAAAATGATAATATATACAAAAGGACAGTCAAACAATTTGTCACCCCAGTGCGCGGTGATTGTGAAAGGGTTGATCCGTCTCTGGCGAGCCGACCGTGGATAATTTAAGCCTTTGTCTATGGTGTTGTGATCGGAAAAGTTAACTTGTAATCTCGCTGGCTGCGCGCCGCGGCGGGGCTGCGCGTCCGGCGAGCTTTTATTTACAATACAATTTTGCTAAGCAGGGCTCTATATTGTGTGGACGACAAACATTGTCGCGCTGCCGCCGAGCCGACGGTTATTGTTACCTGGAGCGCCTCTCAACGCTCTACACCAGACTTTGACATAGTTACGAATAAAAATCATTCACACATCTCATGCTTTCTTATAAATTTCACCATAAAATAAAAAGTTTTCTTAATTAACAGAGACTTACAAATGGATTCTGAATTCTGAAATTGGATTCTGGATGGATTCTGTATTCTTTCTCGTCTGAGGTATTTAATTGGTATTTTTTTAAGTTTGAAATGTAAATTTGATGTAACTAAACGTCGCAATATCGATAAAAAGCAAATGTACCGTGTAAAATCCAATCGATGTCTTTTGAATTAATTTTAACAAATCTGCTTGATCCTATTTTATTTTTTTTCGTTAGACTTTTCAGTATAGCGTACCGAACGACAACGTTGAGTTGGCAGCAAAGAATGTGTGACAATCGACTGAAAATCGAGGAGACTTGACAGCTGGTTATGTTACAAAGTTACGACGTAATGGTGTTCGAGCCCACAATTATTTATTTTGCACGAATGGCTTGCGCGGAGCAACAGCGCGACCACACAAAAGACAAGCCTCAGGTGGAAGGAATTCCTAGTGAGGTGAGATGAGGTTAAAATTTGTGACAGTTATTTTGTTAAAATAAGAAAATTACGCAATACAGACGCGTGTTGCTACAGTAAGCTAACAAGGACCTAATACCCATTTTGTGAACATCTTAAATAGTTTTGCTTTGGAATCAACTCAATCTATTGTACAAACCGTTAAGTTGTGGATCGCCAACTAATCAACAAGGAGTAAACGGAAATTTGAATTGTGACGTTAAGGGTTATAACAAATCTGATTGTCTGGAATTGTTCCAAGCAATTCTACAGAATGCTCCCCATAGTATAGGCGGCGGAAAATGCAATGCAAAAAGGACGTGACCTCTCATCGCAACGCTGGAGTCAATAGTCGCGAATAAATATATTGTAAAACACAGTGTTCTTAGTCAAAGCGTTGCAAATGCTGTAAATACGAATGCAACATTGTTTATTTGTGTAGCTTTCTTCAGAAGTGAAATAACCTTTGTGATCTTGATGAAACTGTTCATCGTTAAGAAATATGGATCTTACTACAAAAGTAGGTAACACATACTGTTATAAACCTAGGACTAACAAATTTACCATAAAATGTTCAGTAATCGCTGGCTAAATTGACGTGTATTGAGTATAATTTATGTAACGGATAAAACATTTCCTAGAATCAGTAAACTGGATGCGAAGTTCAAATGAACATCAAAAGAAATCAAAGCCGGAAAGTATTTACTGGCAGCGAATAAAACGTCAACTGCGCATTTTTGTACCGCCTCAGAAATACACCGCAACATTTCAAAACAAGCATCATTCCAGCTTTTAATAGTCGCTGAGAGATTTTCATCTGTACTTCAGTTCTTGCTTCTTGAAGTAATACTTCTTTTGGCGCGTTATGAGAAATCGTTGAGCGTAAATTTTTAAATTGAAACCGTTTGCACCGATTTATAAGACGTATAAGGAAAATGTTTAAAAACAGTGTTAGCTCTCATTCTGAAGACACGTTGTAATGTCGCTTGTTGCTCTTTCAACACCTACGTATTTTCTTTTTTTTTTATTAAAGGGGGCAAACTAGCCTCGGATTTTCTTGTACTACACGTCATTCTTCCTTAGCCATTTTAACCTAACTTCCTAACTTATTCCAATTCACGCTTTGTGTTGCTTATCAATCCATTCAGAACGATGCGTGGTCACCTGTTCAAGTCATATACCTACAAATATACCCAGAGCCAAGTGTCTAAGCTTATTTCAAATTCCAACATTTACATTAAACCTTTTATAGTTTTATATTAATGTTTATCAAAATAAACTTTTGTTCCTTCTGATAGTCAAAGTAGTATAAACTTTGTCTTAAACACTGAGCTATTTGGATAAACAGTTGAAAAGTTACAGCGATGAGAAAGTGTTCGGAGCGCAAGCTAGTACGGTCCAGATTGTAATTGGTTCTTGACAAACACAATTTTAACTTATAGTCTTAAATATCTGTTTCCTATACTTTAAAAAAATATAAACACTTTTATTTGTTTTGTGTACCGTATTTTATTTTTGTATTCGTATGATTTTGTCTTATTCAAAAAGAGGTTTTGTTTGGACACGAATATGGTGCCCTTTTCGAATCGATGATTTCGTGTGAACGGTAAATGGTTAGCTGCGGACAGAATATTCTAGAAGGTATTGGGAAAGAGCTTTGTGAGCTCAGGAATAATAAATGTATGTGGTCAGTTCCGCTTTCATTGACACGGAAGTTTAACATGATCGAAAATCTCCAGTCGGTTCTGTAAGTAATTAATAAAACGACCAGAATTTTTTTAGCTATGCAGTAAATTGTAGTCCCTGCTTCCTAATTTTATGATAATAGAAATTGTACTTTAGCTTTTTGTATTAAGGTTGATATTCGTGGATCAGTCACCAGGATTTTAGGGTCATACTATTAGAGAGAGTTCGCGATAAGATCCGAATGAAAATCAATCACACATTCAATCGTAAATGACTTGAGCCTTGATTGGCATCTCATTCAGATTGAAAATTTGTATAACAATAATTAACTTACCTATATATTCTCTTATTCACAAATACAATTTATTGAATTGTTCACTAGTAGAGATTCCTTACGTGGGGACAAAAACTCAGTCGATTAGAATTCTCCAAAACTATGACACACGTACACGTTGCTTTAAATGCCACATATTTTACGGTTGAGATTAGAATTTACAAATTGTCATTATACAAATACTGGTCACAAATCTTTGACATTCTCTGCGATAAATTTGAAGCGATTTGAATTTTGGCAACCGACAATATTCTAGCGTCGCGCAAATACTGAGCTTCCTTCGAAACGAAACAATGGCGAGAGCAAAATATAAGCTGTAGAGAATTTCAATCTATATTTATCTACCTATAAAATTTCCGTCGTTCTACTGATATTGTTATTTTATACGTTACAAATTAAAATCTGCACATTTGACTGAAAAAGTGTGAAGAGAGATTTTCTTTAAGATTTTAATTCAAACGTGTTTCGAAGTGCTGTATATAGTTACGAGGAGGTTTTTTCTATGCGGATGACTTCGTGTTTTGCCTTTGAAATTTTAACTGAAAGGAAAAAGGAGATGCGAGAATTAATTATCAGGAAGTGACACAAACGTTCGAGGCGATTGCTCAAAAGAGCATGAAGTTCTTACAGGCCAGTGCTCTCTCGCCTTTTGACACGTCGGGCGTGACATCGCGTCCCTCCCCCTCACCGCATGCCCCAACCGCCACCTTGCTGCCAGACGGAAGCGACTAGCCACTTTTTTTTGTCGATCCCGCCTAATGTTAATTGATAGTTGATCATACGAAATACAAAATGCAGTGCAATTAAATCAACCACGAACTTATACTTTATGTATAATTTATAAACGTTGTCAAATTGTTGTATTGAATTGGGTTATACGATAATGATGTTGAATGGCGCCACCAGCATATGTTAATATTAATGAATCCGAAACCAAAACTTCATTATATTTAGTTTAATTTGTAGAGCATTTGATGTGAAGGTTGAACACACATGATACATTCGAAATGAAAACAGACTTGGTGCCGCACTTACGGGCACTTTTGTGTACTTTATGAGCCGGGAGGTCTGTGCAGGCAGCAATTAAACTGCTTGTTCAATAACCTAAGACATTAAAAATTAATACATTATCATCATGAGCTCTTGCTGGATGCTACACACCTTCAGCTTGAACTGCACAGTACGACTGTTCAGTTGGAACTGTGTTGTTAAACCTAAGCGTGTGTAGCGGACTTTGATACACTAATTAAAACTTTTTGCGCTCTTTAAATGTTTGTACTGATGTTTTCAATTTATTACATTCAATGAATTTGTTAAAACCAAAACGTAATTAATATTTCATAGAGCGCATTTCAACTTAATTATTCGTCCTTTTCCATTCGTATATTGCGTGTTAATCATTGTTTGTGTACAACAATGTACGTTTTCATTACTTCAATAGCAAAGTTATGTCGGTTGGCTATTCATATTGACCGCATCCCCGTTTCTAATGAAAGCCGCATGTCCGGGATTAATATTAATGGAATAAACAATGTGCCAACTTGTCCTGGAGTCGAGATGTGGCCGACCCTGCTGAGCCCAGCCACTCTTCATTAAATAACCTTTTGATACTTTATACAAAAGAGTGCAATGTTTCTGTTTTTGTCTTCTATGTGTTAACATGTTCGTCGCGAAACGAGGCCTAAATTATCTCTAATGCTACTCCCTTGTGATGCGGCGAGGAAACACGTGTACCTCTCTGTGGTGCAAAGGGCATAACCGTGTTGAAGGAGGTGGGGTCTAATGGACCGCGTGCCGCACTGACGTCACGTCACGGAGCGGGTGGATAACACCTCGTACCGCAAGGACGGAAAGTACGCAAAAACCGATGCCGCAGCGAATGTATTAAACCACAAGAAAGTGTTGGGTGATTTATTAAATTTCATCATTGTTCGGCTTTGATATTGCTCAGTTCAGGCATTTAAGTATCTCATAATATAGAAAAGCAATATTGTTGCCGATTTGATTAAAAAAAACTTCCTTATATATTAATTCAATTATTCTAAACGAGGCTTTAGTAAAAGTTTGATATTACTCATAAAACATACATTGCCGTATGTAATGTAAATATATCAGTTACCAATAACAAGATTCATTTCATCTCAAACTTCACAAACAACCTTATTGCTTAGCAAGGAGGATTTATTTTTAATGTGGGAGGGAGATGCCACCCGGGGCGGACGGCATTGAGAATGTTATATAAGCAAATACGAACTAAACATATACGAGTACCTGCACAAATATTCCCTGTACACGTGAGATGTACCGTCGGGGTCGTTCATTTCCGGCCCGCGTCGATGAAACATCACTCGATGCTATGTCGCAATTATGTTGAAAACTTATCACAGTTTACATAAGTTTCAAATTATAATTGATAAGCTGTTATTCACTGTACGGAACCCAATGCTAAGTGGGAAGCGAAATAAATTCTACGACTATACATAGGTACGCTTGGTCCACACATAACTTGGGAAGCATTGAATACATAACGTGTATCAGTTCCTGGTCGCACATCACTGTCAGTATGTTATATTAGACTGGCTTTGAAATAGACTCCGCTACAGATAGTCATATCCCGACATTGATTGTTGAGCCCGACTTGTATTACATGCACGTCGGCTGCATATTGACATTTCTCTTGACGTCAAACGCTACGAAAACTTGTTGATTTTGATAAACAAAGACATACAACTGGTCTACAGCATCCAGTAAACTTCTAGGATGAAAACTAATCTAATGATGCTATTACCCTCTTGTCAGTGCAAAGGGTTCCTTTTTAAAAACCATTACCGTACAAGTTTCTCCAATAAAGATATGTGTAAGTTACCTTAAGTGTAAAGTTTTGTTTTCGATGCAAATTTATTGAAATCGAATATAGTTTATAATAAGTTCACGGTTCGCTTCGATCGAACAGGTCGACACATTGCATCGTGTCGATAAATCCAGCTACACATTTTTAGTTCTCACTGTACAGGTTGAATTTTTAGTTAACACTGAAGGTGTGTGGCCGGCTTTTTCAAGCTGTGTATATTCCGATGAACTATACTCTGATCTCTATCCTATATCGCTTTGACGTCGACATCGCATACTTCGCTTTTTATCAGAAATTGCACTCTGTGCAAACTTGAATTAGACAATTCGTTAGATTTATTACATCGGTCTTATATGTACAGCATAGTATTTTAGAAATTGTTTCTATCATTTACATCTTAAGCAATCGGGGACATTACGGTCCACGTCCGCTAGTGAGTGCATTTATCGAAACATTTTATTATTTGTTCAAAACTATTTATTACATGAATTTAAATAACAACTCTACGACGTCTAGAAAATATAAGTTTGAGGAACAAGGGCAGCTTGCATTCTTAAACGGAGTTCCTTATTGTGTACGGGCACGATCAGAAAATGCGGTCAAAGGTCGACCAAATCGCATTGAATTAGTGAGTCCCTGCCAGCTGCAGACTTAACCACACAATCATACTACGAGGTATAACTTTGTTGTATAATATACTTCTGATTGTTAGCATTGGAATTAATTACTTTAAATTGCTTCCACCAGAAATAAAACATAACAGAATCAAGTAACATGCTTGTTTGATTCATCCCCATCTTCTTTTCCTACGAAATCTTGAAGCACTATGCAAAATATAGCAAATCAACGAGTCACGGGCGACGTTCAGTCTTTCAAATATATTTACATCTGATCTGAATTCGTTTGATTATTGAATAAAAATGTTAACCCGATAAATGCTTATGATATATTTCGCTTTACAGGAGAATTCGGTGAAAAGTTTGCATAGTAATAATAACATAAACTGAATGATATAACATGCCACCTCTAACAAAACAACTCTCCCATTGTGTTTGTGTGAATAGGTGCGGGTGGATTTCGCGCGTTCAAAATAACAGCGGACGCGAGTTAGCCGGAATCTAAACTAATATTATAAAGGGATAAAGTTTGTTTGTTCATTTGTATTGGGTAAGTTCTGAAACTGCTGACTATGTATAAGTTATTAATTTAGAAAGCTTCATGAACGATAAACAACAATTTACATTTCCAGAACGGTTCCCTGATGAAAGTTAACAAGAATCATCAAAATAATCAAGTGTTAAATCCTCCGGCGCACGCAGAAGTTGGCTATGTACTATACGGAGGCACAATTAATGTATTAACGAGAATTAATTATAATAATCTTACAGTAGTGCGGTCTGCGGTCGGCGCTACAACTCAGCCATCACGGGGCCCTATATCTATAAAAATCACGCGAGAAAACTAAACTCTCTTTTTTTTTATGAATAGAAAAAAATTCTAGTATATGTGAAAGGTCATCGATTGCGCACGTTCTAGTTCGCTTTTTTTGTTCGATACAGAAGGTTTGTTTGAAATAATGTGTAAAAAGAGAAATTGACTATTTAACTAGCCCCTTAGTAACAAAATCAATTATTATATAGATTCATGAAAACGATGGTGTATTGTAAATTCATGCCACCGTTCAATATTGTAATGCACGCCCGCTTGGAACAACTAGTCTCGTGAGATAAAACCTTAGAGATGGCGGATTAGGTTAGGTACGGATGCGTATATGTTCTCAAAAGTGCGCATTCTTCGTAACAGCTGGGAACGGGAAAGAGGGGTTCAAAACGAGGTCATTAGTTCGTCATTGTGAAGTTTATCACTAAAGTACTAGTTTTATCATTAAATTAATAGTGAATAAAACTTGCAATTATTGGCTTACAATGTCTTGCCACGTGTGAGTTATGGCGATAATATAATATACATGAGATAGTATACAATTAACTGTCTTTAATCAGTTATTACTATGTTATATGCACGAGAAATATTATCAAACGTTATTGGTGCATCATGCTGTACGTGTAATTCTAAAGCACGGGTGGGTCTGAATCGGCACCAGTTAATTTGTATGTATTCCTACTACTGGTTTACTTCAGATCTCGACGCCGCTGCTCTGTACATGATTCAAGGTGTTGAATAAAACAAGATTCATTAAAAAATCGTCAAACATTAAACTAGGGCTCCATCAGATGCTTTATTTCCTAATAACATAGTATAGATGTTATGTCTATAACAATTGGCACATCCGTTGCCATGAAAATATGACAAACTGCTGTTCAAAGCCTAAACCAATATACCTTATTCCATTTCATTCTCTAGATAGACCCGAAAGCGACGCTCATTCCATAAAAAAAGCATTAAAACTTTTTGATCCTATGAAAACAGACCGAATGCCCATTTCAATTTGTTTTGACCAAACATGACATCAATGTTAGATCTATAATAAAAAATGATAATTTCTTATCGCTCCGTTTTCGCAAGTTCATTAAACATAAATGCGACAGTTCAAGTTCAGTGTCGGGTTTCGATAACGAATCAAATACAATAACTTTTCCACACTAAAATAATTGGAGGACTAAAGCAACAATTACAGTTTTAGTCGAAAACGTTATCATTGTGTTAATACTTCAAACAAAACTTAGTAGCGCTTTGTATTCGCGCGAACGTGAAATTCGACACGGTTAATACAGAGAAGTGCAAGATCTTTACTTACAGAGCCTCTGACAAGAACTCTAACAAAGTTTAGTTTAAACTATTTCCTCGTATTTTCAATTTTCGAACAATGGGCGGAGATGATTGTGCTGGCTCACATTTTTTAACTTGAAACTTTTTTAAGTCTCAATAATACGATATACTTTTTAAATTGAAAGCTTAAATTTGCAAAGGAAAAATCACAACAGCTTGTTAACAAATGTGCACATAAAATATTTGCAATATTTAATACAAAAAAAACACTAAAAAGTATCAAAGTTTACACAACACACTTTTTATCAGCCTACAACTAGAGTCGATATCGCAACTTTAAAAAGTTTAATGATATACTTTAATATAGAAAATGATATCGGTCCATGACAATTAAAAACCGTACCTTATTTGCACAAGAATTTCGCAAGGAAAATATAAAATCAATGTTACTTGGCATCCTCAAGACATTCGGTTTCTCAGCGAATTTTAATCACACATTTCTCCTTTTCTCTTTTAAAAAAATATATTTGTACTTAAAAAAATATGACTTTAATTTTATAATGGATTGCAAATTTTTCTAATTATGAATTTGTGTTGTAATATTACCTTGCTGGTCGCGTTCGTTGTCGGGGGCGGCGGGCATGTGGCCGACGTGTTGTCGCCACCGGTTGCACGCGGGTACTGTGCCTGTGCGGTGCGTCGTGCGACTGGGCGACCGACGTGCGACTGCGATCTCGTCTAGTGTAGGCTGGTAGAGGCGGTGGAGACGCGGGGCCCGACGCCGACGCGACGCGAGCGAAGCCGACCGCCACCCGCCACTCGGCGTGCTCCGGGTTGGATTCTGCCCCACTAGTGTTGGGCTCTTGATAAAAACATCACAACTGACCTATTTATCGGCGACGGTTATCTCCTATTTTATCTTTATATAACTTAAATAGTACCTTAAAATAAAAAAAAAACAAAAATATATTATGTAGTCATTTTTTTTGTCTTCTCTTCTTTGGATAACTTAGGGTTTAGTACGAATACGAGTGACGTGAGCATACAACGAGAATTAATGCTTTCTTCGGTTTCCTTTTATTTGTTCTTTCGTGTGCTCAAGAGATGTGGTTCCAGGAATACATACCCGGAGCTCACCCCTACAGACGACGCATGCGTGAAAGTCGCCCAAAAGATTGCCGGGTAGACTTACCACGTTGATTGATTCACGAAGTTGTGCGCAGGTTAACTCACCCGGCACGTGCCTTAAGTATCGTATTGCCAACCACAAAAGACCTACCCACCCCCCTCGAGTCCTTGAAATCTCGACCAGAAGGGGATTGCTGAACAAAAAAACAAAGTTCAACATGCGGTGGTCTCCTTTATCTAGGGATTTGGTGCGAGCGCGCCATTTATTTTGAGAATGGAATCGCAACTGGAGCCTCGAACGTTTTAGCATTTAATTGTGCCGTGCATACAAATACTAATATCACTTTATTATTATAACAATTTTATTACAGCTACAATAAAAATATGTGGATTACGTTTGTAATTTTTCCTCTTTTTTTAAATATTATTCAAAAGAAGTACGCACAGAAAATGTGAAGGATATATGTGACGAATAAAACTAAACACAGTAGAAAACGTAAAGCACGGAAACGACGAGCGAATAAAAAATACAACCAAATCGACAGAAACATATGAAATACGAAAAAACCGTAAAACAATAATTATCGATGAATTTCTGTTCATAAATGCGAGGGAAATGTAGCGGAAGAGCTCTTATGGTTTCTATCATATCGATAATAAAGCTTGATAAAGCAGCTAATCGGTTCTTAGAGGACATTCTGTGGTTTGCCTCATGCAGTGGTTACATTGTACGCGATATTACGACAATTGGTGGATCAATGCTACGACGCAACAGAATATCGTAATAGGATTAAATTCAGAATAGGCGTTGATCGCTAACAAGAATCCGATACTGTTATCTCTCACTCGTGATGCTCCTACAACGTAATCCTAATCTGTTTGGCTATACGCCGATAGGTGGCGTGCATTTTTTGTAGATTGCACTATAGAGGTTCGCGGTGACTAATCGACGTTCCACGACAAGTAATAAATTAACTTTGCTACTAAAACCAGGGCTCAATTTAACATCTCCATTGGCAGGCAATTATTGCGAATCAACTTGTATAGTTAAATAATCTCTTATTTAAAATGTGAATTACATAAAGAGTTAGAATAAAGTATACGTAAGTAAAGTTCTGAACACAGGTGGTGACATGTAATGTTATTGTTTGAACCGGTATTATCTTCATAATGACAGCTCGTGTATTATAAATTCATATAGTTCGATCACCTCTATTATTGTAAAGATACATCACAAACCGTCAGGTAAGGTAAGCTAATAACAAATGTCCATCCATCATGGTTAAACTACTGTGTTTAGTTTTGTATTATAAATATAATTCAATTGACTTTACGTATACCTACAATGCGTAATTATACAATAATATAAAATATCTCGTTTCCATTGAACGCGACTGTGTAGATATGCTTTTAGTATTATCGCAAGAAAGGACGAGGAAAATAATTTATAAAAGCACCTTATTTAAGAAGTTTAAGTAAACATACGTCAAAGTTGACAGGCGCCTTCTTTACCTTCGTCCTGGTAATTGACAGTTTTACCTTTAGGTTAAAAGTTTCATACCTTCATTTCCTTGTCAATCAATCTTCTGGCTTACGTATAACTTATACCAAAACTGCTTATAAATTTTCTTCAAGTTATACCACACTAGCGGTAGCTTGCGACTTCTTCAGCGTCAAATAAAAAAAGGAATGTCATATATTCCTCTCGCAAAATCAGGCACCTGTCAAAGTAGGCCCTACAGTTTCGGGAATTACCCAAACGTAACAGCGAATTTATAGAAAAAAAAACATAAAACTGGTATTTCGTTACAAGGGTTGCAATTAATACAAACGAAATATGAGATATTTTCATAGGAGAGACAGGTACGTAGTAATATTCAATTCAAATCAAGAAAATAAATATTATAAATGGTGGAACATCACCGTAACAGTCTCTCTTAGGACAACCTGTTTTAGCTAATGTTCTATCTACCTATATATTCCACTATTTGAAATAAATGTTTGAAACTAAATTTTCATATGATATTATTCAACTATAATACTATTTTAAATCGTGTTAGACATAATGTATGGCATGTATAAATCAAAATTTAATGTGAGTTCAACGGAGGTAGGTAAGAAGAGATAAATTATAGGATTCATTAGACGACGCCCGCTGACCCAGCCCCGCGTCCTAACTTGAGTCCTATCGATCAAGAGAATGTTCCCCTGGGGCTAACTCCATCGAGTTCCGGACGGCGTGTGCTTACGAATAGAAAACTGAACAATTCTTTTTTACACAGAAACTTACGCTGCATGGATTTATGAGGAACTTAAATTACATGTGTACAAACTAGCTGCCGCCTGCGATTTCACCCGTGAGGATTAAAAACTTGACAGCGCGCTGTTCTAGACAGTAATCTATCTTTATTTCGAATTCAGTTAAGATCACTTAAGCCCCTGTTAAGCTACGCGGCAACAAACACCCATCCATAAAAACTTTTCCTTTTATTACATTATCAGGAAGTGAAATGGCATTATGAAAGAAACAAACTTAGTGGCCTTTCTGCTATTACAACTCTAATCTATCTTTGTTAAAAATTTCAACAAGTTCTCCAGTCGTACTGGACTTACTTACTAACAAACATCCATACGTCTCAATTTTCCCATTTATAACATTAGTAACTTTATATTTTATATAACAGGAGTAAAATTGAATTCGCCAAAGCCAAGTTTCTCACGATCGTGTCCCACACGACGATACAATCGCACTACGGAGGTTTGTTCTAATTAAGGCGTGTGAACGTCAACATTGATCCGCACTTCTGTCGCCTCAACAGGAATATTTACATTTTGTTTGCAAAACGGAAAACACAAAAGCGACCTTGCGATGTGTACATTTCTCTGCGAGACTGAGCTCACTGTGTATACCAGATATCCACCCGACATCCGCAAATCGAATGAATACTTACAAATTACAGACCGGACCGAATGTCTAACTAGCCGTAGCATGGCCTCTCAATGAATATTGAACAGCCTATCAAAGCACATTGAAAATTCAGAACAACAGAAAGAATTATCCTCTGTGATCAGTTTGCGCTCTCTAGTAATTTTTTTTCTTTTTCTATTTTTTGTATTGAATAAATCGTTGTAATTAGAAGTTATAACTGTAGCATTATGTCAATTATTATTAAATTATTAGTGTTGCAAACAGTAGGTAAGTAATTAGCTTAAGATTCAGGTCAGTCACAGGAAGACCAAAAAACGTAAAAAATTGTGACTGTGCCGAGAGACCTTTAGTTAATGAGACTAGGTCAGACTATTGTGCTAAGCCCGGTGACGTCAGCCCGTAATTAACAGTGAGCATTAGGATATTACAGGATCTACTGACTGTGCATTGCCCAGCAATAACGATTGTGGTGTCAGAATATCGGTAGAGAAAAAAAATGTGAGCTTCAACTTGTATTATAATTTACGTCGCTCTTTTTACTACGAAAATATTTAAGCTTAATACTTTGAAAAATTTCAACTGGAATTTCTTTTGTGATATTTCGTATGTGCCCTCGGGACAACAAATATTCAGAATTTGGCGTGACAATAACAAGGCGGATCGTCGGATGCTTTCGGAATTTTTGTACGTTGCCCGATTAATTACATGGCTTTAAATAATGCGCTATTATGGAGGCAAAAATGTTTATCGGGTCGAGCGTTTCAATTTCCGCTTATATCCGTTTAAAATTAAAAGCACGGTCTATTAAATTTTTGTCGAAAAGCGTAAGCATTTGCTTTAAACACATTTAGTATTATGAAAGCATTGGTATGCTTGTATACAGCAGTGGGTGGAGAGAAGCTGATCAGCATTTTTTTAGAATAATTATTTACAATTTGTAACAAAACTTAGTACCTTTATAATGACTGATGATTCCTATCAACACGATGCTCGATAAGAAACTCTATGGAAGATCTCACAACAAGCTGTTAAATGACACGACATGATTAGCTAAATATTGCCCTAGTATTTACATTTCAACCGCATTCACAGTCGTCAAGTCATGTCCCTTAGTGTGTGTATATGTAACGCGAAAAATCTATTCGACATGTCTTTTTGTACCCAGTTAACGCAATTAAATATATTGTAAACGTATTTTAAATAACCTCCAAAGTACAGAAAATTGTCGAAAAAAATTCGCATTGTCAATCCATCAATTGTAGAGCAACAGCTGCAGGCAGTTTGTGGCTCTATCGCTTTAAAATCTAACGTCAATTTTTGATATATTTTTTATTATTAAATTGATACAAATTGTTTGACGAAAAATAAAACAACAAGCAATTTATTAATATAATTGATGTATGGTCACGAGCTCGGATCGTAACTAAATACAGAAATGTTTACATTCCCCCCGGGGTTCGTGTGTTCAGTTTTATTTAAAAAGAGTTTTATTCAGTTTTATTTTATTCGATCCTCGTAAACATGTAGTGCGCTTCGTTTCGCAAATGTTAACAGTTCACAATGTCATCAATATAAGTTTATGGTCCTCAATATGTGTCAAGAAGACGAAAACTACAATTACGTTTTTATTTCAAAAGGTATATTGTAAGTTGATAGGTGAAGCGAAAATTGTATTTAACTATAAAATCGTGAGGACGCATAAACTTGAAATATAACAGCTAATATGCAGACGAAGTGTAAACTTTAGTTACGAATTATTTTCGAATTACGACCAATGGCATGTGTAATATGACGAATTATTGATTAATGAGGTCATTGAACCCCACCTCAAGTGGATGAGAACCGGGAGATAATTATGATTATAATACTTTTATAAAACGTACGAATTTACTTAGCTAAGTTATCTTGAACATCACATTTTTCTCTGCATAGTTGCCACTTGTTTTTTCTTTATAATAAATACCTGAAATTTAGATCATTCCGATAAGTACTTGGATGGACATATTAACTTACCATTGCCTATCAACGATTTCCAGAAAAGCTTATAGGGAACAGAGGATTCCAAACATTCAAGTGGCATAACAACAAGCGACTTAGCTGCAAACTTAAGACAACTTCGCCGACTACCACTTAAACTTAGCATCGTTGTCAGTATGTTGTTTTGTTTAGCTTTGCCACTTTGACCAAACACTGTACCGTTAAATGGATAATATATTACTAAACTTGACAAATAAAGTACTACTATGTCTATTGAGTTTTCCATCGATATATTGAAAACAATACTAATTTTGCGTAAAAGAAATCCATTGACATTACCGACTATTGGCTTTTATCGCACACAGCTTGTTCCATCAATCTCGCTGCACACCTTCAGTTCTTCTTACCCGAGTAGCTTTTAACTGTACACTTCGACTTTATTGTGTAGTTAAAACTTTAAAGACATTAAAAAGAGAATTTGCATATAGTGTATTTGTATGGCAGCGGCAACCTACACTAGATAGTGTACGTTTTCATGAGTAGATACAAAACGTAACGAGAGAAATCTCTTGAAACGAATCAATAAACTCAATAATTGGACAATATCCAAAGTAAATACTAAGGAAAGTAAATTGGCATGTTATTAATGGCCAATTAGTAAAACAAAGCGATCGCTTCGTCGTGTAAAGTGTAGGTCGGTAACACTGCGCTCGCCCTCTCATTTATTGCAGCGAGTGCTCGGTGAACCGGCCAGCTGCGCCGTGAGCTAACCGCATGCCCTCTAGCGAACGTCTCACTCATGAACATCTACAGATGTACCATTCTACATAGATAACGTTTACTTTAAATGCATTCAAGAAGCCACTCATAAATGTTAAAAGAGACATTCAGCGGACAAATCTCATATCGTATTCCCGTGTGTCACATTTCTAGTGTGCGACCAGTATTATATTGCGCTTTTTAACCGTTAAGAAATGTAAAAATAGCTTTTCATAGTCCAAATTCAGTATAATTCTGAAATAATTATTATGTAAGAGTATAGATAAGGAAGATTAAGAGAAAAGTAATTTAAAATTTAAGGAACCGTTTTTATGTTGGATCGTTGGACGAAGGCCGCTCGAGGGCGTTGGTGGGTTTACGATTTGACATGTACTCGTACTTCATTTTTTCGATGACCGACATAAAACAACGTGTTTTTCCATTTTTGAATTTCTTATGGTGAAGAAATTCAAATGTATGTGTGTGAAGTCACACAACACGCACTGGGCCTACGTGGTTGACTATATCCTAGTCACCCCTAACCTAGAGTAGATTCCGAGCCGCGAGAGTAGTGACAATTATCGGATGTTGATGGCCGCTTACTGAAAAATATACATAAATTTACTATATAAATAAATCACGGTAGACACAGCCTTAGTGTGATAGCATACATTGTGTGTCGTTGGCGTCCTTACAGAACGCAGCCTTTGTAGTCTACAGAATTAGCATTTCACAAAGCATTTCTCTCCTCCTTTATGCATATCTCGGTTTTCACGTCAAAGGGTTGAAACGAGCCGGTCGGTGTGTTCCAGACACGTTGTGATATAAAAGATAATATGCACCGTTACGAAATTAGAAGGTTTTAATAAATATTTTACGTCCATTAGTGGGGAGGCACCAGGAGAGAGAGAGAATAAATATTTCACGATCTTTACATACAACGATGTCCAATGAAAGTAGGAATTTATTGAAGACTCAACCGAGGAAAAGTGTTCAGATATAATATGTAGATACTGATGTCTTCAAAGATTTCTTGTGATATAAATGTTGTTTCATTTCTTTACCGTCAACTCGCCACAAACCTGCGCTGACCAGCTCAAACTGTTCCGTACTCCTCCAGCCTGTGGCGAACATTTCTAAACTTGGCTCTATCCGCCATCTGCGCCTTTACCGTCGCCTCTTAGATTGAGCTATTTCTGTAACATTATGACAATTAACTGCTGCACTGAAAGTGCTTAAGTGGTCTTCCTAGTGCTACAATAGTGGGTTATCTATGATAAATCTTCCATAATGACTACAACTCTGAGTGCGGCAGTAAATAAAATAAAAATGTTTCTAATAAAATAAAGCTCGGATTTTTTTTTGGAATAAGATTTTCTCTTCAATGTTTTGTTTTATTTAATGTTGTGATGTGTTTTTGTGGACCTACAACAACTAAAAGAATTTACTTGGATCTGCGACTCGCCTCCGAACTTTGCTCTTGGAGACAACAAGGTTCGTCATTGAGGGATGCGTCCGGCTGACGTCTTTTCAGGGATTTAAATAAGGTTCACGGTGGGCAGGATAAGCGGAAAAATTTAAATGTGTTGCTAAATAAATTCAGAGATAATAAATTATGCAATATTCATGCATGTAAAGTCCTACACTAATGATAGGCAAATACAAGTCGAGTTATTTGCAGACAGAGAATGAGGTTTTATGTAATCCTGGAAATACGAATGAAAATAGAAGTGAGTACAATGCATAAATTATACCTGGCACGGTTCGTACGTGTGCTTTCTCAAGGGTACCTACGCTTTACTTTTTTTTTCATTTTGTCTAGTTTAGAGTCCACGTGGATAGAAACAAAGAACAATTTTGAAATAAGTACTAATTTAACACGGCATACATTGCAAGCAAATAGTTTAGAATAATTACAAAACACATTTCTAGATTTTTAGGACTTGCACTAGCTTTTGGAAACGAAAAACAAGTTCCTGTCGAAGTATCGCCATAGCTTCTTAGAGTTAGTTGAGTAAACTGTATACGACACAAATACAAAAGTATTTCATGGACAAGATAGATTAAAGTAGTGCGCCCACAGCGTGCGCCAATATTCAAGTCGCGTACCAAAATTTGTTACCAGTGATGAATTATTCTTTATAGTTTAATAAGATTTATATTACATGATACGATTTAATTTTCCCACAGTCGCGAAATGTTTGGAACCTAACTAACTAACCTTCGAATGGTTTGGAAATGTGGAACTAAAATCTGAGCTGGATTAACTAAGAGTTAAAATTGATTCGTTAAAAGTTTGTTCCCTCGGCTACGTTCGATTTAATACCTAGCTTGGTTCCATTATATGTATGACGATAGACTTTTTCTTGTGGAAAAAAATAGTTGTAATAGAAAGTAGATTGATTTTACTATAATAACTGACATTTACGTCCAGTAAGAAATTAAATGAATACGTTGTTAAATAACGATAAGGATATTCGGTTTTCTTTCTTTTTTCAAAGAGAAAGGAGCAAACGAGCGGCCGAGATCGCGAGGTGATTATCGACGCCCATGGAACCTGTGATACTAGACAAACCGTTGCCGTTGTTGGGAAGATATTAATGGCATAACATACTTGTATGTAACAGTTACGTGAAAGCTAAACTATTTACAGTTGCAAACATTTCTGTTCGAAACGTTATTGAGTTTCAAAAGTAAGACAGAGATGTATGCTTGTTTGTTTTTGACCGCGTACTGACTAATTCCTTCGTTATCTAGCAATATATACCGGGAGATCGCCTCTTGAAAGTCTTTTGTTGGGGTGAATTCCCTCAGTGTTGTCATTTATTAACAGTCGCAATAGTTTTTTGTTCAATTAAAACACTAGATATTTACTAGTTAAGCACGTCGCTTATTTTCACAAAAATTTTTCATTGTCATTTATCAGTATTGTCATTACAGAAATAAATTTTTGAATTACTGGCGTTGTTAAAAAGTATTGTGACAAAGGGTTTTTTTATTAGTATCGCAAGCTTTAATGAGCTTTCACACTGAATGCAACTGGTGCGAATCAGATAACTTTACAGTTTAATAAAGCTGCAAAGAGCTCGCCTCTGTTAAAACTATCCACTGCAGATCCGCTTCGAATAACTAACTTTGCAATTTTTCCCGCTTTTTTCATTTCGCCTTTTATATTAATAGCGAATGTTACTATTTTAATTTCATCAATAATGACACGCAACACTAAAATGTAGTATTTTTATTCTAGCACAAAGCTCCCTGGCCCTCTCTCTATGTTCAAGCAGTTTGTGCAGGTTTAAGGTGTTTTTATACGCTATCACGGCAAGCCATATAAAAAAAAGAAGACTGAAAACAAAATAGAACACATTTTTTTATCAATAGTAACTTTCCCCGCCCCGTTGTGTACAATGTTCTTTCTTTTAATAAATTTTCTTTTCAATTACGTATTTTAATTCAAATACTTACTTAAATACTATACTTCTTGGAATTACTTCGCATACATCTACATGTGTACACGATGTTTTCCTACGACGTAAGATCGTCCGACCATCACCTCTACATGGGATTTATAAAGCTATAAAGCATTATCAACATAGAACAAACAATTAGTAACTGTTTGAATAAATCAACGGTATTATTTGCGTTCCATAAAGTTAAGTCTAGTGGTTACTAATTACTCGTTAATGAATTCTTGGAATACTTCCAAAGATCACTTGATCTAAAAGAGAGTTCACTCTACATAATACCTTCTAAAATGTCAAGTGATAAACGATATGATGTTTTACTTAGTGTTTTTTAAGTTAAATTATACACTAGCTAGGTGTTAAATATCCAGGATTTTTATACTTTTAGTCCCAGTCTTGAGGGATTTTCGTACCCAAAGAAATTCGTTTTGTATTTTTCTGCAATACGGCGAGGTTTTTTTATATTTCTCCAGGCCTTAAAACTAGTTATTTTCCCCATGTAAATAAGATATTTAATACTATACGTTTTTATCACTTTAAATTTGTTATTGAATATAATGAAGCTGACCTCATTGATGATCTAGTTTGAATTAATTTGTGATATTTCGATGAAACAATATTCGAACTCCAATACTGGAGGATAGTCGCCCTCGACACAACACACTGCTTATGTTTAGAGGAGGTATATAACAGAACACAGTTGAAATATTGTTATTAGAGAAAATAAATTAAAGAGTAAGTGTTTTTATTTATTATTAATATTCGAATTACTGACAATTTTGTAATTTTAACTCAAATTATCTGTGCTTTTTGCGGAATAACATCCTAATTTAAGCTGTAACTTAAAGTCCCTTAGGCAAATAATAGATCCAATTCTTCCTGAGAGAGGTGGAGGAGCTCATTGTATTAACATCCACCTAAATACGACTCCGAGGAACTTCGTCATTTTGAGTTCAACTTTCCAGCGCTTCTCAATTTACTCATCTGTTTATTATCCTATAGAAATGATATTTCATGCTGTAGGTCAATTATATAATTGATTTTTTAAAGGACCAAGAGTCAAAGGTGAGATTCAAGCAAGTCTAAGCGTTAGTTCTCAGAGCCTATGAAACGTTATTGTTATACAAACAAGTCATAGTTTTGCTTTGTTACTGAGAACTAGTTTGTAGTTAGACTGACCAAATCTAACTAACCAAACTTTGCAGTCCAATTTTGCTTCGTTTTTATGTTTCGCTTTTGTTTCGTTTCACTTCTGCAGCAATTTACTACTTGCTTAATATAAAAATAGGAGCAGGTTTAAAAAAATAATTAAAATGTTTTTTTTTATTTATGCTTTTTGTAGAGCCTTTCACGCGATAATACAACGCCTTATTTTCACATACAAGAGAGAAAAGCGGTTGCTGTCAGTGTTGCGGCGTACGAGGTCGGCACGTAAAGGCAGGTGGTTTGTTTTGTTGTTCTACCGATGCAGCACAATTAGTCGCTTTTGTAATTAAGCTTTATTTTAACGTATTCTCGGGTAATTAAACGGTAGTTTTTTGTATAAATAATCGGCAAATTGGTGAATACAATATATGTTACAAATAATTTCTGATTGAATAAAAAAAAACAGAAATATAATACCTACACGTACTTATTTCACATAATAAGTAACAAGAAAATTAATAGGTATTTCCTATTTCTCCTGAGGGATATTTTAAAACATTTACAAAGAAAAAAGTTATTTTCACAAACATTTGAAATGCTATCGCTTACTTTAGATGCTACTGACTGTAAATGTCCCTCGCATTATTCAGTTATTTGATAAACACAACAATAATTACCTAATTCTCTGCAAAGTTAAAGGATAAAGACAAACCGAGGAAGCTTGCTACGTACTGAAACTATTCGGTTAGAAACGTAATCTTGACGGAAATATGGATCCGAAATGTAGAAAGTCGCTTGCGACCTAGCTGACCTGCTCTTTGCCAAATGATTCGAAAGCCGAGGTCACTGGGTCACCTCAGATGTTATCGGGATGTGGTTACTAATATCTCAGTTTCTCTTATCAATAACTATACATACTATTATATGAAGCATAAACATTATAAAGGTTGCATATATCATAAACCGCGGTACAGATTTGTATAATTATTTTTGTATAAAAAACCTCACGCTTACGACGGTTTTGGGCTATATACTATCACGCATTTGAACTTGTGTGCGAGTATATTGTAAAATAACTTTTTTCGAGAAAGGGATAGAAAATCGCAAATCGATTGTAGTAGATAAGCAAAGTTGCCATGGTAATATAAAGATTTTAAAAATTTAACGAAATCAGCTATAATTCAAATTTATGGCATTCCCAGAGATTCAGTATAAGTTAAAATTTCTTATTTAAACATTACCCTTACTCTTCTCTCACAATTACTTACCTAATGAGCTCATTTGAGAAAACGCCGCACTGTGCCGTAGCCGTTGACGTCGAGCACGGATGTGGGGGCGGCGAGAGCGCTGCCAGGATCACACCAAATGGAAATATGTATTTTTTATCCAAGTATATTCCTGCGGTGTTGTATTACGTCCATATTAAGGATGTCGTTCTTAGTACCACCAATTTTTGCGTCATTTGTAGACTAACATTTCGCTTAAGTCATTAAATGTCCACTAAGGGTCCTAAGTTATTTATACTAATAGTGTTGTAGGCTTTAAGTGGAGAAGTCTGACGAGGAAGGCTGACCCCCTCCACCACATGGGACGAAGGCTGTGAGAGAGTATTGTAGGCTTTACTAGTCTTCAACCAGAGTGACACAGTCATGTGTTATTGTTTAGTAATTGAGTTGAGAAACCATACCTTTAGGTAGAAATAAGATACATAGGTCTGTTTACTTACCTTGCTGTCTGCTTTGGAACATCCGCAAAAATGTAATCAAGAACAACTTGACGTTGTCTTACTTGTTACCTCGCTCGTATAGTTGACATCGGAGTGTATGGTGCGAGTGTGGTGGTGTAACTACGTGTCGGGATGAGGTAGAATGAAAAGTCTATTTTGTGCAAGGTACTTTTACCACGATTTATTACATAAAACAGCGATCGAGGAAATGTATCGGCGGCAAAGGGGCGCGGGCGGCGGGCGGCGGCGGGGCGGCGGCGTCACAG
>JAODUI010000025.1:345598-363909 GCA_027563995.1 Papilio gigon
CGGGGCGGCGGCGTCACAGGGGCGGGGCGGGGGATGTGGGGAGGCGAGGCGCCGCTGCCACCACCCGCCGTCCAGCGCCATCGCGCGGCAAAATAAATAAACATAAATACAACAATCAACTTTTATTTCAATCCATAGAACCATATAAGTTATTACCAAAGGAAATACTACTCGTACATTAAAAATTAATATGGTTTTATGTTGTTGCGATGTCGAGGGACAATTTGCGTCCAGTGAAGGGGAACGGGAAATAAATAAGGGAGGCGGAGGTGGCGGCGCGGGGCTGGGGAGGGCGCAGGTGGGGGTAGGCGATACTACCGCGATGCTCTTACAAACAACTCCTTCTTATCACGATACCTTATCATATACCCATATTACATTTTTACGGAGAAACAATTATGTATAATATACATATTTAGGTATCATAATTATATCATAATGCGTAATTCAATGTATACGATTTTTAACAAACATGATGGAATATCAAATGCCGTTGAGCGCGGCGATTAACATTAACACGAATTACATTTAACATCATTCTGATATGAAACAGTGCAATTCAAAAGTTCTACCGTCACACCTACACAGCGGTATTCCTCACATGTAAACCTTTGTAGAAAAAACATTTTATTGTTCTCGCTTTTTGTATTCATAAAATACTTTCAAATGCAACAACACCTTAGTCTTAAGTTCATAAACTTTTTTATTTCAATAAACATTCAATTGACTCATTTATCAACGACAAAAACCTACAAAAATATATTATAACATTAGCACGAGTCAAGAGTGCGGAGGAAACGTCCAGGTGATGCAGTCAGTGCGCGGGACGCGGTGAAGACGCGGCGGATACGCGATAGATACGCAACAGATGGGCGGCGGGAGCGCCGCGCTAGGGTCGGTGTGAGGTACGCAGCGACGATCCATACCAATATATACGCGGGTCCTACTCAATGCGACGCGAAGACACGAGTCTCTTTATCAACTAAAAAAAATAATATAAACTTTCAAAAACGTTAACAACTACAGCCATAACAAAAATAGACTAATGACGACTACGCTACGGAATCTACGTACTACTTAAACTATCCTATTATGTAAGTTTGAAACGAAACTAGTGTTCGCCCACTACGGATACGACGGTTGTCGCAGGCGGGGCGCCCGCGGACTCGCGACCGGGCTTGCGGCGCCTTTGCGCGCAACGAGCGGCGGCCTCGGCGCCGAGTGGCTCGGTACGCCCAAAGGCCGGTCGACATCTGCGGGCGCCTCGCGGGCTAATCTCATACGGAGCGCTACTACGAAGCAAGTCAGAGCGGGAGACCTATCGGCCCCGGACGGGCGGTCGGCGCGACGCGGCAGATCTCATCGGCCGCGGCGGCGTCGCGGGGCGGGGACGGACGGGGAACGGGCGCGGCCGGCGAGCCCCTAGGCTGTCAACACTACCTTACCGTCGGATGTTCCTTCTATAACATTATACTTTTGTAACATGACTTTGACTCTTGTCTAATTGTTCTTGACTTCTCTATGCCTAAGATATTACAGAATACATTTACCGTTCAAATTATGATTGTAGGCAATAGAACAAGATTGAATTACTCATAGTCTAGTGGTTGTATCACTCTTATTCGCGGTTAATCAAGGGATGAGTTAAGGACTGTCGTAGACGATTGCCTCCCGTCAAAGTTACCGATGTATCGACGTGTCATGTCATTGACAGTGCCAGGGCCACTTCGCGAGCATTCCGCGGTGTCCGGGGCGTTGTGGGGACCTATTAAAACTACCTATATACAGACGCAGCCACTACACTTGCGCATGCGTACGCGAGCCACTTGAGCAAACTAGCGCGCGACCACGGCCGCACGCGACCGGTGCCGGTACAATATAAATATTCAACAACTTTAAGTTAACGACGACCCGCGCCCGGAGCAGTGCGGGCGAGGCAGCCAGCGAGCTGCACTGCGCGGCCGCACTCCACGCCGGCCAGACGTATTCGGGCGCGGCGCGACGCGCGCTCGGGACGGGGACACTACAAACACCCTTTCCAAAACAACGATCCTCCATAAAATTGGTTGGTCCGTACGTCGTTGACTAACCCTGTAGAGTATCGAACCGAGTCCGAGGAAGGAATTAGAGACGACGATAGAACACACTTCGAAGCGGAACTTTGGTTAAGATTCACTTATTACACTAATAAATAAAACTTACGGTAACTGCAATATCGACAACTACTGCGCACTATAGTAGTGGTGTAATGTTGAACAGAGCCACTTCACCGATTACAATCTCCTAATGGTTACGTATATTATATTATTAATAACAAGAATCCTATACATTATCTATGTAAAGAACAACGATCACATGCATAATATAGTTTGCAACGAATATATAGTACAATGAGGTTGTCATTAGCGAGGTGGCCCCGATAGAGAAGAAACGAAGACAGAGTACGGGGAGAGATAGAAGAGAGGGGCGGACAGAGTTCCGGGGAAGGGAAAGGGAGTAAGAGATGCACCAAAGTCACAGTTATAACTTCCATAAGTATCATACATCTAACAGTTACACGTCAATAAAATACATTTAAACCAAACAATTAAAAAGCTTCACACAGATGTTGCTGATGTGCCCGTAGCCGGCAGCGGCGTCGCCCGCGACCTGCGAACACATTGCACTATTAACATTTGAAAATCCCCAACGCCGACTTGCACATTACCGACCCAAGTACAACTAACATAACCCCAATCTTTTATATACGAATAGATCTAGATTATCCGTTCATTGAAAAAACTTTTTCCTCTTAGTACTCCATAGAATCAACACCGACATTTTTTTCCATCATATTTTAGTAGATTGTACTCACTGATCGTGTGGCGTGTTTGTGCTATATGGGGTGGTGGGTTCGCGGGTTTACACATCCGCGTACTTGGACAGCTTCTCGCGGAGGATATGGTTCTCCTTCTTCAGCAGTTCCACCTCTTGCCGTAACCCCATATTCTGCAATGTTACAATTCAAAGTTTCAGACACAGTATTCCTTGCGAGGCTATAATTAAATTCAGTAAAAGAAAATGATGATGTAGAGACGTGTTAACATATAATATAACATTTTAATTCTTCCTAAGTTCGCAGGATTCGACCCACATAGCCAGGAACATAGTTACCTTGTCCGAGGCAACGCGAATAGGCGGTAGCGGCGGGTATAATCTTAAGTCTCACCTCCTTCTCGAGATAGCCGGCGCGCAGTGCGATCTGGTTCTCTTTCATGCGGCGCGCGTCGCGGGATCGCTTGGCGGCCATGTTGTTCTTTCGCCGGCGGGCCCAGTACTTGTCGTCTTTCAGGTCATCGGGCACGAACTGCCGACGACGTCGATATGGGGTTAACACGCCGCGCCACAAACTCATACCACCCTTCACCAACCAGTGGAACATAACACGCCAGTTACAACGGAGCGGGGGAAGGGGGCAGCTAACCCCCACACACCCAAACCGTTGGGACGCCTGCCCGCAAACGCGAAACAAAATAAACTCACATATGAATGTAAAGTCAAGAAATGTAATTCGATACCCATTTTGGATCGCTACCTTATCGGGTGTATGTTGTTACATTCGTGAGCATCAAATGACATTCCACCGAAATGGGCAGCAAATAAACGTCCTTAACCGTACATACACAGCTAGTCAATCTCTAGAAATATCGTGGAAATGTGTAATTCGATTTACTTCTTCAATGTTCGAGTTTGCGAGCTCTTATAATTATAAACCACTAAACACGCGTTAAATTTAAGCGTAACTAAAAATATTGCCACTCTAACAAACAATTCCTGCAACAGTTTCCGCGATCGTTACATTAAGTAATATTATTTATTTATGTTCAATAATAATAATAAATAAAAAAAATTACTTCTAAATGTAAATTATGAAAATGCAAATTTCTACCGACTGATTATACGTGACTTCCACTGTAGCGTTACTAGCTTGAACAAGAAACAAACACTGACGTCTCAGTAATCGTTCTGACGACATTGCGACTAAATAATAATAGAAGAAAAAAAATATAAGTACGAAGAAGCTTAATTTAATAAAATCAGATATTATGCAACCATCATCGATCAAAGTTTGCTAGTAATACAATAGGGATATCAAATTCTCCATAGTAGGGAACTGGTGGGACGGAAATTCCTTCACCCTGACCCCTCAGTCAACAGCGAACCATATACACTACCCTGCGGCTATTTTGAGTGCAATTTAGCAACTACCCTCGGCCAGCCCGTCGTCAGTATGACGTGGACCACTGGTATTACAATTTTGAAATTAAAATATTAATTTTTAAGTTACAAAGATTACTGTTTAATATTTTCTGTACGAACACACCTGAAAGGAGAAACAAAAGTTGCAGAAATTGAAAGTTAATTAAAAAGAAAAAAATCCATATCCCACACATTACAACCTTCATCATAAACCAACTTAGTGTAACACTACGATGTGACTAATGTGTTGTTTAGTAGTTTTCATCCATCTTGGCCGCTCAGAACATCGCACGATTCGCTGCGCAGGATGTTCAAGAACACACACACAACACGGGGGCAGGCACTGCGCAGTGCTCAGATGGACTTGAGCCGCCAAAATATTTGAAAAGTAATTTTTAAAATACTTGTGTCAATTGTGAAATTAAAAAAAAAAACACACGGTTATATTTAAAAGGCAATAATTTATCTTTGATTAAAATTATATTCCGTTGAATCGATCCGGCGTTACTTTCTGACGAACATCCATCCATCTTAACATTCGCGTTTATAACTAAGATTATATCTTTGAAGCGTTCGTATTATTTTACAATAAATATTAAATAAGTTAATATTCACTACAGTTGTGTATTTACAGACTGAGTGTTGAAAATTATATTTTTAAATGAGATGCTTTACATCAAAATCAACTCGAAGTACTAAACGTCCCAAGTCTAAGTTTATGAATGGATCAACATGACAAATAAGCAGAGACGTCTGATGTTAAATTCACTTCCACTGTTCACAGGCCGCGACTATTTTGTATAGGAGAGACCTGCTCCCAATCTCTTCCAATTTTTGATCCTCTTTCTGTGGAAAGAGGAGTACAGCATTCCCTTTCTTCAAATATAAATCAGACTGTTGTTTAACCAACCATATTAAATGACTAACGAGTAAATCAGCTGCTAGATGGATATATGAAAATAATCGGTCTGATTATCATTTGAAAAAATTAATTCTATCATTACCGTGAGGCCGCACAGACGAACAAACATTTAAATATTATGAACAATTAACAACGTCTTTCGTTCTCTGAGAAACTTTAATATGTATAATATATGCAAAATAGTGCGTACTCACGGTAAGGTAATGAAACAAAAAAACTGTGTTATTTACAGGTTTAGTTTAAATTTGGAAAAGCGTTAGATAAGCTTGTGTCGTGCGGTGTTTTGTGTTAGTATGTATGGTGTGGATATGAGAAAATAAATGAACACAATTTTCTTTATTGTCGAATATGTCAATTAATGTTCATACAAGTTCAAACATGAATATTAAAGTTATCGGGCAATATTAAAAAACGACAGATTTTTATAACGTATCAATAAAATCTTCCTTAATATAAACCAGTGTTTTTCAAACTGTCCTCCCATCCGGATACGGACAGTCGTACTGAGGATACATATATCTTATTTATTTCACGTAACTAGTTGATAGTCCTAATTGTCAGAAATAGATAAAAATTATTTACATAGTCTATCAATGAAGTCATGGGTGCAAAAATGTATATTAAGAGGTGGATTAAAAAATGGAATGATGTTTACAAAAAACATCTAAACTGTAAGCAATTCTGACAGCCGCATTTGCAGTCATTATGTCCCACTAAGGGACGTCCTTAGTGTACAATTCTCATAGTAAATTTGCACTTAGAGAGATCACTTAATGGTTGAGCGGCAGTAAGACGTGTTACTGTGGCCGAGTGACATTGTTCTCTCCCTACGATATAGAGTGAATTGTCATAGTGTGTTGTGTGTGCTGAGGTGACAAGTGACGCCGCACCCCGCAGGCTGTTCGCAGCATGCTGCTAGGAATGATCAGCGCACTAACATCATTTACCTGTTTCCGGGACTTCTTGATCATCGGCTGCGGCTTGAGCTCCTCGTCGGAGAAGGCGCGCGTTCGGGGATCAAAGTCACGTCCCGACGACGCCATAGAGAATGCTGGAAATTACGTATTAATTATGTTAGTTCCCTGTTAAATGATGCAAAATAACATCCATTTTCTATATTGTAATATAAATTAAGCTGGTGTTTGTGGATGGTATGTTTATAGGTGACAACTTTTTTGGTACCGGCGGAGATCTGCAAAAGGTAAGCTGATTCTTGTTCAAAGAAAGGGTTAAGTAAGAAACCCTCACTAAAGACAACTCATTAAACCCCCTCGGTCACCCACAAGTGCAACTATGAGGGTCTCGAGATCTCCGAAAGAAAGCATGGGGTGCACCTGCACTAAGTCGTCTGCGACCGCATGGAGCTGTCACATTATAAGTTTGTTTAACATAATATTATTAATGTTACTGTTTGTAAACTTCTATATACAAGTACCTGCCTGCGTTGTTAATGATTGCTGGTGGCGGTAATCAATAATTGAGAATAATGTAAGAAGTAGTATACTAACTTGAATCGGCGGGAGAAAGTGGCGGGTTGATGGTGTCCGGACTCATGCAGTCGGAGGGCGAGGGCGAGCGCTCGCGCTTGGTGACGGGAGTCTGCAGGCCCAGCGTGAGGCCCGCGCCCGGCCCGAACGCGGAGCCACCGAGGTGCCCGCCGCCCAGGCCGTCGCCTGGCATGCCATTCTCCGACAGGAACTCGTCTAGGTCCACGTACTGAAAACATCCAACGTTACGTGTCACATATCGCACCCTCACCCTTTTCCACCGCCTCACGGCAGCGCCGGGTCGCCACATCGGTGCCAACAAACAGAACATGTTCATCGAGCATTACGCATACAAGGGAATAACGCAACAGCAGATATTGAAAAATAAAATCAGTTCGCAGCATAGCCTTGCAATCGCAAATGTAAATTGAAATGTTATTAATTACGTAATACAATACAAAACATCAAAGGGAGCACAGCAGGACAAGAGTCGGCTGCAAACGCCAGAGGGCGGTCGGTGGTGGCAGCAACTCTATTACCTAGTGCGCGCAGCCGCTACCGAGCAGCCGGTGAGGCGCACCCGACATGGCGACACGTAATAGATAATAGAGTTTGTTGTAATACTGACTTGTTGTACCTTGAGATCGGGATCGTAGGGCAGGGTCTTGTCCCAGAGATTGGGCCCGAGGAAGGCAGCCTGCGCCTCCCACAGCTCGTTGTCATCTTTCTTGTCTTCTAGCGTGTCCTTAGCGTTGACCGACTTGCCTGCAACAAGAAGAGCGTGTGCCGTGTGACTGCGAGGCGGCGGCGGCGCGCGCCGTCGTGCGCCCGACAACAGCGCGCGCCGCCGGGGGCGCACAGCTACACACGCGCCGCGCGAACCCCGCTACCACTAGCGGCAGCTCGGCCCCCTCACAAAATCAGGGATTATGATAAATAGACTTTTCACCACAGACAGATGTACCTATAGGTGCCACGTGGAACAGAAGCATATGTCACATCTATCAATATTTGTACACCTTACGCTTCACGTGACGAACATTCGCTGAGCTAGAACTCGCTTTGACACAACATAATATAGTCGCAACAGCCAGACGGAGTCAGATAAGAGGTCACATGTTAAGAAATACGAAGAGAATAAAAAGTGCATAAACATGCAATCGACGTTTTTATCACAAGCCGGAAGTGACCGTACCAGGAAAAATGAATACCTGTATTAAAAAAATACCTATAGAATTTTTTTTTTGTAATTTCTTTAATTCTTTATCTTCTTTTATAAAATATCTCATTACTTTCGTAACAACGATGGAAAACTACACGACTTTTGAGCTCGATCCGAACTCGATCCGAGCACGAAACCCACAAATGTGTACCAGTACAAAAAGAGGACAATGACTAATTAATCAATTTCTTCGTGTTGTACATATGTAACACTTCACAGTGATTTACGGCCGTGTGTAGAACAGCGCTAGTCGGCACGGATTAGTTTTGACCTGAAGATCTGCATAAAAGGTGCTAACATTTTTTATCTACATGATGCAATAACTAGGACAATTACAAATCTGCTTGTTTTAAATATTGCAATATCAATGTACATATTGTAATGTTTCTATTCCTAATATTGACTAATCCTAAAAGTAGTTTAGAATGAAGAAAAAACACGAATCAACATATTTGTACGAAAATCTAGAAAAAAAAGTGTCAGTTAAAGAACGCCAATACATTTCGAATTTTATGTATAGAGGTTTTCATGTCTTGGCATCTCGGAACCTCAGAAACTCGCACGGTACGAGTCGCAGAACACCAAGTTAGGTACAGCGGGGCACTGCGCACCGCATAGTTTACCTTGAGCCGCCAAGATATTTGAGAAGACGTATACGTCTCCTTATTTTACATAAGAATAGCAGTAATTATATTACAGGTTCAGTAAAGTCAACTATCAGACCTAGGCTATTAAACACAGAACACAGCGGAGTTGTGGAACGGTCTGTCCTCGACGGTATTTCCAGACCAGTACGACTTAGGGTTCTTCAAGAAGCGAGCGGATCTTTTTCTCAAAGGCCGGCAATGCATCGGCTCCTCTAGTGTTGTGGATGTCCATGGGCTTCGACGACCACGTTTGTGATCACGTCGCACTTTTGCCCCCTTCTCTTTTTTTTAAATAAAAACAGCTGATCACAGATACAATACGTCAATAAAGCATTATTAAAAATGTGTTTATTTTTAGATGTTTTTCCTTGTAACTGGCTACTTCACACGCTGGACGTCCGAGAGGATAATACAAGAAAATAGCTTAAGTACGTCACTGTAAGGACGGTTTTTAATCAATCTAATTGGGTGAAGCAGTTTGTACATTATTCATTTAGATAAAATGAGCAGATGTCGAATGTAGACTTCTATGTATGTTACATAATGCAAGTCGTGATATTCTCACAAGTCAATATTGCTGTTTATAAACGCGAACGTAGATATAATTGTTGTGGATCTAACTGTACATTATGTACGAAGCTGTGACGGACGCTAGAGTGAATAGTTTTGTGTGGCGGGAGGTCGGAAGGGGGGTTAGTTGTTCACGTGGCCACTGTGGAGGGGCTGGGCGACGTGATGGTGGGGGGCGGTCGTACGGGCTCCTCACGCGGCTCAACACGCGTCATCTCTAACGGCCACGTGACCTCAGTCGCACTTTCGGCATTTTTAATTGAATTTCCGTAACACAGAACAGTGAGTGCAGATTGTTTATTAAACAACAAGCTGTTGCCCGGGGCTTTATCTGCTTAAAATAAAGTAAAAAGAAAACTAACCGGTATTTCGACAATCAAAAAGAATCTTATCGCACGGTAGCCATTCATTTTTCTGGAATAAAATGTAGCCTTTGTGTTGAGATGATGTTCTATCCCTTGGTAAAATTTTGTTCAGATACTTAATCAGAAATAGATAGTAATAAGTCCGATTTAAATATTTACATTTAGAATGTTATGAAGAAGAATCGTTTACGACTTTAAAGTATTTTCACATGTTATTTACAATGTTATAATAAGTAATAGAAATATTTAACGCAGGTACCTCAACTTGTATGAGGAAATCTGTACGTAAATGGAAAAACCTATCAATACTTTATGCACTCTATTTGTTAGATTAGAATTAGTGAGTCGTAACAACTTTATAACAAAAACAATGAATAAAAGTGAAAGTCATCTACGACGTTTTTAATTCAAATGCCGATAAACAAATTCATATTTTTGAAAAAGGAAATTCTAAATTACAACTTATGATGCATTGAATTCAGATCGCAACAATTTATAAAATCGATTATAGATAAAGTTAATTAGTAGTAGCCATAATTTCCTTGTTGAAAAAGTGGTATAAAGTTTAAGGTGGGGAGGTGGCTCCGTAGAGGCGGAAGTGGGAAGTAACCCAGTTGCATTACGTGCACCGCCACGCTTTCCTACGTTCCGCGCCGCGACACGCACGCCACTATTGCACAACTCACAACATAAGAGTTTTCCTCCAACACCCAACATTCTAATCATTCATTACTACATTACGCTATGGAAAATATTTATCGACGCTCCGAGCGAGCAACACAGGGAACACATTACAACTGACACGTTTTGTTGACTACGAGGAGGTTCGCATTTCGCCTCTTGTGCTTTGTTACAAAATAAATAGTTGTCGTAAGATCTTATTTTAATTTAATCAGGATCTCATATCTGTATTGTTCACGACGCCGGGTAATATGCGTAGAAATAAACGTGAGGGCTAGGAAAATTAACAAACTTTTTATATATAATAAAAAGGAAGGAAAATTAACAAAACTTATTAGTGACAAGATTTTACATCCAGAAGGCTTGGCTCTAATAAACCATTGATTAATAGATAACTATGTACTGTAATGTAAACTGGACGAGAGTTACGAATTTCACATTTAATATGACCCAACCTGTACCACGAAATGTCACTTGAAATGTTCTAAAATAATGACATACATATCTGAGAATAAAATGCAGGGCTGAAGTTGATGCTATGGTAAAAACTGAAGGTAATGGTACAGAGGTGGGGGGGATGCAAGTGTGGCGGTCGGTTTTGCCGGCTGAGTCGATTGTGTCGGCTTGCTTCCGGGGCCGCCGGCGAGCGCTCTCACTTTCATCGAGCAAGAGAAAGTTGGTGCGATGTCGTCACCGCGATAATATGCAAGCCCAATCGACAGCCGCCACCCGCCCGCATACATCATCTCGCTAAAATATTCACTTGCCACACCACAGCTTCACTGCTTGTACCCGATCATAAACACATAAACACACTTAACCACAGATACGTTTCCGTAATAAATACGTATTGAGAGTGGCTCCTCGTTCACTTAGGGAGAATCTTAATGTTGACTTGAGGATAAAGCAGATCACTTAACGGTTCCTAAGTGCAAACTTAATGTAGTATGAAATCTGTGTATCTTATTAATCCTAGCATCATGGCTGCCGTGCAGTCCTCAGTCTTGAGACGAGTCCCTGAAATAATTACATTATAGGTCTTTACAGTACCCACGTCTTTAGATTACCAAATGAAGAACGCTTTTAAAAAAATAGCTTTAACTACCACATCGGCTCACGGTGGTATTTTCTTACGTGTTGTAGAAAGTTATTATAATTCAAAAGAAATTTAAATAAAAAGAATCGTTAGCCAATCGGCGAGGTAATAGTGAACTTTCGATAAATTAAGTGGTAGCGCTGACGGTTTATTCCGCTGAATGAGAAGCCAAAAAAAGTCCGAGACGAACAATTTGACAGTTGGCATTGCCTTATGTCAGAGAAAGTATTGTCGAAATGAACGGCGCGCGGTGACTTGGCGACCACTCTCACTTTCTTTAGTCTGTGGAAGAAAGCGGTGGCCACCCGAATCTCTCTCAGCATTGCCATCCGATAACTCGAAAGTTAAATTCAGAATATGCATTAGCAAAAAAAAAATGCTTAATAACAAGAAATTTATGTCATTGTATAACACAACATGTGCGCATAAACTTTGTCAATACGTTAATCGCGAATATTGACTGAAGGTACCACGTTGTAACTTGTCATGTACTCAACCGAACCAAGAAAACAAAAACGTATCATACAGAAGACGGACAAGAGATATTCTTGTTAGAATCCATAACTACGAAGGTGAAGTCCGGTTTTGTTTGAAATAATACACGAAACTAATATTGATTTGAAAATTGTCTTAACGAATTCTTTAACATATATTGTGCTTGACTTCGAACGAGAAAAAATAAATAATGCTGTGAGGATTACTTCAGCATCGTTCAAAAATTGTTAACTACATCCTGGAATGATGGTATTGTAAAAACAAAGATATACAGAGTAACTCGTGTGAAATGTGACAGAGTTGTTTTCAATAAGCATGCAAGTAACGAAGCCCAAGCGCATTTTAATTCATCAGAGGCGACGTCGGCGGAGGCGGCGGACTGTTGCGGATTATTGAAAGTGCAAGCGAACGTCAGCCGAATGCGCGAGCAAGCGGAATGCTGTGTTGGAAAGCTATTGCGCAACCATTACACAGCACTTCCTACTCGGAGAATATAGGTGAGGAGTGCGCTGCTAGCTAACTATCGAAGTCGTCCGCGGAGGAGGCGTGGAGGGGGGAGCTGAGGCTGCAGCGGAGGACGTAACGGGAAGTGGCTGCGCTTGCGCAATGGAGAAAGCTGGCGTTTTCCGGCGGCATGCGATCATTTTCGTAAACGTGTGAATTGAGCGAAAGTGAACGAGAAAGTATCGTGCTACGTTCGACGTCTAAATGCGAGTTGGCGGAGATTTGGTTGAACGTTGACCCGCTTTTGTGGTCGTATACGTACAGAGTTAGACAAGGTATTGTAAACAAAGCGCGGGCACGAGGGCAGTGGTGTGTCGCGCAGCGGCGGCCCGGCGGCGGCGCGGCACGCGACATCCAACACGTAACGAACCACTCCCCTTCCTAAGTTTCTAAGAACTACCGGCATTAGACAATAATAGTGAAGCTTGATTGAACGTAAATCTGTTTCAACATTATTTTTTATTATTCGGGTATTCTTGTAATTAAATAGAAATCGTTGATGATTAATTTAATTTTTATCATAAACCTTCATTTTTTGTAAGTAAATAAAAAAAAAAAAACAATCATTTTATTGTTAGAAATCAAGTTTAACGAAATATCTTTAAAATATGCGACTTTGAATGCGTTAACATTTATTTATTTTAAAATTTCAATTTTATAATTGTTTCATGCATAAATATGTATTTTTAAATTTAACTCAATTTGTATTATATGAAAACACGTATTTTAATTATATCAATGCGAATACTTGTTATTATTACATATTTATATATGATGATGATGATATATGATGATCTGTAATGTAATTGAGATATTTGTAATAGCTTTTTTATCTGTATGCTGTTGGCTTGTCTTAATAAATAAATAAATAAATACTTTTTTGCAAATTTCCACAGATTCATTCGGCAAAATTTAAATATTTTTTTGCTATAAATTAGAATAGATTAGTTTAAAACATTACGTGGAAAACCTTATTGGTAATCTTTGTAGTAAACTAGTTATCACCAGCGACTTCGTCCGCGGCGATTTGTAAAATAACCTATTAATCTATGCGTTATTCCAGACAGCTGTATCGGTGTAAAAACACGTGGGTGGTTCTAGGGAAGCCGGCCGATGAAACACCGCTGATGCAACGACGACAAGAAGAACTCTGTTGTTCATTCCTCAACTGCGGCCAACTGCTTCTGATATGTAGTTTATGAATATGAAGGAACACCGATAGACACGATCGTTGATTTTTATGAAATTCAATAATGTAATAAATTACCCTATTCAAATGTATTACGTACTTTTGATAAATGAAGTCTCATAAATTGAGATTCTCCATTCCTTCTCCAAAAAAATTGCCTCAGCTCGCATTGAAAACTCACATTTCGAATTCACACGTAATACTTTGTAAAAATATGTCACAGTAGAAACACTATGAACCATTGGGGATTGACATAGAACGATTTCCCCTAGGGGACAGTGGTAGACACGCCGTCTTGTCATGACAATAATTACTTACCAATCACGTATTGCCCACGTACCGGCAAGCGAGGGGCGCGGTGCCAAAGGCGGAGGGGAAGGGGGACACATCACGTTCTACCGCTTATCAGCGAAGTCACGTTTAACCGTACGTCGCACATATCGCCAGATTATAATTTCTATTGCAGACTGCAACAACAAGCCAATTTAGGATTCAAACAGACAACAACGCACTAACTGTTTGCCCGACTTACAGAACACAAAGTATTAGTAATGTTGAGCATATTAAGTAATGGCAAATCTATATAAAAGATACTGTAACTAGATAAGTTGTGTGTCCGTGAGTTCGTGTGATTGTAGGCTTATGGAATTAAATGGAAGGAGTTATACTACATCTGAAACCAGGGATTGGGACGGCGATCTAGCGGAGATAGAAAAATGATACTTTTTCAGACATTAAGACAGCAGGCAAATATACGCAAACGAACAAGAGGTAAGGGAAATAAATATGAATACAAATACATGACTGAAAAGTTAAGTACTTTGTGAATGACAGTTAGTATTGTCGGTGCGCGGGCGCAAGGTAAAAGTAAAAGTCGGAAGACAGCGCCGCCCAGCGACGCGGAAATGCAACGGAAGATAACTTTTACTCTCGAGTGACGCCGGAAGCTGTCTCGCAACCACACTGTGGCTCTGTTTGTATACAGATCTATATATTAATATGTATAGCGAAAACTCTGCATTACTCCTTAAGGAAAGTGCGCGAACAGATGAACGAGACATTTAACTTAATGTGAAGAAGTGCATAAAGATATTTTTAGTAAAAAAAAAACCCTTTTTATAAATTGTGATCGGATTTCAAATTGTAGGCGTACTACGTACCCACTGTTGATGTCTTCAACGTCGTATTAATATAATATTGCAAAAAAACAGGTATCAATGTTCCATCTGATCAAAATAAAGTTATAATTCGGCGGTCAGTTCGGAGACCCGTTTGATTTGGATCTATAAATTAAAACCGTAATTATTTGCTTGCAGTACATCGAAGTTTTAACGGGTTACACTATGTATATATTTTTTAATTTCCCATCCACGTACCTTAGTCGCGCTATGTTATTAAAAAAACAACTCGGGTCTAGGCTTTTGTCAACAACCAGGTACTCTCTTACCACGTAACACAATACTTATGGTAACCAGTAACTGTCTTTACCTAGTACGTTATATTTACGTCATTTTAAATTTATATTAATTGATAGTATAATGTCAGTTCGAGGTAAGGCCTCGTACGACGTGTTAAACAGGTTTTCGTGACTCGTCCAAATATGATGGACGTCGAATAACGAATAAAACTACCTTCTAACATCATCACGCTCACAATCCAAACAGCTTCATTAAATTCTCATAATAATTAAATTAATCAGTTACGGGAAAGTATTCAAAACAATAAAATAAACAATGCAACTAAACTAACATTTCTCAAAAGTATCAGTTCCTTTTTTAGATTTTCGGAGCTACAACTTAAAAACATATCTTTATTATTCCATCTGGTTCGATGGCGATTTCTTCACTAATGTTATCTAATTTAAAAACGAGCAGACGCAATTTTCCGTACTGACTTGACCTGTCATTATCTAGAAGTTGAACGTACACGCGATATTGACTTGCGAGATAAATTCATGTCATGTTTTAAAAGGAAACAATATTGTAAAACGAAATAATCAAAATATACGAAATCGAAGGACAACAAGTCGTTTCATTTTCTAAACTATTCTCAAGATGAAAGTAAAAGTGGTCTTGTGCCCACGCGCACGCGGAAGAAAGCACGTGCTCGGTCGTCGGGGGGTCGCGGGCAGGGGCGGAGGGGGCGAAGGGTGAAAGTCGCGAAAAGGTCGACACTTTTTCCCAAATATTCGGAGTGAAAGTGCGCCGGCCACGCTCGAACTTATATCACAATAAATAAAGAACTAGGTAACTGCGCACGCCGGAAAAAAATATTCGAGCGAGTGCGCCGTACAAGAAGTCTTTCTGTCCTTTCGGCGGTTACTATGTGGCATCTAGATGTAGCAAGGCTGTTGCTAGCTACATTAAGGATAATTTTAGAATGTACACGGCTCGATGGGGACTAGAAAGTGAACTAACAACTAAGTTAACAAAAATTGCAAACTACAATATTTGTTTAGGTTTCAATATGTGAACTTATTTGAAGCTGACGTGACGTCGTTGGCCGCCATTGGACTTTTTGATACATTACATAAACCTAACAATCTAATAGAACAACGTTTTCTTGGTCGTGAGGTCTTCCGCACGATACAAATAATTAATATAGATCGTTTAGCTTTATTGTTTAGCTTTATTTATAGCTTTATTGTTTAGCTAAACCTTATCGTTATCATCGATATATTAAAAGGAAAATATAAAAAATATCCGAGATTTTTTATATTGCGCAAATCAATCATCATGAACCTCCCTACCCTCTTCTTCACAAAGGATTAGCACAGTATGCTCTACTCTTCCATACATATCACCTGAGTTTTATTACACCCATTTGCTCTACGAGAATATACATTTAAAAGCACATTAATAATACATGTAAAAAAAATTAAGTATTTCGTATTTATTTTCAAAGTGTAGTCACAGATAAGGTTGAAGGGCGGACTCAAATAAGCCGTTAAGGGCCATCAAGTTTATTAATATGTATTCCAATATAAATACTTCATAGCGAATGGTTCCTACTTTAGGAAATCTCTTACAAGATGTCAACATTGATAAGTTCATTGGAGGACGTCAAGTTAACAGCAATTACTTTGAAGCTGTAATTGACCTCGCCCGTGTTAAATACACTGACGAATGTTGATTTTCTTATATATATCAAAACGTTCTACACATACTTCTAAGATCAATTATGTTAAGGAAAATCAGATGTATTTTTGTATTTACATATAGTGGAACAGAGGACTTTTCCGTCCTACATTTAAAGATGTCGGGAGTGCAGCAACAGGACGAGGTATTGAACATTCTGTTGTAAAACTACCCACAGTTAAAAATCTCAAATGTCAACATGATGGAAAGGTCGGACCGTGTAGACACGTCATTACAATAATCCTTAGTAGTCTCCAGATTCATAAGTAACACGAGTCCGGTCGTGAAAACATCGCTGTACTATTTTTTCCACAATGATAATTTTGTGTTGTAAATGAATTACTTATTTGTCCAAAAATATTCCGTAACATTTAACCAATCAAATATCAGAGAAGCTGAAGTCCGTGACCGCAGCTAAAGATCGGGAGCTCAAAGAGGCTAATCTTGGCATGAATCACGTTTTTACGAACTATTAGATAAATTAGTAAAAACCTAAGAACAACGAAATTTTAAAGTTTTATAATGTAAATTGGATTTTATTAGTAATTTAATGAATTAGTACCTTGATAATTGGAACAGAGTTTTACTGAAAATGTCAAGGGTGTTATCTGTCTATCTATCTGAATTTGATTTTTCTACTAGCAAAGCGTGCCGCCGAGCCTGGCCTCAAGAGCACCATTCCTCTTTAGGGCTTCCTCCCAACGTAGTCGAGTTAATCGAATTTATGATCAAACTGCCCTCGACGACGCATTGTCGACTACTTACCTACTGTTCTCTATCTCGATGCGGATTCCAAATTAATGTACAATTCATTAAGCCTATTATTAACAATCGTCTATGTTCATTACTATTCCGAATATAAATAATTTAAATATTTACGCTAAGAGATTATGAGCGCGGCGCAACCTTGATATATTAGAGCTAACGGCGACGGCGACTCGTATCCTTGAACGTCATGTCGCTTGCTCGTCGCTCGTCGCTCGCGTGTTTAACACTAGCGATAGCAAGACTCCAACTGAGATTTGACAAGTTCAAGTGAAAATTCCAGTATCACTTTTCTCAATAACATGCACTATCTTATGCATTTAGTTGTGAGTGAACAAAGCACCAACAATTAATCAGTATCGGGACCCAAAACTTTCCGACGGAGGCTCGACGGCAGGCTGCGGTCGCGCACTTTCTCTTTTGGGCAGTAATCGCGAGCGGGGAGAAAGTGCGCGAGCGCTTCCCGGTCGGCGTGCATTTACGGCGGACGGTACGAGTGGCGGCTGCGGGAGCAAGCACTGACCGTTGACGAAGACGTGCTGCCTCCAGATGTGGTATTGGCTCCAGCGGTCGTCGTCCTGCACGTGTCCGTGCTGCAGTTGCGGCAGCGAAGGTAGCGGCGGCGGGGGCGCGGGCGGTAGCAGCTGCGGCGAAGTTTCGTGGTTATTACTAAGTTTATTACGAAGGTCCGATTCCGAAAGGTAGTACTTCCGATTGCGGTAAATTTTACCGGAAGTCGAAATGCGCCAATTTTTTTTTTAATATCATCAGCTTTTTCCTAATTTATTAATATTTTTGACCATTTCAACTAAGTTAAACTTGTGCTAGGATATACGACAATATTCGAATGGCAAGATTCGAACTCTCGACGTATCGGAAAACGTACCCTTAACCATGAGGCTATTGGCACTTCTCTAATTATCATTTAAGATCATTTCATTCTAGACAATTAAATTGACACCACGAATTAAGCTTCCTACACACTTTTGAAC
>JAODUI010000025.1:364009-397142 GCA_027563995.1 Papilio gigon
CCACCCGCCACCACCAGATCGTCCCCCCACCGCCGACATACCGCCTTCGGCTTCCGACGCTTCCTCGCCGCTGCGTGAGATAGGTTGTGGGCGAAGGCAAAAGCCTTTTCAAAAAGCTCAAACAGGTGTTTACGCGCTGATGCGTGGTGTAAGACTGATTCTTTATTGTGTTAAAACATATAGAGTTGATAATATAAACAAAGAGGTCTTATACTCTACTTATCGCTAAACTTTAAGCAAGTTAATGCAATGGCTTGTTTAATGGTCCAAAATATGATGCGCGTGTGAAGCGCTTGTAGGCTATGACTACCTGACTCGTGGCACAGTTTTTAATTGCGGTGACATAATAGCGATGCACGATCACTCTCGTCGCCGATAACTGATTACTGGCGCATGTTATGTGTGCACGCGGCTGCACGTGTCACGCGCACATAAACAACGCGCCCCCTCCTCCCCTTCCCTCTCCGCGACTAGCTAAACACTGCACGCTGCAAGCTCAGCACCCGGATATTCGGTCTTATCTACTCATATCGTATTCATCATAACAATATTGTAAGCTTTAATCCCATAGTTCACGCAGGAGCGATCGAGCTTAGGTACTCTTTAATGAGGATTAGGCTAAGCTCCTTCAAGCTCAGCCACATCGAGCTTGAGGGAGCTTAGATATCTTTCTAACTCTCACAATAAAACAAGGAAACATACTGTTTAACTCTCGATCACATGAAATGCAACAAAAAACCAATTCTTTGTTCAACCAGTTTATTGACAAATAAAATTATTTTGTTTACGCATACTTTTATATTAATATTTAGGTGTATTTAAAGTAAGTTACGCGTTGAATTCTTCTGTATGGAGGGCAACGAGTTCAACCTAGTCACTTACAAATGCAACTTCGATTTTTTGGAAATCTAGGATAAAGTTATGTTTCCTTAAATGTAGTAATTGCAATCAGTTTAGGACATATCAACACAATTACACATCGAAGTGTAAACATTGCGAGTCCCATAGGCGGTGAGCGGCGTGGATAAGGTGGCAGGTGTTTCCATTGGGCGGCTCGCGATAGCTAAAACAATGATGTTTTCCTTCGCCAGATGTGCTCACACCCTGAGTCATTCCACACCCGCTTTACAAGAATTTAAACAACCTCGAGCCGTACGCACATTATTTCCTCTTTTTACACATTGAAACAATGTTGATCATGAAATAGGTATGAACAAAGAAAAAGTTTATAAACATCACCGAGGTGCATTGGTTTTTGCTCAGATAAGAGATTTTCTTCTGTGCGTTGGTCTATGAGCTGGTCGGCGATACAAATAGGTGTTGGTTACTCATTAAACTACATATATACTACTACATAATACTCGGATCGTACCCTGTCCGGGCAGTGCTTACTCCTATCTGAACTGACCGTTACGTAGAAATATATAGATTGACAGCTCAATACGTATGACAGAAGTAAGTTCAAAATGCAACATAATTTTATACATTATTATAGGTATAGGACAGCCTAAGTGGAGGTGGGTGAGAATGATAGGTGACATGTTCAAGAATAATGACTGAAATAATATACATAAGAACGACCCCATATAGAGCGAGTAGGGAAAGGGAGATAGTGATATCTCTAAGACAAATTAATTATTCTTAACATTTTCCCCCAAAGCCTACACATCTTTTTACCGAACAGTTTAACTGACAGTTGAGATATTGCCCAAACTCGTAAGTTTTAACTATACTGTTAAGTTTAAAAACGCATTTTTAAAACACAAAGAACGACCTAAGCTGACAAAAATAACAAGGGTATGGGATGATGAATCAAGCATTCTTTAATAACCATGATAAACTTTCACAAACTGATTAGAGCCAGTCTTCACAGACCGAATATTATCGCTGCTGCTCGAAGCTGTCCATGTACAGCTGCCGTAATAATGTAATGAACATATAATGTCAAGTTTTATTTGTTTAGGCGTATGTAAAACGTTGCTCAAAGGTTACGCTGATTTCCGCAAGTCAGCTGTAACACGAACCGTCGTCACGTTCGTTCAAAACTAGCCCAGCATTGTATCAAGTGTTTACGTGTGTAATAGTAAATAAGGCAACCGTGCGTTTCTACTGTCGAATAACTTGTATGAAAACTTTCATTTCTTTTTGAAAGAACAGAGACAATAATCGTAATTTAATTTAGTTTAAATTGAAATCCTTAACGTGTACTGGAGAGAATAATATATTGCCTGATAAAATGATTGGCGTGAGATATCAAGGAAAATGTAATTTAGTTAAAAATAAAAAAAAAAACAAATTACAATAGGCAATCGAATCTCCTCCTCCTATCTGCTTCCTTTCGAAGCAATTCCGATATTATACTGATTTCGACAATTAGCGGATAAAGCTGAAGCGTAAAATGCGTATAGGCGAGAGCGGACGCGGCGGTGAGGGGCGGACGCGGTGGCGGCAGCGCGCTCGATAACCCGAGCGATAAACTGCCCCGAACTTGAACTCGCAAAAACGCAACTGTACGCTCCATTCGCCAATCGCATGACCTACTATTTACATATGTTATTATAGCCGTACTAACCGTGTGCACACACCTTATTCTCGTGTACCTTACGCTTTTACGCGTAATTGTGAATGGCAGACTAATTAATGCAATTTTGATATTTAAACGGTATTATAAAAGAATGTATGTCGAAATGTGGCTCGGTCCGTTGGCATGCCGCATAACAGTTGGGCTTCATATTAAACAGTTTACAAGGAAATAAAACGTGTGTTTGAATGATTACCGCCGCGCATTTATTTAACTTATTAGAATGTATAACAAAATTAGAGATATCAATGTCAGTTTAATAAAAAGGAATTGAGTCACACTAAATCTCACCGAAAAAGAACGAAAGTTAAATTAGGCACTTTATAACAGTTGTAGCCTGCATCACGGGCCTACTTCTGGAGCCTGCAGAAAGCCTATCTAAACTTTCTATCTTTAATTTTATTTATTTCTTCAATTTTATATTGATAAACGAGAGAGAAATTAGTGGTAATTTATTAAAAATGTCGTACACAGCCAACAAATTGTTAAAACTAAATGTGCCTATTATGCTATTATTCTGCTCTTAAAAGATTTTCAAAACTTTCGTCTGAATCAAGAAATTTTCAGTTATCTTTAACAATCAGACACATGTTTTTAATATGTCAGCGTTTTTGTCTAAGGCGTACGTATTTGGAAAACAAAAATTGTGTAACATAACGCCGCTAATCCTAGAATCGTTCCTTAAATTTGAAATCTTAAAGTCATGAATAAATCTCGTTATTCGCTTTCCCATTTTGTTTTAAAAAAAAGTATTTCGCTGTAAGAAGTCGCTTTGGAATGTTATTCGTGGTTGTGTTGTGCTAGGCACCCGAAAGCTGACCGAACGGTAAGCTTCACTTTCATCGCGGACTGCGACGTGATTAGCGCGCGGGCGGGGGCTGCGGGCGGGGGGAAGGCATGTCACTCGGACGCCCGTGCGCCCGCGCATCGCCTCTTACCACGAAAAAAAAATAAACTACTTTTCCTTTCTCAAAAACCCGAACACTTTCACCGTTGCCGAAACCAGCGAGCAGCCGAAGTAGCGGAGCGGGCTGAATAAAACGAAATTTGACATGGCAACGATAATAAAACTTTGCTTGAATAAGGCGCCAAGGAACTGTATTTCGCAAGGAATAACGAAACGAACTTAATATACAGATTCAGTTTTATTCGTAATCTGGAAACTTAGTACAGCTGTTTCTATGTCTTCTATGTCTTAGACTTGTTTATAAAGCAGATTATGTTATACTTTAGTAATTAACAAAAGAAATGCACATAGCTCTAATACCACAATACTGTTGTAGAAATAAATTTTACCTTAACTTTAAATGTAACTTAACTCATATAATAAATATTGTGTGTACAGTCTCGTAGTAAACATGTTCTGTTCGTAAAAACTCTATTAAGAGGAAATATTAAGACACGAAGACGTTTTTGAGTAAAACTAACAAAAACCATTTTTTTTTAAATCAATTCGTCGCCTCTTGTAGAAACTTTAATTATTTAAAGCAGTGAAAGTTAGACACGACAGATCAACTGAGGAGTCGTAATTTGCTTTGTTCGTCCTCATTTTGTCTGTTTATACATACAATGTAATTATTTCAGTCTGTTCTTAATGTAAATACATAGTTTTTAACATCGTCACGAATCTTGCTAAGTTTGCGGTGGTTTAAAGTAGTTCATGTTATTACGTCTGTTGGCTTAAGACAATAGATCAAGGCAATGCTACATCTAACAAATCTAACTAATAATATGACAATTTAGAAAAAAAAATACATATGCCCGTATTACCGATAAAAAATCTAACATTTGTTACGATAAATTTTGTAAGTTTTTTTAACGTCATTTAATTTAATTAGTACAATTTTTTTGCAATGTGACAAGGTCATTCGGCACACAAGCGTAGTTGTCGAGATATTTTGAAAGTGGATTCGCGAGGCGGACTTCGGTCCGCGATTCTTTGTGAACGTGAAATCTTTGTGCGTGATGCGACGGCTTTCTCCCGAGGGGCCGGACTCGCCCTGACGCCACTCGCCACTCGCCGAACCAATTAAACATATACAAACTGTAACCACCACTAAAAGATCTCGCGCCTTATCGACATTGGAAACTATCGTTGACGTTACACGCAGAAACGTTTAATGAACGTAAATTAAACTGAAGCTTCATTGAGAGACGCGTTAAATGATAAATTAGCAGACCTAATTGCGGCGGTATGACTGAGTATTCAATAAGAAAATCATTTTTTTTTCTTTTCGTCATATTAAGCTTTAAATTTTTTTTGCATTGAAAGTCTAAGTCCTTTGACGTAATCAAGTAAATGACGTACACATGTAATTATTTGGTTCCCGTGGTACTCTGTAGAGTAAACACCTTGACTGAGGTGGTATTTGTGTAAAAGGTTGTGCTAAACTATAGATAAGATTGATATGTTATATATTTATATATAAATACAATATATATATCCAGCTGTGCCTCAATTTATTAATTTAACAATTAACATTCCAGTAGCAGCGGTCAAATAACAGCACAGGATGTAATTAAATCTACCTGTCATTGATTAAATTTGTCGTCAATAGTAATTATTTGATATTTGTTTTAATAAGCAATAATGCTCTATGCGAGAAATGGACACCGCCGTGTATTGCGGTGGACATTTAACGATTTTACGTAAAGTTTTAAAAGTTACACTTTAATATTCAATTACAAATTAATTCGTCAACTATCTCTATTCACAATTTTTATACATCTAATAAAACGAGAAAATAATTTAAAAGTATGTTTGTTAAGACGTGTCAGTTATCGAACACCCAGTACAGTGGTACTTAAGGAGAGCTTCGGTAATTGTAAACGTGAAAGAGTCACAAGCCTAGTACCGATACGACCATGTAAAAAGTTGTACAGTCTGCAACAACATCCATCGCACGGATGTAGCGTCCACCGCTGTGATACTACGACAGGCGTCAGTGGAAGTAATTCCGCGTTCAGTCTGTTGAGTATGTGTCGGAGCTAGGGGAGCGTCATTTGGCGGAGGTGGGGACGCATAGGAAGGGGAAATATCCTCTATCGTTGCGTCTCCTTTCCTGTCGTTTAAAGGTACGTAATGCGTTTGAAAATGTGGATGTCTATGGTTAGTGTGTTTCAAAGTTTCTGGGAGAGATGACAATGTTGTAATAGATGTTAGAACAATGGAGATACATTCAGATATTGTGAGTTTAAGGAACAATGAGTTGCGGCAAGTTTATAACGTTGATGATTAACAAATATCTCTTGTACTTGACAAGCAACCGGTGACGGTTGATCTCCGACGTCCCGAAGAAATCCATATTTATAACCAGCACGCGACTTCGTACGAAGTTCAAATACCTTACATCCTTATATCTCAACATTTGCTCTTGAATTAATCGTAAAGTTGCACTAGTCGTCGCGAGGCGCTGATTTTTAGTAGTAGCTCTAGTATTAGCGAAGTTGTATTCTACCTCTTGTTATCCCCATATCAAACATCTGAAACGTGGACCGTGCGAAACATAGGATCGACGCGCTCGAGATGTGGTGCTGGCGAAGAATGCTCAGGCCACCTTGGCCTACATAAAGGACTAACCATTAAACTATTAAAACTTTCGTGAGACATTTCACTATACTACTTATAAATGTAATATGTATATAATATAACATATAAGTAGTATATAGTATAAGGACTAATTAATCCTCGAAGAACTCGGCATGGATATTTTCATTCACGACTGCAGACTTAATGAAGTGTTCATCGGGCTCTTGCAGGGGAAGGTGGAGGCTAGCAGAGGACGCGGACGGTTCCCGGTTTTAAGTATTACAACTATTTTTTTATGTTTTAGTAGTTTTATTAGGTAAGGGCTTACAGTATCAAGTCTTCTTGTTATAAAAGGATTATTTAAATATCAATTCAAAGGCTTCATCTTAATATACTGTTACTAGCGATCCACCCTGGCTTCGCACGGGTAAGTCGGGTTAAGTTAGAAAAGTCCGTTGTTCATAGATACCTCTATTAATAGATTAGCTACTGTTTCCCGTTAACTGCTGTAAATCTTCTGGCTCTTGAGGCAAACGAAATAAAGCAATAGTATCTATATTTAGTACTCAAGAGCGGGGCCAATCTACTTCTAGACTCCTTATCTAATTAGATATCTATAAGTTAAGTGCTTTTAGGTTTTAAGTATGCTAGGAGAAGTATTCGCCATTCCAATTTCATGAAAGACAGTATTTTAATTAAAATAATCAGAACTTATTAACCGCCTCTAGATAGTCTAGTAGTCTAGTAGTCCGCCTAGTCTAGATTCGTCACAATCTATGTTCAGGGACTTTCTTAGTGACAAAAGCGACCTAGTGTATCGTCATCATCATCATCAACAGCCCCTGTCTGCTCACTGTTGGACATAGGCCTTTCCCAATGCCTTCCACAGTACGCGGAAGACCGAGTGCGATTAGTCGTAACTTCTAATATCTACCCATTTATATGTGTGTTTGCTAAGTCGGCCAGACCAAAAGTACACGGAACCCAATTCAAGTTACCGTTTTATAAACAGTAAAATTATTCAACATTGAAAATTCAGTAGTTCGGCTACAGCGCGTCATGCAAGAGCGAGGGCACGCTTAATAAGAGCTGGAGTTGCATGAATAATTTAATGGTCAGTCACGAGGCGACCAGGGCCAGGTCTCCACTCGACCCGGCATCCCCGGCCCGCGCGCACGTGCCGCCCGTCGCCGGCGCACACGTGACAGCCTCGATGTCACTTCCACACTCAAAGCGATCGACCACAACAAATGTGCATACTTTTGTTTTGTTAGCAACGTGACATGTTGACATGCCGACTATTTTACTGGCGAGAATCGACTTTTATCGATTCCAAATGAAGTGTTTGCACATATACAATAAGTCTGAGATAAACGTGACCGGAATTTATATTCGCTTTACTGTTAGTAGGTATTGTCTCTAGTTTCAATATTATTTTTGAATCATAATTTCTAAATATATTAGACGTAGAACGTGAACAGGATCTAACTAGAGCCAGTAACAAAATTCAGGTACATATTCAGTTTGAACTGCACAGTTAGGAGTTAACTTGACACGCGGAGGCATTTTGTACGTAACCTCAAATCAATTAGTTTTACAAAAGTGTATCAAGAATACAACAAACGAAGGTGAACAGAGACAGTGGATGTATTGCATGAAATGTAATGTAATGTAACGTAATAAAACGTAAGAAATTAGCGCGCAGTTCCCGATGCTATCGCCACCTATACTTCTGTACAGTTAAATATTTACCGTAGTACAATTGCTTGCTTGAACTCAACCTATGGCTCGTGACCCAGGGCTTCGCACAGATGATGAAAATAAGAAGGAAATAGCTAATATCGATTGACTTTTTAGCAATACCCTAATTTTATTAAGTATAAAAGTTGTCACTACACCTTAAAGAAAGAGGCAAGAGAGATTTGAAGATAGCGAAATAACACGGAAGGGTCGCCGTGTGAGGCGTCACGCGGCCAATGCGAAGTAACGTGCGGCCGCCGTGTACGGCCGCCCTGAGTTTGCTAGAAGGTTTTCGATCAATTCAAGTTACATGCAAAAAGATTCGACCCCGACATTCATATTTGCGAATCATAAACAACTAAATTTATTTCTTTATACTTTCAAAGCAAAGGATTTATAATTCAGTAGCTACTGATCATGATTATTAAGCAGTCCGCAACACTTAATGTTGAATAACAATCGTACACAGTGATACAATGCTTAGATCAGGAACTTTATAGATAGGAACTTCTGAATAATGCGATTTTTTTTATTACAATAATTCAAAATGTGTGGTATGACGTAAAATGTATACAACGCCATCTAGCGACAAGGTTTATCACTAAATACGCGGAAGAATGAATGTACGAAATGTACACAGCCTCTATAACGCGTATCGATAGAAAAAATATTTTATCATCATTAAGTATAAAAATGTGTAACTCAAATAAAAAATGTTTTCAATATGAGTAATTAACAATTTGTGTAAAAGTTGAATTTGTTAAAGCTGAAGTGGTAACGGGGTGTGTGTGTGTTTGTTACAAGTGCACAAAAGTAATGGCACAGAGTCGTCTCGCGCGAGATGATTCTAGTATATAAATGAGGTTTAATCTATGTATATGTGTATATAGAGTACAGAGGGGCGTGCGCGTTGCCGAGACTCGAGCATGTGAGCTGTAGTAACATTTTTCCTGTTCCTCGCGTGCGCTTCGCCGGCTTACCGACGTACAAACTACATTCATAACGACTATGATTAATTCCTACTTACTAACCTCCTCCAAAGGAAGACGTTCCATTGAATGTTATTGTGCAATTTCATATCACCATAATGTACGCAACATAGAAATTGTAGTAATCAAGCGAATGCCAACATTTAAACAAACATCGATACCGTCTGATGTACATAGATTGGATGGATTTATTTACTTGCTAGCGGATTTTTTATTTGTAAGAGAAGAGGGCAAAGAAGTCGCGGGATCACAAGGGTGAGCATCGACGCCCATGAACATCTGCAATACTAGAAAAACCACAGATACGTAGCCGGCCTTTGAGAAAGAGGAACGCTCGCTTCTTCATCATCATCATTATCAGCCTAATGTAGTCCACTGCTGGACGTAGGCCTCCCCCATCGATTGCCAAGATAATAGATCCTGTGCCGCCCGCATCCAGTGCACGCTCGCTTCTTGCATGACCCTAAATCGTATTGGTTAGGAAACAGTTAAGGTAAAACCTTTGTAAGCGTATGCGCTATGCCAGAAGGGAATCTGTAGTTGTTTCAAATTTAATGATTTAGTTGCTGACAAACATCCAATCAAGTTCCAAGTGTCCAGAGCGTTGCAATATCGCACACGTGTAAATGCTTACATTCGTTTTTTTTATTGGATAAGGTTTCACGCATTCATAAAATTCATACACGTGTTTATCAATGACTATATTTCTTACATTATTTTTAGTTCTAATTTATCGCATATGATAAAATGGTATTGGCTATTTTTAGATATCGTAAGAAAAGTATGTCTTAATTTTTTTTTGTGAAAAGTGTCATGTCATGGTAATCTCTGCTTTTTGACTCGAATTATTTTTCTGATAAGTTTCATATTTTGGAATTATTTCAAAATTTCTTCTCATAACAAAACTTTTACATCTTAATGGGACGCTATCATCTTACATTGATTGATTCCGAGTCGGTGATCCAGGGACGTACATTACTGTTTATGGAAAAAGTAATATTTTCCTACGAATGTCTATTTGTTGGCATCTAACACGCTTTTACAATAGAAAGGAACAAACGAGCGATAAGAACAACGAAGTGATCATCGACGCTGATGGACATCCACACATCTAGAGGCGCAGTTGCCGCCACAACACCAAAACAAAACTCAAGTGAACTCAAATTCATTTGAATTATAAACTTATTTATTAACTTTATATCTTACAATTAATTTTTGTATTATAAAGTTAATAAAACATTAAAACAAATAAGTAAAAAAAAAACATTTAGTACGTTTTATTTTTTCTCGAAACAAATTTTCTTAATTGCGTTATCATCGTCTCAAGTTCAAGATAACGGCATAGCGTTAAAAATATTTTATAAAATAAACCTTCAAAATGCCAAGTATAATTGACATATTTTATTTTAATATTTTTAAACAAGTTTATTAGACGTTAAATTTTAATCGCTTTAATATGCATAAATGCTTCTTAATTAAGAAGGCAGACGTTTTATATTTTGTTTGAAGAATACAAATAATGTGCAGCGCGATGTGCACGGAATAAAATAAACATTTTTAATATATCGAAAGCAGAATCGAGTACGACTATCAGACAACACCTAGAAGAGATACTTCGGAATACAGAGTACTTGAGGCCTGTGTCCTGTTAGGCCGGCACTGCACCGGCCGAGCGCGCGCATTCGCACAGGTTGTTACCAACTTCACCACTATTGTTATCCGTTTCAATCGGTCACAAATTCTATATTAAATTGCGATTGCGATGCAGTGATAAGTAAAACACTATTTCATTTCCTCGATACTCTGCTTTTGGGACAATCTCCTTGGGATACTTCTTAAAACAATGATTTTGAATCCTTACAAGACAAACACCACAATACACGTTTAATTAATGTCAGGTTCCTTATGCTGCTGTACGTGAATTATATCTTATTGACGTTTCTTGTGTCTAATGTACGGTTCCTATTGATTATTCAATGCAAATATATATATAAAGTGATTGTTTTTTTTTATCTCAGCGACCTTGCAACAATGCCGCGATATGGTTTCAATGGCTTCTGAGCTCGGTGCCCGCGGCGGCGGCACGTGTCTCCATCACAACTATTTTTGAAACATCATCTGTTGATTCAGTTCGTGTTGTTTACAACGCGCGAGATAATAAGTCCATTAATTGCATTTAATATTTAAGAGAGTTGTGTACGTTTCATCAGCTTCGATCAATAAACAATAAGGCATAAAAACTTACGATCCTCGATCAACATTATTTATAGAATCACTTAAAAATTAAGGATCCGGTGACACAAACAAAACAAACACTTTCTCGAACAACCATATTAAGTTGATGTTAAATGTGTAGCACACGATTTAAGTCCGCTATATCCGTTACAGGACAAACATAAGGAGCTTGTTTTGTCTTCAAGTCATTTATTTTCTATAAACTGTAGAAGACTTCGTAGAAAGTGGGATATTTGGCATGGCGTACCTGCGAGGAAGGGTCTCGAAGGTACGCGGCGGGCTATCGAGGGCATTGGCGCAGGCGGCGGCAGGAAGAAGCAGTCGGGCGTTGCCTGCACGCCGGGCGACCAGGGCGGAGGGCGCGAGGAGTCGGTGCCCATGTCGATGTACCCGTGGCGGTCAAGGCGGCGCGACGACCAGCTGCGAGCGACCGCGCCGCCCACGTCCGCGGGTGCCGACTCAATCGTGACGGAGCGAACACAACCGATCCCGGAGACAATCGGAGCGGGATTGAGGGAGCAGCCGATCGAGAGCTCGAAGCACCGCACACTCGCCGCCACGTGCGGAGGCCGCACGCCCGCGCGCAACGTGCACACCGCCGGCCACGTGCGCAGCCGCACCGCCTCTCCGGCCCCGCACCGGCGCCCGCCCCCGGCCTGCGACCACACTGCCTACCTCCCGGCTCAGAGACGAGTCCTTCCACAAATAGGTAACCCTCGACTTCCTCAAGGTGCCCACGAGAACTGCCGCTGCCACCGACCCTCAGAACATCAATAGTCAATGACGTTCACTCCGCGTACTACTGGACAACTAGCACATCTCTTATACTATTACACATATTTATCGTTCAAGTCAGATCTATGAAGTCGCCAGTAACTTCGCAAGCGTCTTTATTGCAATCGTCTTCATTCTTAAATAGTTCATTGTTTTAATGCACGCGTGCCGGGGAAGACAGCAACAATTTGATTATAGCACTAAATAGACTTCACAGTACAGAGTACAATATGTCCTTTTCAAATTCAGACGATTAACTCAAGGGTGTAAAATGAGAGAACACTTAAAATAAGCAAAATAAACTTTAAAAAAATATTCGAAGAAAGAACAAATAATTCCAATTCATCAATATCGCCTTAATCGTTTAGAATCATGCTTGTCTTATAGGAACAGGCCAGGACCCAAGCCCACTTGCATAAAGTTATAGTCGGGTAATACATAAATTTTATATTTTAAACATCCTGTAGCACCGAGCTTTCAATTAAAAATAGTAAAAGGGAGGTTTCGCCGTCGGAACTCAAAACGTGTCAGGTTAAAAGGTTATAAATATCGTTAAAGAAAACACGTGAAACGTTCCGAACGTCGTGAACAATTAAAAACAACTGGCAGTTAATGAGAAAAGTTTTGAAGTATTGTCTTTACGGGCAACCAGTGAAGTGGAGCTGTGCTCTGAAATATTTTTGACATACGTCATTGACTCTATGATCGAACGCAATTTAAGGTATTTTCAAGCAAGACCCGTCCTCCGCGCACGCTCTCCTCCACGCAGAGATAGACCTGGCACTCACTTGAGTAAATTTAAGCTATTCACGATCTATCTATCTATCTTCATCATTAAATATATATATATACATATATATATATATTTGTTTTTTGTTAAAAATATTAGTAGATTTTTGTTATAATGTATGTTAAGTTAATAGTATATGTTACTAATATTTCTTGTAACCATTCCTGGTAAGCTTGTAAAAGCTTGTGTTAGAATATGGTTAACGACTATATTCGAATGGTGGGACGCGAACCCATGACCGCTAGATCGGTAGTCCGTACCCTTAACCATTAGGCTATTGGCGCCACATTATAAGTAGTAACAGTAAAACGTCAATTTGACGATTTACAAAGAATAGTTCATGTTGACGTTATATACTGACGCTCCATTTTTGTTATGTACATCTTCATTTTACTAAGTATAGTAAGTGCGAAAGTTTAGATGTATGGATAGGTGCTTGTTAGCAGGTAACATCAAAACGGCTAAATAAATCTGGATGAAACACGTTACAAATTGATCACTGTTCAGAATAACGCATAGGCTACGAACGTTTTTATCCTCACGCGCGTACGAAATCGCTGTCACAAGCTAGTAGACAACAAATTTTCTTTAAAGAACTTGTCTGATTAGCTAGTCAAATTAAAAACGACAAAAATATAGAATTTGTGTAACATTCCATACCAAGTTATAGAGGAAATAATATTTGTAAATTTTTAAATAATTAAAAAATTGCATGATCGTTTAAAAATGCACACTAACCGTATTTCTTATTGAAGCTCGCCCCGTTACTCAGGAAATCTGTGGACAAGGACAATGATCAGATAAAAAAAATAAAGCAAAATAAAAATATGAAAAACTAAAAAAAAACAACACAATGAAGAAACACTATGCATGATGTAATAGAATGCCAGAAACATATCGTCATCCCTGTCTTTTGATTTAGAAACAAACAGAGACAGATAATTCAGTGAAAACGTATTTGAAAACGAATAATGTAAAATATAAATACAATATTGATAATACATAATAAATACAATAGAATTCCAAACAGAAAAAACTTGCGGGTGATAATTATGAACGATAGTGAAGAAGAAATAAATTGAAAACCTGGCAAAAGAAAAAAACGCGAAGTTCTCTGGAATATTTGTAGGCAAATACAGGAATAACATGATTTCAATTTCAAGTTAAAATATTCTATTAGTTGCCTGTTCAAAGTTTAGGCTCCCTCGCGCACGACAAACTGAAAGTTTTGAAGCGCTAATAACCAAGTGGTTAAAATATGAGCATCTCATCAAGTGGTCAGAGATTTGATTCCCGCTCGATTTTTGACGTAATCTATATCCTAGCAAAATTATGCTAATTAAAAAAGAATGAAACAAAATTTTGCGCGCATTTTGAGGTTAATTCAAAATGATTTTGAATTTGATTGAAAATAATTTGCGAAAAAATGATTTAATAAATTACACAGATATAGTGTCCGCGAAAGAGGAAGACTGGAAAGAAAATATTTAATGCAAATAACATATATTACATTTTAAACAGGTACGATGAAAAATAACGCCATCTAGTTGCAGATTATCAAACTATAATCAAACTGTGCACCATTCTAAACCGTTTAAAGTTTCATCGATGTTGTCAATTATCGTGGACAGAGATGGCGTTGAGGTTCGTTACACGATTATGGCTGGAGTTTTATAAAAAACCAACTCACCGTTACGTTTCATGGCCAAAAGACAAAATACATTAAGTAATTCTCACATTTAACTGTTTTGTTTCACCATAATAAAAATTACTATATGTAGTATCCAAATCACTGTTATTTTTTTCTGTGATCGCACGTGCACCTTGCATGCAGGGTGTGCATAGCCTCGATTGGCGAGAAACGATGTGCCCAACACAGCAGCACGTGTTTTGATTGGCTGTCGTCGGACTCGTCGGTAAAGCAGTTCGCGGATAGCACGTGACGAGCACGCTGGCAGGTCGCACGTGTTTATTAGGGTATAACTCAAATTATAGATGGCACCACTAACACTTGTTTACAAATCTTACCGCGATACAGCTGTGACATAATTTCACATAATACGCTGCAGAGTCGAACAAAAACAAAAGTAAGTGCTCAGCTAGCGCGCGAAACTTTTGTCGCGCTCCGTCGTCGCGTCAGTGGCGGCGTGCGTTGAGTTGCGACCTTGGGCGCAATAATTTAGTAACTCGCACCACGAGAATAACAAACATGTTACCTACTACAAGAGGTCATTGAAAAAAATAATGACGCTCATAGCACCGACCCTGATAACGTATAATCAAAGCGTACGGTGTAATTACAATTAGTGTCGTAAACGTATGTTAATTAATTACGTTTCATTGAATATAAAAATTGACGCCGTACCTACTATCTTATAATTTTGTATTAAATTCTTTTTAGTTTAGTAAATTCCCTATATCAATTTACCTAACTTCCTCAAACGCTTCAATTAGTACGTTACTTGTTGCCATTGATGACAAATCTACTTAGAATGAAATAACAATTTCAATGGAAAATTTTTAAATGTGAACTTTCCAGTAATTATTTTTAATACATACAGATTGCGTACCTAGAAATTAATTAGAATTAACAACAAAAGAGGGCATTAGCAAACGTCATCGTCTTTTAAAAGATTATCTTAGTAATATTGTAATATTATAAATGCGAGTTTACAATATCGATGGATGGATGGATGGACGTTTGATTACGTGCCTACAAAACATATAAACGTATTTCGCCGAAATTTGGCACAGATGTCAAACTTAGGATAGTGATAGAAGGTATGGGCTCCGAATTAAGTTGTGTTACTCTCGCGCGTACTGGGTAGCCTGCGACAGCCAATATTCTATAATCAAGTGACTTTCTATCCCAATTCAGAAAGGAAAAGTTCAGTTTGTGATTGCTTTTTCGTGTCGGTTGTGAACGAGGTTTAGTTCAGCAATCAGCGAGCCTTGACAACAACCACCTCGGATCGCTGCGCACAGGAAGTGCTGATGACCACGCAAAGCTTACAAGATATCTTCCCGGTCCGAGGATTTAGATCAATCTATCTTTCGTCACTTCAGTTTGAAATAACGGTAGATAGGTATATCGGCTCGATGTAGCCTACGTACAACTTAAAACTTAGATGCGATCAAGTTAGTGTCTTTCTCTGTCTACTATCGGGTAGGCAGAAAAGGTCGATTTGGTAGATTTGTAGAGTGAATCTATTCAGTTAAATTTTATCTAGCTTAAGTAGCACTGATTTGAGGACTAAGTTATTAACACAATAGGCATGTAATGTACTGGGCTAATAGAAACTAAAAATGGAACAGTTCTATAGAATATGTTAGGATTGAGTAGCGGTCCGCCACCGCATAATACACCGGCCGTTGCCTCCATAGAGAATTGTCGCCTGCCCTAATTTCCTGGCACAATACTTTTTATTTCAGTTTTCGGAGTCACGGAAATAGCTTTCGATTTGTTTTACTCACGAATTATCAAAAAACAATCACTTGTTTAAATAGTTTTTCATTATTTAAAACGTGCAATAAGAATTTCTACCTACATGCGTATATGTTTGTATGTTTAGATATCAGAACACTTTTCGATTTTATTTATAAGAGAAGGGGTAAACGAGCTGCGGGAAGACAAAGGTGGCCGTTGAAACCCATGGACATTCGCAAGCCGGCCTTCGAGAAAGAGGTTCGCTCGCTTCTTGAAGGGCCCTAAGTTTTACTGCTTTGGTAATACAGCCCAGGACAGTTGGCCATCCAGGTGATGCAGATGGAAACGGTCGGTCTGTTGAGTCGTCAGATAGGTACTCTGCGTCAGGAACTGTTTCAAACAATTCTTCGGAACACTCTCTATGGTAAATACGATAAAAAATGCAGAAGGAACTGACGTCCCTCCGCGAGGTAAGGGGATCGAACCGATGACACATTTATTTTTAAAAAATCCAGAGCGGACCACGCGGGCGTTTAGTAGATGAAGTTAGGGCGCAAATGTTTATTTATTAAATTAATCGGTGCTACGATATCTGTGTAGCATAATATGTTAACATATTTTTGTTACTCTCATTTCCTGTCTTATCAACGAACGATCCTGAGCCCTAACTTGGGATGTGAAATCTGTACAACCTTTTCCTACCTACGCGAACACTATGCAGGGAGACATTCCCAAATCATCCGCAAAAGGTCTAATGTAAAGACAAACGTATTTCGGATCTTTTTTGATAATCCATCTTTGACGCAGAAGTCGCGGGCGCGGTAGTGTTCGGTAAATCAACGCACCACGCGGTAACCTTGTACAAATGTGTAATAAAGAAGTTATTTATCGTAGGTACTATTTGTATATAAATCATGTCCAACCTCGCTAATTCGATTGTGACTTGTCAACGCATAGTCACTGCCGACCTCAAATCAACTGATTCGATTATGTGTCGATGGCATCGCGGCGGTAATCTTATATACTAAGCTTAAAGCAACCTACTCTTAACTCAATTGACTACTGAGCCTCTTTAGATGTTTACTGCCTTTCCACATAGACACATAAATACTTGTCAAAAGTTTTTTTCCTAATTTTAAAAATTGGTTATTGCATTGTTCTTTAGTTAAACATACAGTCGTTTTCGTGTAAGCTTGCATGTTTGTTATCTTTCCAAAAACATATCTTACTAACATTATGAATGAAAATGTTTAGATGTATGGATGTTCAGTAGTGGATACCTTCAAAACGGCTAAACGAAGCTGAATTAAATTCAGCACAGAAATACCTTACTGTTTGAATTAGCGTATATGTTCCAAGATAAATATACACAGAACAATTGAATTGACGAAAGTTAAAAGCTATTCGAAATTGCAATTAGAAGTTTTATACAAATAAAACATGGAAAGCGATTTCGGCTCAGCGACGGATGCAATCGATTGTTTCGGCTGGAAACGGGTTATCCAATTATTCGGCGCACACGTATCAAATATCTGGTGACGCTATTTTGCTACATATATACTTTTATATACTCTTATGTATACAGTGCCGGATAAATGGGAACATGGCCGGTATTCGCTCGCCGTGTTCCGGTCCGACGCCCTGTTAAGCGGTTTTTACTAAATAAAAAAAAATACTTGTTTGAAACGTTTGTTTCCGTTTACATATTGGTGGTAAAGCGAGGCAAAAAATTTACTTCGGTGAAAACATGTATTTAGAAGCTTTTAGCCATATCCAATTAACATAACATGGTAATAAAAACCCTAAAATAATATAAATGAAAGAAGAATACCGAAAGGCAGACTAAACATCTATTGTTTGAATTGTTAATTTGCTTTCTAATGAAAACAAATACATCCATCGTTGAAGCCGCAGAGCACTCATTAAAAAGTACAGCGAATAAATAGGTTATAAATATTTTTCCGTCCGCAACTGAACAATCAAAGTAACAGCCCGAGCCGAGGTTCCTAAGGCAGCCCTCGAGTTACGTTACTCTTAATCGAGGTTTAGGCTAGGCGCCCTCTGCGCCCGGCCACCTCAAGCCCGGTTAAACTGTAATTGCTTCCTAAAGGCAAACAGTGGCGATACTGGCCCAAAAAAAACGAACAATGGAGCCGCTTTAAAACAATGATAGGTCAAACTTTACACTTTCATCCGATACCAAAAGAAGTTTAAGTTAATCCCGTTAAAGTTAAAAGACATAACAAATAACCTTGGTCCGCGGCCGGGCACGCCTACTTTCATTACTTTACTAATAACCAGCTTTATTGGATTTTTCCTTGGCAACGAGATAAAATACAAACAAAGCATGTATTTTAAACGCATACGTGACGCTTAATGTTTTTCAAAATTTTGGCGCATCATTTTCTCCATTTAAATTATTTATTCTTTATAAATCCACAGTCTTCTATGACTGTTATCAAATATATCGTTAGTATTAGGCAATATTACTTTACACGAATGCAAAGATGAATGGAAAGTATTAAACAAAATTTGTCCTGTGATTGATGATTGTGATTGATGAATTAGGGGTTAGTGTTCTGCACTTTGTTCCACGCGCCTTTAATTGGCACCATTGTAAAGGCCGCCGCGCACGTCCTGACCTAGTCGTCGGCAGCGGCTGTGCTGCCGTGCATGGTAACCCTGAGGAAATACTCACGCCACTTTATTTCTATTCTATATAAGTTAATTTTAAAACGTATTCATTGAAAGTAGAAAGTTTTCAATCCGCCGCTGTTGCCTTCGGAAAAGAAATATGAAAATATTTCATTCAAATGATACTCAGTACTGAATAGGGTTCGCGCCGCGACTATATAGGAATCGTTTTTTAAAACTCATACGAAATATTGAAATGTTGGTAAAAGCGGATTATTTCTTTTTTACATAATAAACAAAAAAAAATGTGTTCAAATGCACGTGTAAGTTTTTCTTTTTAAAATAATGAGTTTTTTTTACGTTACTTTGTTATTAAATTTAAAAACCGCACGTCACCCGCCACCGCGTCCCTGTGTAATTAAAAAATAATGAACTGCATAGTGTTTTTATGTGCTATGTCTTCCAAATTCCATTTAGACCCGTTCAACCTTTCTGTGTTCACGTGATCACTTAAATATATGTACCTACATATTGTTCGTCGAATAGTTTACAAATAATGGTAATTTTAATACATTAATAGGGTTCCATCGCCGTGATTATTGACCGTTGAAACTGTATAAACAAGCCTGCGGTGGCGTAATCACGACAATTTGCCGCGGTCGCGATTAACTAGCTTCTGACCGCGGGTTCGTTCGCTCGACCGTAACGGATAAAAACCGCCGTAACCAATGCGTGCGGCATACAGCCGCGAAAGCCAAACCGAAACCGGAGTGAAGTAGGTAAACACGGAATGCAATGGTAATTCGGTCTCATTACAAAAAAAGGTTTTCCTCCGTCATGAGTTAATATATTAAATCAACTGGCCTTGGAAGAAGTTCTACGCATGTAGGGTGAATGTAATTGCTTATCTTATCTACGGACGATCGCTTATCACAAATCTGACGTACACAAGAGTTTTTTTTTTCGATAAAAATCCTCAAAAATATACAAATTAAAATACCTTGATTGGAGGGAGATATGATATGTAGGTAACCGAGTGAGGAGTGATAAGGTTGACACAGAATCTCGGAGCAGACGAAGCTCTGTTTATCTAAACTGTGATGATATGTATACTAGGTGACGCACGAAGATTACCGTAGATTTCCACTATCGCACCAATTCTTTTAATAAAAAAAACATGACTATCTCATTTTTTTACAAAACAAACCGTGAGAATGTCGTAGGAATAATAATAAAGATGAAAAAATATCTCGACAATTCGCTACGGCACCCATTTCTATTAACCCAGAACTTTCCACAAACAATAAAAAGACGCTATTCTACATATAAGTATATTTTAGAAGTCCCTACAATAAAATCAGATATCCTTTGAACAATGAAAAAAGCAAGTAGTGAGTAATTTTTCGAAAATCGTTTCAACAACTTGTGTACTCTTTTGTTTACAGTAGTTTAACGATTCCAATAAAATGGTAAGCTTTTAGTAAAGCGATCATTAGCATTAAAACCTTTAAACAATTATAACATGAAAAAATAACTTTGACATGATTCGAATCAATTTAATGCAATGAAAGGGATAAAGCGATGAATTGTTAGTGGATTGTTTACTGACGACTCGTGTCTCGCTCGTGGAATGGAATTATCGGTCAAATGTAAGCTTAGTAATGTATTTTGTTGTGGGACCAGGTCGAAGGTACCACGCCGCCCTCGACATTATCAACATCATCATCATCATCATCATTATCAGCCTAATGCAGTTCACTGCTGAACGTAGACCTCTCCCTTCGATTGCCACGATGACCGGTCCTGTGCCGCCCTCGACATATAACTTAAAAACAGATGAGTACAAGTCCCGGCTGCAAAATGCTAAGTTACAAAATCACGACCTAATCCTTCCTATACCTACATTTACTTCCTCACCGATTGCACTGTGCGCTGTGTCGCCGCAACTTTAGAACAAAGTTCACATTAGCCAGTCGCCTTCGATGTCAGATCTTACAGAATTCAGAAAGGTTCATCATTGACGAATTGCATCACGTATTTCAATATCATCGTCATAATAATCATATCATCTCTATGAATTACTTCATTTGTTCTGATTGCATACGAGAAATTGTCGGAAAACCGCAAACACGTAACAAAATGAATTTTATTTTACATTTGCAGAAATGTCGTGCAAAGAGAAATGTGACCAAACCAATAAAATTATTTCGTCATTTAATACAGTCCTGGTTGATGTTAAAAACGTTTTATGGAATAATTCAAAAGTAATATAAATTTACTTTTAGAAATAAAAGGAAAATAAAGTTGCAGGATTTCCCAGATGAAACGGACTTCGGAGCGCACTACGTGACTTCTAATTTTCCTTAACATTATATCTTAACCATCGAGGAAATCTGTTTAAAACCATATATTACTGTAGACTTATTGGCTTAACGGTTCAAATTAGTTGCATAGCTTATATATATAAGTAAATAGATATATGATTGGGCCACGTTAGAATTAGGATATTTTTTACAGCCGACAATCATATTACAAACGAATACCTTTATATATTTAAGTATTTATATATAAAAGAAAACTAAACTTTTTTAATGAGTGACATGATAAAGATTGTTCTGTGGACATGGAATGTCATACCTCTGACAAGCAATTTGCTAAAGGCGAAGGTCGACAAAATCAATATGCTTGCATTGCTGCAAACGAAATCGACAGCCAGGCCTCAGTTGAACTCAATCACTGCAGTAACAAGATGAGTGGGTCTCGGAAATCGCATTTCAATTGTTTAACTAGCGATTGCAGAAGAGCCCCAGACCTGACTTTTATCAATAGGCATTGTAACATTATAATGGAAGATTCCGAACACTATCTTTGAAAATGTTTGTGTGTGTGCGCATTTTCAAAACGGCCACTTAGGTCCGTTTCCACTAATGAACCACCACTGATAAAAGCAAATTAATGTTTATTGAATTATTTATCATTTATGTGTAATTAAAATTACACGATTAACATAAGAATTACATTGTATCTACAATAACGTAGTACCTTTGTGTAAGGCTTAAAATTTCGATAGTTTTTAATTTCTTTGAGAAAGGCAACACATTTTAAAGGAGAAAATTTCGAGGTGTACGGTGAATGAACGCATTTAAAGTTATTCAGCGAAGGCGCTCGTCGAGTGCAAAGTGAATGGGAGTAGACCGCGCCGGTCCTTGCGAACCGTCCGCCGGCCAAGCTGCACGCAAGGAACCCTCTCCAAGTGCACTTTGAATATATGACATCGAGTCATATGACTGGAAAACTAACAGTGCCTCAGGTTTGGTTTTGTTGCCGCGGTGTTAATTTATTACCAACTTTGTTGATTGATATATTGACACATATTGTGTTAAAAAGTTCAATTTAGTAAATTTTAAAACATTAACCGAATGTAAGATAATTCAAACAACTATTTTTATATAAATCAATCCGAAAAAAAAATAACACTTACTTAACTTACTTAATACTATGCGAATAGTCTTATACAAATACGGTGTACTGTTCTTTAAAACAAATGTATGACTTGAATTATTTTTCTAGGCGTCAGTGTAAAATAACGCTTATGAGCAGCGAAACGTGGTTCCAGACGGCGACGTAGTTAATCCATTCGGCTTCTCCAGTCACCTTATTTGACCACTTGAATGTTTTCTTTGATGTCGTAAATTTAAATTGAAATGTAGATTTGGCTTTAATCACTTAGAGCCACCACGCTGCACTCCTTAACGTGTTAAGATTACAACTACGGATATGTTTTGTATGTATTTATGTTTTGAATAAGAATTTACTTAAAAACAGATTGTTTGTGCATCAGATATTTCGTAATACCTTACCCACTTGTAACACTACCACGCTTGTAATTGGCTGATTACTTGTAATAGAGATATGCGAATATATTTTCAATTGACAGAGCACCAGGTGCAATTCTGCGAAATGTTTACGGCAATAAAAAAAATATTTCATTGCAAAATCACCACTAGATACGAGTATTGCATTAATAATTTATAATAATACAGTTAATAAATCGTATATCTTTCAACCGTTGAGGAGTTAAAGATCTTGGTAACTCTCCCGCTCGAAGATAACATCATTGTGACAGAACGTTTATTTCTCTTGCATTTAGTTCTATAATAAAAAAAATGTCAGTTGTCTTAAAACCTAATAATGGTTTTAATAACAAACATGAAAGTTTTCAATTCGTATTTAAAAATAGATTGTTAGCAATGCGCCATACTGGGACTGCAGTTCGTTGGTATTATGAGCCGAATATTGTTGTAAAAGTAAAATTTTACCAGCTCGGTCTTGTTAGAGCTAATTCGAGGCGCTCGCATTTGCCACGTGAATAAAACATGACCAGTCTCACTTTGAATTACTCCAATTTCGTAAATGCACCGTCCCTCCTAATCCGATTAGGTAATCAAAAAAAATAAATATGATAAGCAATTTTAACAACTTTCGCCGGATAGGTGTCGCTTATTAAAATGAAATTTAATATTTTCTACTGAGTACAATATTGTATTACTTTATACTCAGATTTATAATACTATGTTTGGCTCCTCAAAGTTTATCATCAACAGATTACAAATTTGTTTACCCGTTTTCCGTTACTAACGAGGTTATTTCCAAACTACTGTGATGTTTTAGAACTCGTCGTCGACGTGCCTCTACATATCTATAGTAAACAATAAAGCGCCACTTTATAGCTCAAAACAAACGCAAACTAGGGAGACGTGTCTCTTTCGCACTTTGCCATTCCATATACTTACGTCCTACTCTTACCTTTTCACGCGCAAACAATATTACAGGAGTTAATATAACGCGACTAATTAACGTAGGTAATCTTCTTCAAATGAATCGTATTATCTTCCTCCTTACAATCCATGCAATATATAGACATTGTATTAGAAGAACGTTCTAACGAAAGTGTACAATTAGGTAAGAAACAATAAATTTTTAGGTCAGTTGTTGAACTCTATCGATTCTGTACCGCGATAGTTAAATGTGGGGGAGTTGGCGCACTCAGCACTCGGCTTTGTGGCATGTGACGAGTCTGACTTCGATCCCTGATTTCATTCGATAAAAAAATAAAAACTCAACAACCCCTGGATAACAATGACGTGTAAAAACTGTGGGTCATTTTAAAATATTTGCAAAACGTTTCAATGTTAAAACAACGCAAGTAATTATAAATTTCAAGTAAAAACATAGCAAGCGAATAAGGAAAACGGTTTGGAAAAGTGGAAGAATCGTTTAGAAGAGGAAGCACATGAAGCTATTATTCTTTCTTCCATCATTCGAAACCCAAAGAAGTCACACGACGTGCTAAATACATCATAATGTACTCGCGACCAACATCACGCGACGCAATCACATTAATCAAAATGTTTGTAATTCTAATTCAATAAATAAAAATAATTAGATTTATCCGAACAAATGAGTTCAACATGATAAGTACCCATGCGTTATCGCTAATGGCGGGCTTCCATTGCCGAACTCTTTTATGAAAACGTCTCTCTTGTGGTTATTGAACAAATCAAGACACCGGCATATTTTAAATCAAGATTTGCGGCCGTAGAACTCCACGGTGTTGATAGAATAGGTTTCGAAAGTGGCCGGGTGACGATTACGAAATGGTCGGGAAATCGTAGACAAGGAGTTCAAGAATAACTACATTATTTAAAAAAAGAGAAAATGGTAATATCCATAAAAAAATTCTCCAAATCTCCCTACATCCCTGTATCTAGTTTAAATAACGAATTTTCCTACAAAGTCCGCAACTGAAGCGACGCGTAGTTTAATAAGATTAGGTTCCCTGTCGCAAGCCGTTTAGAAAACAAGCGTATGAAATAGATCCTATACTTCTATTTCGCACTCGGACTGCTCCGGTGGCTGTGTGGTGCGGCCGTTAATCAAACATTCGTGACGTAGTTTAATTGATTAATCGCGATCGATTGGTAGCGAATATTAATTAATGTTCATATGCATTAGTTGCGAACTAATTGTTTTAAATATATAATTCACTAAATACGAAATCAGTATTTGCATACATCAAACACTAATTAAGACAAATGGACCATCACTCAGCTATTAAAATTCTATCATTAATAATAATATAATTAGCATATTATTCCTAATGTAAAATACATCTTTCCAATATTAAAACAACGCGCACATTCATGTCAAACGACAAATCAATTTACTTTTCTTGATAAAATGTTAGGTTTGTGAACATACGCTTCACGTCCGCTCGAAGCTCCTGTCATTGTAATCCAATTATCGCCCCAAATTTGAAGTGGACATTCAGTTAAAATATTTCGCAACTTCGTCGCCACTGTCCGCTAGTCGCTTGTCGCTTGCTTGCTCAATGTTTGCCAGTCGCTTGTCGCTTGTACGTTCGCTATTCGCTTGTCAATTGCACGCTCATGGCTGTTTATTCGCTCATCGCTTGCACGCTGTTTGCTCGTCTCTTGCTCGTTTTTCTTCCATTAGCACCACGTTCGTGTCGCTGAATAGATACGGTATTTTTTGTTTGTGTTACCATTTTCAAATTATTCTCACTTTAACCACGATCTACAGCAAATTAAATTGACGATGCCCCTTTTTAGCTTTATTTAAGTGGTACAAGGACTTTATAAGAGAGTAGTTCTGATTATTTTATATAATTATCAAGGTTATTTTCCATCCCTGATTTTATATATTAAAGAATCAGTAAATCTAAATTTAAAAAAATGTATTATAACGTCGTTATCAAGTGTGCCTGCAGCGGTCTAAAGACTTCGTAAGACGCTGACCGGAATAACATTTTTCGTTTGGCGAGATAACTTTGTAACGAATAAAGGTCTTCGAACGAATCTTCAATGACGTGAACTAAAAATTCTAAAGTAAAGTTAAGCGCTGCCAGGTAATGATTTACGTTTAAAAATGTTTTACTGTGCATCTAAATGAACGGTCTGATTAAAAACTAGCCAATTATAAACCATTTTTTGACAATTACATTATTATTGCATCTGATTTGTTAATGCATAATCTAATCGACTACCAAAAGTTCTTTAGTAAAACCTCCTAAAAGGGCGCATTCGTAATGGTTCACCTTTTATTAATAAATAGATTTTAACCATATTACTATCGTGAGTTTCCACAACTGAAACATTGACATTGATTTTCAGCAATTTACAAAATATCATTATTTTTTGCCTAGCTACTTAAGTCGATGAAATTCACGTCTGCATTATCGTAAACAAATTACAAATTTAACGGTAGCTGTAAATAAATCATAAATCAAATTAAGTGCTGCTTTATTTGATTGAGACGACGACGGGGGTCATTAATCGCCTGTCATCTGACGGCCACCGCAACCGAGAAGTGGTGTTCCATGGAACTCAAAACCACAGAAACCCCGTAACTATTTAACTAATTTACTAATGTCTTGTTTAATTTTTATGTGAAAATGAAATGTGTCTAAATTCATTGTGCTTGTTATGAATTCATTCGAAATTGGAATTTTTATAAATTAATATTTTCTCCTAGTTTTAAAAAAATGGTGTGTACATTTGACCTCAATAGATTTATTTATCTACGACCTTGTTATAATATTTGTCAGCCTTCGAACTAGCAAATAAATAATTTAATTTGAACAATATTGACTAGTAAATTGAATATGCAAAAATAATAAGTATGTGTGATTAATAATTTTATTCGTTGTGTGTTTTAGCTACCAATTTCAAATGTAATGCGGCAATACAAATTAAACGATGGCTCGGCAAAACTACGGGATTTTTAAGGTCGAGAATTTTTGGCGAACCCTACAGCATTCGTTGGGAAGTCACTCCAAGTTTTAAACAGTTTTTTGTGACAATAATTTCTTGATGTGTGAATTTCGTCATGTGTTAAACTGCCAAAAGATAATTACCATGACTTGAGAATATTTATGTGTACCAATTTCCTCATAATCAGGATCCCTTACCTGGAAACAAAAATAGTGTTTTTAATTTTTTTTACAAAGCCAAAGTTAATAAGTTCGTCTACATGAAGTAATATCTACGTCCATATATTAGAGGACGGCATTCGATAGTCGTGCACCCTGTGACGGGCACGGCGCGGCAGCATGTTGCGAGATCAAAATATACAGTCAGTATTAACTGATGTCCAATAATGTTTAAACAACGAAATCCTCTTAGACTTTATGACGTTAGTTAGTAAACATAGGGTCGGGTCAGATTTGAGGGCATACTGGCAGTAGGCCGATCGGCAATAGTGATAAGCAGCACTGAGCGTTCGATCGTCGCAAGTACTGTGTCTCAAGGGTTATCGAGTTATCGCCGCTGAGTGACTTAGCGTCCGTTTGATGGGGCCACACCGCGCTCTTACGGGGTTACCGCGCAGTTTATTACCACGCTGGTTATAATTTTATTCTATTATAGCAATGAATATCAGATTTACAATGCTTTATGTCTCTACCATGCGGCGATAGAGAAGTAGACCAGAACTATGCTATTCTGCGCACAAATTGCATTTTTTACTTTGTCCAAAAGATCAGATTGTACGATTTTGGTATAAGGTTAAAAAAAATAGCTGCAATGCGTTTTCTATTATTCCGCATTCGTGTGAAGCTTTACAATACCGCGAGAGTCATTTATTGTAATGAGTAAAATGCATCATCTACGTTCCATCGTTCACTGGCAGCTCACTCTTACAATATGTAACTGCTGAAAACATTAATATATAATTGGATACGGCGATAAATAAGAAACGCTGCCGAGTTATCAATCTGCAGTCCTATTGTAATGTATGTATAGCTATACCGAATCATCTTAATACTTGAAGATACATATACTAGTTTACATGCGATTTTGTATCAGTATCGTTGTGTGACAGACGTGCAGCTGACGTCACTCGATTAAGCACATTACGCCCGCACACTCTGCGCGGCGCACACCTTGACTTCTAATTGGTTATACATTACCGACATCCTAACCACATCTTAATCTAACAAAACGGTTAATCGACTTTTTACCTTTCATTTTTTGCAATTTTTTGTGTAATTCTCTAGCTTTCATTGTTTCATTTCATTTTATGTCAGTTCAAAGATTACATTTGAAAGACGGCATGGAACCTACTTAATTATTATGTACTTATTTAACATGTAAAGATAAGCTATGAAAATGAGTGACGTAAATATTTAAAACACAAAGACGGATGTTTTACAGCGTTAACTCGCTGTCTTATGAAAAAAAATAGGTTACCAGACCATAGCGCGGGGGAAGTAGGGAAAAATGGACCACTGGCGGTGCTTAACGCTGAGCGCTTTCGATCTAGGGGATAACTTTTTCAGACTAGGCGGGGCTTAGACGTTTCCATTAAAATGAAAAATACGACGTACAATTCAAAAAGACTTAACTTGTTCAAAAGCCACCCGATGGGCAATGTAATTTCAAGATCTCCATATTTTATTCCATGTGTTTTGAACCGGGTGTGGATGAATTAGTAAAGTACATGATTTGCATAATACGTAAACATGTAAAACACCTTCTCACTTTTATTATATTTCTAAGTAGTAATTGAAAAAGAACTAAGATGTGATTTTCACAATAAAGAATTAATGCGTATATTCGACAACAGATGGCGGTCCATGGAAATGCTAGTCAGAATATTACTCGAGAAATGTTTCGCTAGCGCCATCTGTCATCGATTTAAAAGAAATATTGTTATTTCCGCAAAATAATTGTATTGTTAAATTATATGTTTGTAATATTATACTATTATAGGTTTGATCAGCCAATCCGATATAAATATAGATAAAGTTCAGTTAGTATAGTTGTGCAATGTACGTATTTAAGTTATGTCATTTACTACATTAAAACATAAATTACTTTAAGGAATTGAAATAACAGAACACAACATATTACCGACATATAAATATATTATGTTAATGTTGTCGAGAATCTAATTAGCGGTGTAGTATAACAGCGCGTTGCTGCGTGTCTTTGTAATGCGAGAAAATGGTCTAATTCCAAGAGCAATACATAATGAATGTATAAAAATACATGCTCTATTAGATGCTAAAACAAGGCAAAGTTTAAAAATAGTTGGGCGCGTGCGAGCCGCTTTTATCTCGCTCCGGAAGCTACGGCGGTCTAGTGTTTAAAAACAATAACTAACATACAAACACACATATTAAACGTACTGACTTTTTATTTATAAAACCGCGGATAATCGTGAATGAGTAATGTATAAATAGAAAATAATTTTATTCGCTCCGTTACAGAGGTAGAAAGTAATAACATGATGCTGTGAAATAAGGGTTCAAATCATGTATTCCTATGTTCAGCAGTTTTTAAATTACACTTATAGTATATTTACGTTGTGATAACAACTTATTTCAAAGCGAGTTTTATCTTTTGCAGCTGACGTTATCACTCTGCAGCCAGCGTGTCGTGTGGCCACGCGTGCCTCGGGAGGCAGGTGTTCGGTTCTTCCCGACTCCGTTCGACTCCACTCGGCGCCGCTCGGCAGCCACCCCCTGACCTGGAAGTTGGAGCCCCATCCCGTCGCGCCACCGCGTCTACATTCCGCCAGCTAAACAGGCTTTTCCCGAGGACGTCTAATTTCTTAAATCTTTTACCTCTAGTTCAAGGCCGCGTATTTCCTTTACCGTGAACTTTCGCTTCGGCTTTTAATATTTTGAGGGCAAATTATTTGTACGAAAACTTATGAAGATACAAAATAAAGCACATAAAACACATACAACTAAAGTTTCCATTGTAATTGGAGAGATCATTGGAGTGTGTTTAATTAACCGAAAGGTTCGTGTTCCCTTTTCATATTTACCATCCATCTTTTTATATTCACCGGTAGATGGCAGCCACGCGCATGCAGCACGATTATATTCATGTTTGTAGATTCACAAATAAATAATTTAACGTTTTAATTTTACCTATCTTGTTTGCCTCGACACGTAAATTCTTATTTAGTCCCACGAGAAGGGCCGACAGTGTTTCCCGCTAAATTTTAATGATCGATAATAAACATATATGACTACATGGAATTAATAAAATGCTTAATTTATGTTTATCGCTTCACAAGTCCCTACAGACTATAAAGGAATAGAACGGACAAAATTTACCACAGACTATGGTACGCAAAGCAAACACTGGCCCACTTATTAAGCTTTTTGAGATTCATTCGTGCTGTTATTTACTTTTATTAAGTACAGGAATAAATTCTGAAACACCCTCATATTTATTTAAAGAAGTAATTATAAAAAACGGTGAAGTTTGCGAGAGATGTGTGAACTTCAACTTCACATCAATTTAACGTTTAGTAATTTTAGAAAACAATGACAACGATATGATTTTGTTACAGCCCTTCGGTAGTGAAAAAACAATGTAATAATACCTTGTGTGGTGCGCGCCGTGCAGTCACCTGCTTCGTGTACTAATTTTTGATACTCAAGTTGTACCAAAAATGCATATTGTACTCCTTTTGAATACGGTTATACTGAAATACGGTACGTGACAAGGTATTTGCTTTGCAAATTCACTACGGCGCAAGTTAGACTTATGCTGTATGTTGTATTGCGACAAAAATGTGTCGTGAATTGATACGTGCAATGAATCAACTTGTAAGCTCAACGCCGCGGCGCTTATGTACATGAATATTCGTATTTTTGGTGTTTTCACAACGTTTTATCCATACATAATTAACCTTCCAGCTATCACCCGCAATTCTGCCCGCACAGGATAAAAAAAACCTTAATTAACGACCTTTGTGCCAAACTATGTTCAACATATAAGTCAAATTTCCTGGTAATTCTTTGAACCGTTCTAGAGAAACGTTCAAACAAACTTTCCTTGTTATTGTTATTTGTAATACAGAGTACATTTGGTATATCAACTTTCGATTAGACGTCAACCCTGTATAAATCCCTCCATCTATAAACATTTTTTCATTTGCAATTTTTTTTCTATGATAATAAGATTAAATTGATCCTGAAAAGGATTTTATATTTGGAATACGTTTCACGAAGTTACAATTTGCCTGTAGCACCTAGTTTCATTGTAAGAAGTACCTAAAAGGTAAAAAGAATTATTTGAAATTTTGAAACCTTATTAGCGTGATATTATTTAAAAATGTATAAACATTGAGATGAAAACGTAACGTAGTTAGGTATACAACTGTTGGTGACAAGTGTGTCCGCGGACGATCAATTCATTATAGTTGTAAGGTTAAAGCGTTATATCAATAGTAGTACAGAGTCGGTACACGATGCATTATTCAGCAATCGACGTGGGACGCAAATTACATTGCATCGTTCTACCTGATTGTGATTGTCCCTGTTAAATTGCCTGTAGATCACGCGATCCCTAGCTCGAGCATGCTTTGAGTAACAAAAAACTAAGGAATAAAAATGTTGTCTATCTTACACAAAGCAGAATGTATATCTCTATGTTTATCCAAATGTTTTTATATAATAAATAACATAATAATTTCAGCAGATAAACACAGGAGAGTAGGAAAATGAGTGACTACAATTTCTCTTTTTAAATTTATTTACAATGGAATCATTTCATGCTCGTTAAAAGTGTTCATGACTGGCAGTTGCATAATCAGGTGAAATATTTATCGTGTGCCGTTTAAACCGGTTAAAGACCTAGACTTAGTAACGAAACAGTATTGTTTAGCTGCAGGTTTGATAAAGGAGGAAAGTCCTTCTCGGTAATTATTTACTATGGAACGATTCGATTCGGTGAATGTTCTTTTGTGAAGGCGAACTAAGTATCTAATAATGTTCTCTTCTTACAACTGAGCTTCATTCGAGTCTCTATTCCAGGAGAAAACATCTGTAGTGCAAGCCTGGAAATGTGGTTCATCCACTTATACATCAAAAGTTAAAATTAAAAATATAAAACGAGGTCTCACTAACTGCTTTCAAACTCATCGCGGCATACTCGATACAAGAATACTCTATCTACGACAATATAAATCATTGTTGATACAAGTTTTCCTATATCTACAGTATCCCTTATCGCGATTTGCCATAAAACATAAATACATCAACTAACAAGGATCAAAGATGCACATATATAGGTTATCATTAGAGACGCGGCAAAATATTGATAAGCAACAAACAGTAAACAAATGACACTAATTATTATTAGGGCATAAGAATGATGCACTCAATATCAAGTAGGAAGACATCCACTTAACTGCAACATTGTTCTACGGCATTAATATTAATGAAAGGGAATCCAATATTGCACTTGGGTAGGAAAATTCATCGCCAAAGACATTCAACAATGGACCTTGGTACAAAAGGTTAAGGCACAAAATCGGCTTTCGGTAACGCCTTTGCCTTTTGCTTAAACAGTGTTCGTGCGAGCTCAGAGTCGAGATTAGCAGGTGAATGTTATTTATGTAATAAAGGCGCTATTAGATAAATAACATCAAGATTCACCTATAACTATAAATTACTGTACAATCTATACAACGAGCTAATGGAATATGTAAAATAGAGTAGTGTAGCGTCCGCTCCATTTGTTTTCATTATACAAATTGGGATGGAAACTTTACATCGAACGAAATACTCTCTTACATTTTTATAGTACTTGCCAAAATAGCGAAGTGGCCCGCAGACATCCAGTTATGCAGAAAGTAAAAAATGTACAATTCTCCAAGCTGTGTCCCATCCTCTACTAAATTCACTCCCCCTTCAAGCCTCTCCTTGAAGTAAAGTGTCGGTGCGGAAAGAGAACTGAAATCGGGACTCCGGCACGGACACTTATCAGACCGTATGCGGTAATTCTTCCGCTTTTGGATAAGAGTTATCCCGCCCACATCCTCAAAAATAAGGAATTAACTAGTTTGCATTTTAGAAAATGCTGTATTGAAGAAGCCGATAGAAGCGACCAGGGTTTTTATTATATTTTTGGCTGGGCTATAATACTATTTATGTGCTTCGTTCATAAATATTTTAATTGTGAGACCGAGTATTCGAATTAGAATATCTACTTCAGCTAAGCTCAAGGTCTTCTATTTTGTTAAATAATAATAGATCCGTTGAAACTAAAATCTATTCAACAACTGAGATTTTCAACGCTAACTAAAATTGAAGTCGTATTAATCCAAACGTAAATTTGGCATTTCACGTTCGGCTGTAAGACTGACATTAATTCTCGTAATCTAGATATTTTTACATACACACTTTATCCATTCAAACAACCATTTTTGTGGAGATATCCTCTATAGCGCCACAGAAAAAAATACGTACATGTTCAGATATCTAAAGTAATTCATCAATAATTTTAATGTGAATTCTATAACACAGTTTACATTTATTATAATTTCAAATTGAATTTCTTCATCTTTTGATTTCACATTTCACAGCTGATCTGCCGCCCCCACCCACCCC
>JAODUI010000025.1:397242-416447 GCA_027563995.1 Papilio gigon
GCTTCCCCGCCCCGCGCTCGAACACAACCTAAACATAGCGTTCCGACCTTGGCCCCACTAATGCAACAATCGCTATTTGTTCATTTAAAACGAGCAAATTGCAATTCAATGGCTATTGAAATAAGATTCACATTAATTTATAAAACGAATTCAAATAACTCCGACGTTCTACGGTGTAAGATCCAAGAGAAAAATAAAAATTAATTGGTAGTAAAAGATTGATATATAGCATGTAGGAATCTTTTACGATAAGCTCAAGGGAGCGTTGCTAAATTATCATAGTATGAAAAACTTTAAACAACAGCCAAACTTTACCCTGCAGTCATTGAGACGACTCTTTCAGTGTTATAAATTACTATTAGCGTAATTTATTATTGAAGTATTTTACCAATAAATGAGGAAGTTGGAATTAAATTAACATTTACTTTAAAAAACGGTATGAAAACATGCAAATACGCCCGAAATTAATAAGTACAGTATTTTCTCTTTCGCTTAAACTTTTTTCACGAAATTTCTCCTTACTCATTATATTTTACAATGTAATTTTCGTTTTATTAAAACATTATTGTCCATTACTCTTTTTATGATACGTAATACTTGACCGCATCACTGTCGCTTCTGATATTGTTTTAAATTAATTATAATTGTCATAAAAACATTTTTAGCCTCTAAGACGGAAGCTTCTAGCCGGTCTCTTTATTTTTAGTGACACAAATTTTACTGCGAAACCTTCTTGTTAGAAGGCTTACTCTCTACAGAACCACTGTTAGTTTAGACTCCGGGAACAGATGTTTCCACAAAGTGATGTCAAGCAAGAAATTCCAGGAAAACAGCACGATTGTTGAACGCCAAGCCATCTCACGTTTGCTTCGTTTCCGATAGTAAATAAATCTTTCAGTAAGGTAAAGCGTTGTTGTCGTTTCGAGTAAATGGTCTTTTACCTTCACAAGCTGCATGCAACAGCGGCCAATTTGACATGACATTAATGCCAATTCGCTCCTGTGATGCGCACGTTAATAGGCAATGTTCACCGGTCATGATAAATAATTTTGTGAAGCTGTACATTGAATTTGTTTTTGTAATTTCTTCTTTGTAACAACATTTATTGAATAAAAAAGTGACTCTCGCTATAAAGTGCTCTAAGCTAGGAAGTCATTTAAGCTAGTTTTTAATTGACAGACTTTGTTATAAGATTTTTTGTTGACAGAGAATTGAATTATTCTAGTCAGAACTTTTTATTGAGGCACGTACGTATTGTATATTTTATGCTGTACATACATTTAAATATCTACTTATTTTTGTCATTGTAAGACAATCGTAATTGTTGTCTAGAATCTAGGTGACAATGCACGACCACATACACATCGCTGAAAACGGTACAGAGTGCAGAGAGACCTTAGGGTAAATGGCGAAGAAGAGACGTCGCGACATAGGAATTAGAAACGATGCACTGAGGGTTTTTAGTTCAAAGTAGTTCCGTCCATTTGAAACGTTATCCGTTACTTTGCAAGCATAGAAGATTTGTATTCTGTGAAGGGCGACATATAGTTCCCCACTAGAGCGTGTCCCGTCAAAGTTTTATACAAGAATAAAGAAGAAAGGAAGTGACCTGCATGAACATTTGCCATTTGTGCAACATTAAATGGAACGAATTATTTTCACACGTGGGAATAACAGTGTGGCAAACAAGCAGTCGGTGCAGTACTGCTATCGTTTGTTACAGTTTTATCTGCATTCAGACAATAGTAATACCGCACTGTTCGACTGGGCTGGTTTTCTCTTCTGCCCTCGTGTGAAACTAGTATAAAACGATAAATGTCATGAACTTATTAATTGCACGTTTTAAGTGTAGAAGTAGGACGACGTCATTTATGTTGCTGAACGACGTTCATTGCGGCGGGAACGATTGGTGTTTGATTGTGTCTCGCCTGCAGGCAGCAATGTGTCGCTTGACAGTAATTACCGCTATTTAATATATCTACTGCTCTATGGTACGTGTCAGAAATTATAGCTGGTGAGGGACATAATATGCAACCGTGATTGATGTAAATGCAATCAAAAACTTTGAATAAATTATGAACGTGAATTTAATTTAAATAAAATGTAAATAAAATATATCAGTTTATAAGATGTAAAACAAATACGTAACTTACAATTCTGCATTGTCACTGTGTACTGTGTATGCATGCAGGTTTTTGGAACAACAAAGATTTTACTTCTATACTGGAAGACAGGAGTCTTTAAAAATCTTAGTTAAAAAATAACTTGTCACGTTATGAAGTCAAAGAAAAATTATATCTAAAATCTGATTACCTTTATAAATGTTGTTGTTGTTTTATATAAAAATTACACCCAGTTACCCTAGGTGTCGTTTAATTTTTATGTGGTGTCTATTATGGTTAGGAAAAGGTTCTCATGAAAGAACAAAATGAAGAAAGTCGAGCGGAACATTAGAAAATGCGGAACACTTATAGCTAAGACAGTACAAAGTCTGCCGGGTCGGTAGAAAAACATAGATGTGGTCAGTTCGAACGAAATCAACTTTACTGATCAAAGTTCCATCATAGAGAATATGGAAGTGTAAGTACGCAGGCTCGTGTACACTGGTTTAACACAATTTTTGTTTTATCTGGCGCGACATTCCTTGAAATCGAGATTCGACCGCGGCCGCAAACAATTCAACGGAATATAAATATTGTTGCTAACACAAATAAATATCGAACACAAATAGCACTAAAAAATAGAGAATGCGAATAACTGACACAGTTTCATGCTCGGCGGAGATAAATTTTATTGAGCGCGCGTCAACGTGGAGCGCGGCCGTGCGCGCACTCTAGTGCGTGCGCGGCTAGTGCGTGCGCCCGTGCCGGCGTGCTCGCTGCGTGCACGTCTCCTGCGCTGCGCCTCCACGCCAATACAAAAATAACGATATTTTTACACTTCTACGCCTAAATTTGCGTGACGTAAATACAATTTTTATTTAAACTTTTAGTCCTACGCTACGTCAATTGTAGTAAACTATTTTTTTTATTAACAATGAACAGGAAATATGTTAGTATGTCTCAATCGAAGTTCGAAGTGGAGGCGCCTCGGCACTGAACAGCATACGCGCGCCGCCGACGGAATCGTCTCGTTAATGTTCCATACGTATGTGGGAGTCGCTCCCGCTCGAGAGCTCGTGACCCGTCTAAAATGTGAATCATGTGATTCGCTTGGCACCATCGTCTGCTCCGACGGCGCGTCAGCATTATCCGGTTATTTCTGATGCGCATTGTATGCTTGGCGGCTACAAAAACTCCCCTTATGTAGTGCCTTTGCGGTGCACCGGCTGCGGTTACAATCCGATGATGTTCGGTTTTAAAACTTATTACGTGATGCTGTACGGAGAGGCCAGGCATGCGTGTACTGGTATCTGTCCTCTGTCGTCGATCTATTAAGAACACTTACTCTGTTATCCACATCACTGATTCCACGACATATAACCTACAAGTTGAACCTGAAGTCAAAAACAATGAGTAACCATTAATTTTAAAATTAATTAGCTTTGGACAGTATTTATTACGGTACAAACGTTGTCTTATATATTTACTACAAGTGTTTGTACACATACGCGTAAACTATTTTCCAATCTATTATAACAAGTTTAGCCTTGGTCGCAAGCGTACGTTATATTCAGCCACGCTAAAGATAGCGTTATAAATCCCGTTTCAATATAATATTGCATTCCAATATTAGGCATTATTCCTCCAGCTCTAATATCTAAGATGTTCGACAAACTGTCCAACTTCAAACAGAGTCGATCACTATGTCCATAAGCTGCAATTGAACGGAGGGCTCCCAACTATTTCCGAGTAATAATTTAATTTTATACAGTAAATTATTTCAAAAGAAATTCTTGCGTAACAGTCTTTTGCCCATTTACTCCGCCTCCAACTTTAACATGGTAATTTAACCTAAAAACTGGCATAAGGGTGGGGCCGGGTTCTATAGAAAGAATTATTCAAATCTATGCCGTGATTGCCGATTGTTGGTTGCTGGTTGTTACCTGATTTAGTCATCGTGATATGCAACGACGACATGAAAATTTGACTTATTAATGTAGAAAACATATGAAAACAAATAAATCCTTTTGAAGTGGGGAACAAAGAATACGTACTGTTGTGAACACAAAAAGGATTTACGTTTTAAAATGCGAGATGTTACATAATCCTCTTGCCTTGTTAGAGCATTGCATTTCCTTTAGTGAAATATATTTGGTCTGATAACGTGTTGTCTGCCGTGGCTGTCGCCCGCAGACACTCGCCAGTCGCCGCATCGAAAACTAAATAAAGTTCACGCTTCCTACATCACGTCATATGAGTGCGGGAAAATTTATAAAATTGTATTTCAACTACAGCTTTTTTAAATTAATGATTTGATAAAATAATTTTAAAATTAGTTATGTTTTTATCGTTATATAACAAGAATAATATGAGAAAAGGTATTGGATTCGGCAAGGTAGGATGTAAACGGGAAATATCTCTTTTCTTTACATCCTCTACTCTGTGCATCACACGTAGATACGTTTGTATTACTAATATTATTGCAGTAGGCTCGATCCGTGTGTTGCTGCATCGAAAGTATAAGCTATACGATGAATCTAATAGCAGTTTATATTATAAGTATTAGATGTATGTCTAATCTAGATAGACAAATAAAGGCGATCGTTATCTGTACACCAATCTTATTAGATATTAAACATGTCAAGGTAATGGAACCTGCCTGAGCGGTGTAGGAGCTATATCTAATCTAACACTCGCAGAAGTAACAACTATTTTAAAAAGAATTATAATCACAAGGTACCAATAGTAAAACAGTTATTTTTTTTAAAACGGTTTTTATTTAATGTCGCAAAATTAAAAAGGAATAATTACTCAAAGCCCAAGTACACTTACTAGGAATACCCACCAAAATGTATTACTATAGAAGACATTGGGGAGAAACGTTTATATTTAAAAAATGTACAAAAATATGAGAAATCTGGTAAAGGTTTTTATTTCTCGCTTCTAGAGGTTTTACAGACTCAAAACGTTAGGATAATGACTCCTAAAAAAGATATTTGCTTTACTTATATCACTCTAATCCAATTCGGCCGTATAGGATGTCTTTACAATATAGGACATCTGAAACTTGTATTCAACAAAACTTTCGTTTCCATGTTGATTGCAGCTATATACTTTTCATATAGTCAAGAGCAATGAATACGGGTCATCTAAGGGCCTAAAGAAACCTAGAAAACTTGAAAACCAAGAATTTGACTATTGATTAGCCAATGAACGGTGTTTAATAAACAATACAACCCCTAAATTAAGGTAAAAAGGTTATGTAACACCGTTTTTTATTTTTAATATATTACATAAAGAAAAAAAAACTGCTGATCTCGGCTTGAAGCAAAACTTGAAACCGTGACTTTTTTTACTACAATATGATTATTATGAATACGGTTTACAGACGCACCTAAAACAGATTAGAAAAAAAAAATGAATTCAAGTGCAGTTATTTTGTAGTTCCATCTCCGAAAGTCTCCCTTTTTCCAATTTGATTTTCTAAGACGTAACCTTGTAATAACTAAGAAGTGTTAATACCACAATTTAAGGGGTATTATATTGTCTACTGATCACCTACATTTTATAAAGCTATCATTCTTTATTCTAGATTTTTTGATTCTAAAGTTATAGATCTTTCTAAGTGACCCGGATTCATTGCTCTTAAATGTATTAGGTTAGTTTATTCAGACGCTAACTAGATGGCTGTACGAATTCGAATTAAGCCTTAATAAACGTCCAGATACTATGAGCAATCAGTGCGGCGGACGTCTTACGAGAGATGAATCTTGTCTAAAGCATAAACAGCCTTAGGCTGCGTGCACACGGAACGTTTCCTAGTGAAATATCTCAACGTAAAATTTACAGGTCGAGCACCACTAGTTTTATGCTATCAAACTTTTAAGTTGAAAGAGGATGAATTATAATAATGTCATTACTTTAAGAAGTATGTTTAAAGCATACGTTTTCAATGATAGAATTATCAAACAATGCAATTATTTTGGACTACATGATAATACTAGAGTCGGTTCGAATAATTACATTTTCTATGTTACATAAGCTAATTAAATTTGTTTCATAATAAAATGCAATAGTTGTCCGGCGCGTGATGATGTAAGCAATCGTGATGAAGTACAATATATGACTGAACATAATAAATCAATTAAAAGTGAATAGACAATGAATTCTGTCGCCAACTCTTTAATTAATCTGTTACGTTTCTTTCTTTTTTCAGACAGACTGACATACAACAGCGTTGATGGCCCAGGAATTAAGCACTTCACTTCATCTGTATCCGGGTTCGATCTCCGACATGTGCAAATTTTGATGTGACCCTTTTTTGCTGATTGTCTCAAGTGCAGCGGCGAGTTAATATAATAAACATTCCAGGGATAGTTAGATTGGAGAAGCAACTTGTTAATTGGTAAGTGCTTCGTCCTTAGCGCTGTGTAAGATACCGCAGGCGACGCGCTGAGTAATATAAGTTTCATAGGACTCCAAGTTTCTTAAGATCTAGAAATAAATCACTCAAACCTATAACACAATTTAAAGCGCTCTGACCGTAACGGAACGTAAAAACTTTAGCAAGACGATCTCAAATCTTTTGTTACCAGGAGGCGAGCCAAGCGGCATTGTCTCTCTTGAATCTTTCTTGTGTTCAAGAAAAGTCTCCAAACTCGATGGAGTCATTGCACCGGCGTACTAATTTATAGTTTCATTAGTACAATGGTCAACAAAAGTAAATCGCTGCCTGTGGTACAGTCTTTACAACGTACCTAATCGATCGACTCTTATAACCTGAAACATACTATTTCTGCAATGGGAAGCCACATTAGTTGGGCAAACTCTTAATATAGTTAATATTTTTTTTTAAAACGAAAGTTACCTTTTATGGGTTTCTTATAATTAAGGAAAGAGAAAAGTTTTCAAAAGTCAATTAATATCGATACGAGTTCCTTCCTCGTATTTAGCAATAGTTGAAAAGTACTCAATATCGCGATTGCGACAGAAGTTATTTTAACTGTTGCTATAAAAAATATTTTTTCAAGGAATGCCACCAAAGAATAACTTGACTGTCTTTAAAGGCTCTATCCAAAGAAAAGGAAGGTATTAAGCAAGCTGAACTACAAAGGCTACTATGTTCAAGTCGTTTATTTCAACTTTTAAACTTTAAATGAAATGTTTTATAGGGATGTTTCACCAGTGAACACACGCTAACATACTTCGTACATCCAACATAAAACAGAATTAACAAGAACACAATGGCAAAGACGTTATCTTATCACAATATTCGAACGCGTTAATAAACGGACATCAGGTAAATTGACAATTTGCCCGCGCACGTCGTCCTTATTTCATTATCATTCCATCGACACCGAATCGTCTATAGTTAACTACTTCACTGTTAAGCGCCGCTGTACACGGACTGTTACTAAAAGTAGCGAGGTGCGACGGCTCTTATTGGTTATTCTATTAAAGAAATATAGCTAGGTGAAAGTAATTTTATTTATTCACATATTATGTGCTTGTTCATTACGCAGCACACCCTCGTATAATCTAGAGGTGTATGCAGAAACTATGGGTTTAGCATAGTACTAGGGTGCACTCTCTAATACTACTGTTCTCCATTTTTACGTACACTGCTGTCGTATATTCATTACAACGCTATAATTTTAATTTTCAATCTTCTTCGTTTAAGTATGCGAGGTGTAAACACGTGTAATTATAATGGGCCAAATTTTCCAAATGGCCTTCAACGTAACTCGGTATGGTTGAGTGAATGAAAAAATATTTTTTTCTTTTCACCTAGCCGAGTGACGTTTCAATGTCGCCCGCAACGTTCACAATATTGGAAAATATTAAATTTGAACCACGCAGGCTTCAAATCGGTCGAGAATTTTTTTATTAAATTTAACGTTACAAATATTTCGTGAAATTTTTAAACTCGTTGCCGGTGTAGAAGTCATTATTTAGTAGTGTAGTCTTTATTATACATTTTATTAACTATTTGGTATACGAACAATGAAAAATATATTGACTCTATTAAAATCTTTTTACATTGCAAGTAAATAGAACCCTATGAAATCTTCCTACTTAATTTCTTGCTCCAAACCCGAGACCTTTGACTGAACAAACTTTCGAGTCGTTGATAAACTGTACCTTTATATTAATAGCCTCGTATAACAAAAGTATATGGTAGCCACACGCCGGCAATCACGGTGCGCTTTACAACTTCCTCCTATTAAATGCAAAGTCCATACGACTCTATTCAGTTCATTAGAGATTTACGAGTTTCTCAGCGACATTACGCTTAGGGTTATCACTGAAGTTGCTTTTTATTTACATCATCTTGACAAAAATAATTAACACAAATGATACATTATTACATTTACCAACCCTGAAATTTTCAAAAGACGCCACCAGTCAGTAACAAATTATATACACGATCTTCGGAATAACATCATTAGTCATAGTTCGTTTGTTGCGAGCGCAATTCGGAACAATAAATAACAGCATAGTGTTATTATAATATAGGTGTTGCGTTTTCACGGAGTCAATCAGTTAAAACGTTATTGGCCGGTGTCCAACGGCGATGGTGAAGAGAAAAATAGGAGCCGAACGAATCCGTTTCGGTGCTAGCGTTGTTCCAGATACGTCCCGTAAGCTAATACGTAGGCACAGAAATACATCAGGCCACCGACAAATTGATGCAACGTTACTCTACATCTACTTGGACAAAAACTCCTCCGAAGAAATTCAAAAACTTACCACAACGTAACACTTTATGGAAGTCAATATCAAGTCAATCAAACCAGACATAGTTCAGAACCAAAGTTTTGTTTTTATCTTGGTATAAAAATTGCTTTAAGCACTTCACCGCATAACTTTAACTATGTTCTATGTCATGTTCTTCCGTTCACGCAATTTCCTCAAAACATAGAGATGTACAATTATGCTTCACGTATTTATATATAGATCCGAGACTATTTGCTTTCTGATGTCCAGTGAGATTATATTTATTATAGGAGAGTCGTAACAACACGCTCCTGTTGGGGATGTTGTCTGGCAATTTTTGTTTACGCTCTTGTACAATGCGCAAATAGGAACGGTCGGCTGCGTCAAGGCGACGTCATGAAAGCACAATGCAATTTGCACGCGTTGTTTTCATTACTCCTCTTATCAGAAATCTGTAACCGTAGCCACATGCTGCGACACCTGTGTCCCCTATATATTTATATGTAACAAGAAACTATTCGGGTAATAACTAGTTCGTTTCCCAAAATTAATCTTTGTTGTTGTTAGCGAACTAATTAGACTACGACGAAATGAATTTGGAATTTAACTAGGTAGTTTGGAAATCAATCACGCACCCCGCCCGACGTAAGTGGAGAATCAAATTTATTGGATTTGACAGACTGATTAATTTTTAATTATTACTTTAATATATTGTAACCGTTTATACTTGTGTAACGGCAACAAATAAGTGTACAAACAGATCAGGTTGGACAAAGTACGTAATTGAATAGAATCAATAACTAAAATTAACAATACCAATACACAACCTGTTCTAACGATCTTAGAATATTTGTAAGAGAAAGACCTTTGACATACGTCTTTATAACAGAAGTTGAGTGGTTTACGATGTATTCATATATCCAAACATAAATATCGACAGCGGGCCTTAGGCTGTCTTTTATCGCGGAGATTAATGGATGCGCTTTATTCAGAGAAAGTACAAATGAGCTATGTAACATTCAAGTAGTAAGAAGTCCAGCAATTATCATTACTACATAAATAGACAGTTTGATAAAACACAGCTTGCTTACATTTAGTCATCGGAAGTTAGGGTTACGCTGAAAACGTTCTTCTACTGACCGATTTATCGTTGCCAATGCGTCAAAACACGCGCGCAACCGACATACGTTGTACATACAAAACTTTATCATTCACGATTTATTTTCGATTTAAGTAAACATGTGGAATTAACTATTATACCCCTACAAGCGTGGAATATACCTTTGACATTAATTTCGACAAAAAAATATGAAACAAAATTGAAACATTGTTTTAAAAGTTTGAGTGAAAAGTTAATTTAGAACCAATAAACCCTACTATCCGGTTTAAAAATCAGGGGAAGAATTCGAATCGAATTTCATCTCACTGTTCAAAATCTATTCCGTCGTTTAAGCTACGAGAGTCACCGTTAAATTGACACACCTACAAAGGCACCTATCACTCCTCTTTTGCCAGTAGCATAAAACTGTCCTAACTTCTGATTGAAAGCGCAGCTTTTTTTGTAAAGCGCTCTAATAATTACAGGTTTATTTATCATCAAAGAACAGATGATGATCAAACGTCAAGCCGAGACAAATGACAGTTGTAGCGTTAAAATTTAACGGTTAGAGTTGAATGGAGAATTTTCAAATGAGTGATGCAATTCGATAGTATAACCGACGGATTCCACTGTCGTAATTCTTGTATTCATACATATTGCAGTCTCTGGTTAGAAAAGAAAATATGAGGATCACAATTTGTATCACTCCCTGTGTGTCGGCAGTGGAGTTGTACGGTTGTTGTGAAACGCCTTGGAATTCCCTAAGATGTTTCGTTCGCACACCACATTAAATCTAGAATTTATACTTTAACGTCATAGACGAATTAATAATAAACACCGTTTTATTTTTTAATTTTAAGCCTTTAGATCCCGTTTCGGCGCGACCTCGATGGGCTATTATTATCTATATTCAATTTACTAAAAGTAACGCTACGAGTTCCAAAGAAAACAATTCAGCATTGTCACTTTCCCGTGATTCGCTGGAATATTTTTAAAATAAATGTCGCTACTAATTTAGGGTATGTATTATCAGATTACAAAAATACAAAATTTGTGACACACTGACATCATTCCAATTTAAAATAACTGTTCTGTTAACAATTACACTATTGTAAATACCAACATTTCCTATTTGCCGTGATATTTTTTAAGATGGATAGATAATACCTGCGTACGCCATGGATATCATGTTTTTTTCGAATTATAGCAGTTGACCCATACCGACGAAATCAACATCGACTATTGCTACGTTATGTCATGTTGTTTCCTTTGTTGCACGTGACTATGGACTGCAAGATCTGAATCAGTTCGCTGATTTCGAATAACCGAGTCGGCATAGAATCTACTGTTCTAATTCTATCGATCACGTGCTGCGGAATCTAAGGACGGAAGTGGGCACGGCCAAGACAGCGCGGTGGCGATGGCGACAGCCGAGTGGCGAGTAGTGACTGGCGATGGCGAGCGAAATGAATACATTTTTACCTCTATAAATATTCGCGCGCGACGGGTCCCGTGATCGTGGCAAACTGAGTGCAGATTTTTATCGCCACTTTACGACTACTGACAAATATTTATTCAAATATCTGACGTCGTACATTTATTAATTAGGTCACGAATTATTACACGTATTCCACACTTTTGTATACAATAAAATTCACACCCATTACAAATTCAATGGAACATGTTAAACTAGTAGTTTTATAATGTAACATTAGGGTAATATGAAAATAGCTAAAATTAATCTCAAACTGTTGACACAGGCAATATAATGCAACATAGATGGCCAATTAATATGGTGGAAGATCATTTGTCGGCACGGCTCGTTGCACAAATGATGTGAGATTAATTGTTCAGATAATGACGCCTCGATATATTCATGGAGCGCAACTCAGCCGCCGTGATACAGCGTATTGGACACAGTGTACAAAGTGACGCGGTACACCAATGTCGAAAATAGAAAGAGGTTTTAGTAACCGACATTATACACCCTTATTTAATTGTTGTTCACATTAGAATTACTTCATTGAACTTGCACCGTCCGGGGAAGTAAAAGAAAACGAGCGTCGAATGACGTCTGTCTTTAAGAAAATATTAACACGCGTTGTTTACCTCACCGATAATATAAAATAAGATTTCTTATGTTCAATTTACATTAAAAAGTATTACTTAATTTACTACTAATTATAGCAGTTAAATCGAAGTTATTTGCAAGAAGTAATGGTTGAATATCCAGTTAATCCCCGTCTGCATTTCTACTCCGACCTCTTTAAACGAGGTCCACACAATAATGTAACAGACAATATCTTCAGTCGGACAATACGTGAAGCGGAGGTAAAGTTCATTGCATAGCAGACGGCCGCCGCGCCCCGCGCAATTCGCATTCTTACCGTATCACAGGGAAAACGGAATTTACGCCAACGAATAAAGCAATATACGGATGAACAAATCTCCGATATTTTCACTACATTTTCCACTATACATTACGAAATCATAGGTTTATGTTGAATTACTAGTAACACATTCAACATACCTGTAGCAAATAATTTTATTTAATTTTTGTGCTTTTTATAAAAAAATAATTAGGAACTAATATGGACTTCCTGTGTTCTACGTCCAGGCCCAGGTTCATCCAGATCCGTCACGTTACGTGATAGCATAGGTCTTTCACATTCATATTACTAAAATAACAAAAACATTACTTTTAGCAAATTAATAACGAATATTACATTATACAGAGACAACAATTGCTCGGACGAGCTAAATACAATCCTAAGTTACTTCAAGCTTGGAAAGGATCGGCTGAAATGTTTCGAAGTAGAGCACGCGTGGGACGTGAGGCCGTACCCTTAGAGTAGCCGCTCGCTTAGATAATAAGGTATTAAATTATGTAAACATTAAGTTACAGTTTATATTACTAAAGTAACACTGAATCGTACGTATTTTTATTGAGAACTGTAAGCTAATACAAATTTGGCATTTATTTATTCCTTACAGATAAATAAAATGTGGTTCCGACGAAATCGTTGTAGCCGTTTCGAGAATTATTGTTTAATTGACACTAAATATTTGCATCCTGAGCTGCGCCCTTGCGGAAGAAACGACTAGCTTCCGCGTGAACTGCGCAGGGTTGATACAATTATTATATAAGAGAAATAATAATGTTTCCTTATTCATTTTTGTTCAGTTGGGTATTATCAAGTGCATTTTAGGGGAAATGTTGCTTTATTACATTTTATAGATGTTATTTTCAGATAACTAGTACCTTATTCTACAAACACAATCTTCAACGAGTCGTGTCACAATACTCACATTCTTGGTTCCTTAATTGTTGATTTGGCATGTTACCAATCACTGGTGTCATAATAATTTATCAGTGCACCGTTACGACACCTTAATGAGACAATTATGACGCAATTAAAATAGCATAATCAAAGGCCAGGTGTTTTGGTTCTCATTTAATTTCTGAAGTACGAGTTGTTAATGAAATTTAAAATAGTATTTTACAAATAAACTTTATGATACATTTTAGCGTAATGAATTGCGTTTTGATTATCGTTAGTCGTTAAATGAATTTGTTATTTGTGTGTATTGAATAATATCCATTGGGTGTATGTAGAGGAATGCAGCGCCCCCCTCCGGCGCGCGACTGCGGCCAACGTGAGTTTGCACAGGCGCCCGGAAATTAAACAGAATTCGATACAAATCGCCCTCTCGGGCGTGGCGCTACTTTAATCCTCTTTAGTGTTTTGTTTTACAAGATTAAAACGACACTCTGTAAGGTTGCTCATAGTGCCCCGACGTTTATGCAATATCTGAGTATCTTTCCAAGCGAAGCAGTTTATCAAAGAAAATGATTTGATGTACATTTTTAGATTCACATTTATAGGGCAATATTACAAGTTTAGGCTTAGATTAGACACAAATTAGACTTCATATTAAATCTGAAACAACCTGTAAATGAAAAACTATTGCAGTGTCAACCCTAGTTTAATTATAATGAAGATTATGACGAAGAACACGACAGCGGTTATAGTGGAGCAAATAAAAAATGAAATATTTTGTGTTTGTCGTATCAATCAGTAGTTTCTGATTACAGGGCTGGCGGTCAATAATATATGTGTAAACTCGATTGTAGAACGAGCACTGCACGAGAAACAAACAGACGACATAACCTTGTTGTGTAGTTGTAGTTTTTTCAACGGACCTCGACGCGACGGTCAACGGTTAAAATACGCATTACGGTGCGTCATCTCCAAGGTCCCAGTACCCATATACACAATATTCTAACTTCGACGCGTAGAATATTAGTATCGTATTTGCTGAAGTAGGAAAAACTTACTTCCGCACAATAGTTTTTTTTTTGCTATTTACCCTTAAGTTTAAATACGTGATAATACATAGCCTAAACCTTTCGTAAGTGTACAACTTGTTTGTACAAAATGAATTATTAAAATCTGTGGCGTAGTAGCTGAGGTACTACATAACAAAATTAATAAAGTTAACGCTTTATACAAGAGTATACATATAAAACTATAGACCAATGTAGTGAATAATCACAATACATTTTTATGAAGTAGGTCCTGAAAAGCTTTATACCGACTAGTCTCCGTCGAAAGACGGTATAATTCTAAGTTTCAAACTCGCTTAGGAAATTAACAATTTATTTTTAATTATGAATGATTATCGAACGTAGAGATGTGTTTAGTTATAATCAAGCTAGACAAGAAAGTTGAGGTCAAAATTGGAAATTAAATGAAATACCTGAGTAGCGTTATTAGGGTCAATATGTTGTGCAGAGCTCGGTTGTTGTTTTTAATAAGCGAGTGGCCAGGGCCGGGAATATTATTTCATTGCCAAATCTCTCACGATGGTCTATATGATATTTTGACTCTTAATAGACAGGATCTGTCAAACGCGTGCATACCCCACTATCGAATAGAAAGGAAAACTAAGTCTTAAATTTCTTCCTTACTTTCTCGTTTTATATTACTTTCAAAAGGATACGCGTTTGATTGTTATCCGCAATAAGTAGAATTTATTTAGTACTAACTGACTCCGCGAACTCTGGTTCGCCGTAAAGGCAATAAATAGATAGATTTTTGAATTTATTAGGAAATACAAAAAAAAAACATTTCCTCAGAAAAAACGCTTGTATGGGAAATGGAAAAGGGCTGTTCTTAAGGCTTTCACGGGAGTTTTTCTAATTTTTCTCACCTTTTAAACCTTCCCTAGACTTCCACGAACATTCCAAGACCAAGATAAGATAAATCTGTTCAGCCGTTCTCTAGTTTTAGCGAGACTAACGAACAGCAATTCATTTTTATTTACATAGATAATGATGTGTCTTTGCTTAGTCCGTTTTTCTATATTCAAAGGTACAGTAGCATCGTTTTTGTCATTATGATATTCGATTTTCAATTCGGTATAATTGGCGCAGCGTGTGCCAAACTTGACCCTATGTTACAGGGGTCAATAAAAATCGGCGCCGTAACTCGTGATACTTATGTTTGAGAATTAGATTTTGCTCGCCCGTTAGGAATATGGTATGATCAATGACATACGCATTAGATCAGTTGTAAATTAACATCTTTAACTCTTGTCACTTCTATGGAAATGTCGTTCATCATTAAATATTTCGAAAGACAATACTGCGGTTTGGTCTTCTTGAAAGCACAAAGAATAATAACAAGCGTTTGATGTCATACGACATTGTCCGCAACCGTGAGTTCCTTGCCGGCCCATCTACTTAAACAGATTGTTATCTCTCTCATTTTATTTGAAAAGGCTCAGACAAATATGTTACATGCTGATATTTTCAGGAAGACTCTTGTTACCAGAGACAAAATACAGCTGACATCAATAAACGTGCAGCGAGTTATCTAGTAAATCAGATATGTTTTATAAGTATGCGAAGTATGTTACCTAGAACGAAAAGGATTTGCTTCCAAGTGTGCAGACATTGCCGCTGACACTACACTAATTAAATTAGAATGAACTTGGTAACTGCGGACACGTACCCCGTATAGTTGCAATCGTAAATATACTAACATCATAGCTTAGCCATCGATGTCACTAGTTGTTACAGCATGCATCTTGGTTTCCAGTTTAGATTCACCACAGTAAATTTATGAAAAACTCACCAATAAGTTTAAAAAAAAACTTATTATTTTACAGTGCCGCATGACGCTTACCTGTAACATGTAAAAGTGTTTATATAGAAAAATACAGAAAATGTTCATTACGCTGTTTATTCAGAATTTATTGGATATGAAATTCAAACACGTTTATTTGAGAATTAATTTTAAACGTTTTAATACTGTTCCAAAATTACCACGCAGTAATTATTAAATTTTAATTTTATCATTACCGCGTACTCTGTAATCAGGACGATCATTTAAAAATCATTATTATTATTATTATAGTATTAACAAAAAGAAATTAAACTATCGAAGTAACTATAAAAAAAAATGTATGTGTGAAATTAACGGTTAATGATGTATAAGCATAAAAATAAATTGGACATAGAGAACATTCAGCAGCGGCATTAGGCCACCCGTTGTGCCGCGAGAGAACGCGACCACTGCCGAGAACCACCCCTTCGCCCACCCCCTACGACTCACCGACGATATTTAAATCAGGCCCTGAATTAGCATAATATGGAACGCGGATCATCCCGAAACTTGCCAGAACCTTATCTCGTTGCAAAAGAGTCGAATATCGCATTGTCAATCATGTTCCACTGCCGATTTAATGCTTCAATATCGGGATCGCAGCCGACGGTAGCAATACTCTGATGTAATATAATTAAGTAGGTAATTCGTTCGGATGTGGCCCACGCTGACACCCTACGATAAAAGCTTTGGTCACCGAAGCGCGTCCCCTCGAAAGCGATGCGTGTGATACGCGGAATAGAATAAACCTTTGATCTGTTAAGTAAAAATGACCAACAAAAGAGGCTCGAAGAACTCGAAGTCGTAATTACACGACAGAGGGAAAGATGTCGAGTTAAAAGGTCCAATACAATAATAGCCTTAGGATGCTGCTGGGGCTCCCACGACACTGTAGCGCGTGCGAAATGTTTGCGCATGCACGGACGGATTGTTTTGATGCCGTATTGCGTAAACAGCTAGCGTCACTCTTACGCAGAGTTCGGGGAGCACCAACAGCATCCTGAGAGGACTGTGTGAGAAGCCCGATTGCCCCGTCTTGCGACACTGGGTGCGTGAGCACATTCACGCGGCCAGCACAAGGTCGGCCAGGCGGTAATCGTTGTGCTTAATTTTGTTATTTTTATTTTTTATTGTTTTTATTTATTTTTTGTTTAATGTTAATGCTGTTTTATGTGTAAATTTAATTAATTTTCAAATATGTGTACCGTTTGTGTCACGAAATAAATGATTATTATTATTATAAAACCATCAGTAATAAAATTCGTGACAATGTTTTAAATGCAGTTTATTACTTTTGGTATATATATTGTGCCAGCCGGCTCACCCCCGCCCCGCCCCACCCCGCCCCGCCCCTCTATCGTCGATCTCGAAGTCGGGAATGTGCCACCGACTCATTATGCTTTATTTCGGGCGAGCCCTCTCATTATTTCTCATTAGGGTTGCCGCGCTGTAGTTTCACAGATAAGTAAAAAAATGATTCAGTCAATACGATCGATAACTTGTCCGACTGACAAGGTGATATTTCACCGGTATGTAAATACGTTTTTATGTTTGTGAATATAACTTTGCTGTGTAAACGACAGGCGATTTTGACGAGTGAAGTGTCTTATATCGGATCGTGTGTTGATTTTAAGATAAGCTACTAGTCAGTGTTTAAAACTACTATTTTGATAGTATAACATGGCCAAGGAGCTAGGGGCCGCCTACATTCGCTAAAATGGCGAAGTGACCACTGTCCGTACACAACCGCATTCGCAGGTATTACACCTAATGAACAAAGGAGGGGATGCAGAGAAACAGAATTTTTCTACTTGCTATGCGTGCATTCTGTGTCAAAAAGAACAAGAAGACTAGACTTTATCCCCCAGCTCCCCTACTCATAAGACTAGACGGAGTTTTACTTGCCGCGTGTCTGTTCTCGTGGGCATGCCAGCCGAGCGGGCCGTTCAGCAGATGTTGCGACCTCTGCCACTGACAGAGTTAGTGTTTATACCGCCTTTGCTTCTACAAGTAAGAACAAATGACGTGTACTTTGTGTTATGAAAATCAGTGTACAAGTAACGCGTAGACATTAGGCTCGGCGTTGTCGGGTGACAGGGGGCGCGGCGGTCGCGGGGGCGCGGGCGGCGCGGGGCGCGACCGACACGCCGCGGTGTCGGCTCACGACGTGTCACGGATACACGAACCCGCTAGGGTTGTCACTTATGGTGACGAATTTTGACAAAATATCGATGTTATTCACGATGAAAAATTATTATTCAATCATATTACGTATTTTATAATAAATGTCTGATCACGGTAAATTATACTTAATAAATCAAGTATTATTAGTAACCGAGCCTTAATCGTTTTTTGAAATGAGTCAGAGGTAGTAAGGGTCCAAGTTTAATGATAGCTGTTCCCTCGCTTTATTCCACATCTGGAACTCCGGACAGATGTTTAACTCTGGTGCCGTTAACAGATGTTGATGTTTAGAGGAGTAAAGGTGAGCCGTTTTTTGTGGTTAAAGAAAATATTGAAACATTAAAAGTGACCATAGTAATGTAACCCTAAGGCTGTTCCACCACCACGGCGGCCGCGTACTGCGCAGTCGCGTATCAACTATTGTCAAGTCATCAACTAACATCAAGATTGACACTTTTCTTCTTGACATTTTTTTTTCCTATAAATATTTTTAAATCATTTAGGACATCTTCAGTTCCATTCTCATCAAACGACTATGAAAGTTTATTGAGTAGATATTGTAATTTTTTCAACTCCAGAGGCATACCAAGCAAGATACACTTATTATTATTTCTACTCCAATGTTGTCAAATATCTTGGTGTCTCGGACCATCACATAAGTCGCTGCTGAGAAGACAATGTTCGGTGTAACGAAGCGAAAAAGATGCTTTCGTGAACTCACATAAATCGAACATCGATATTTGAAAGATCATCACTAGAGCCGTTACCCTCTGCAATCAGCCGGGGCGCTCAGCGCACGTTATCGTGTACGTCGTAAAAACGCGACGTCAACACGCCCGCCGCAGCCCGCCGCCCGCCTCTTTTCAACTAGCGCTACTGGTTCTGCGTATTTCTAGTCGAAACAATACTAGTGTAAATAAAAATAACATATAG
>JAODUI010000025.1:416547-469485 GCA_027563995.1 Papilio gigon
CGCCTTTTGGCTGGGCCACGGGAACACTTTCGCAATCTTCCGTGACCCAGCCGACGTCGTCCGCGCTGGCGGACCCACCTTAGAGGGTCGATAGAAGCCCCGTACTTCCTAAAAGGCGCACCGCTTCAAGAGGCCGAGCGACGAAACGAAAGAATGTTCCATTCCGCCGCTCGGCGTCTACTAAGGCGATCGTAAACTTTATCCTAACACAAGCTTTTTCAAGCTTACTAGGTTACAAGAAACATTAGTAAATGAACAAAAATATAGATATTTTACAAAAAAAAAAGTAGTAATTAAAAATGGTACCAAGATTAATGTCTGATCTTATACCATATGAATCCATCACATTTAGAACACAAAACAGAACGGGCATCCGCCGACCAGATAACACGCCGCGCCGGCGGGACCGAGCTGCGTTTTAGTCTCGACATCGACAAAAGTGCGTTCGCTTATCTCCACTTCGCTAAAGATACGCTTGAAAAGAATGCTTCTTTTTTACATCGTTTCCACGTCGAATCACTTCAATGTAGTAGAAATAGTTGAATAATATTACCTAAAGGCATTTGTAACAGGAAACATTATTTTTACGACACTTTCGATTGATTTTGTTTCGGGCCCCCTCCTCCCGGCCGGCTGCCCTCGTCGCCAGACAGCGCAGCGCCTCGGTAGCAAACTGCGTGACGCACACGCGTTACATACCATTCCTTAAGGTCGCATACGACTGTTTTCTGCCTATCCTTACTCTGGCTGAATTGAAATTTTTCTAAGCTAAAGCCGAGCGATAGTTCTTTTACGTTGTTTTAATTAGTTGGCCTGATTATTTACAATTGAAGGAGGTGGCGGCCGAGTGCCTAGTAAGCTTTCTTTTCATATGAAAACGTTATACGAATTTAGTAAGTGGTGCAATTTTTCATTTTCGATATGAAAAATTAAACACGGATACAACGGTCTTTCATGAAGAAGACAAATGTAAATATAATAACATAGCATGTCCTTATGTTCTACTGCAATTCACAGCAGCGTTGTCAGACGTTTATAGTGAATAGTCCTGACTTTAATAAAACACCGGCCATTGAGAGAAACTGGCACTTTACCAACATTTAGCGGACCTACAAACTAGGACAAGTTACTTTATCGAACGCTACCGGCGCAAACATAGTCTCTTTATTTTCTGTTACCAACTTTGCTGCAAGAACTTTGTTCTGTACACATTCTCATGACGTTACAGTCAAAATCGACTGAGTCTGATACACATATCTGACGTCATCCGTAATCATTTATATCTCGGGGTAAAGTTTTTCCTTTTGAGAATTTTTCATAAAGAGATGCCAATTCAATGCTTTTTCTTTTTTTTATTAATTATCGTACCCTGAGCATTTTTTCAATGATAAAAGTATGTACATGTCTGTCTGTCAGTCTGGTAGTCGTATCAGAATTTACTCACTCCTTAAATATATCTGAAGAAATGTGTATTACCACACTATCCATCTCTTTTGTCTTCGTTCGTCTTCTACCTATGTAGCAATTAAAATTCTCTTTTCTCCGTTTTAAAAACACATACAGTTACCTATACTTTCTTCCGCTGTATTGTATCCTGTACTGTACGCTACATTGATTACATTACTAAAATAAATATTGTATTACTTTCTAAATTTTATATAGTCTCGATAAATTTATGAAAGATAACGCTTGCCAAAGTTTGTGTAGGGTTCGCGTGAACGGCCGCGGTCGATGCGAACGTGATGCCACGCGGCGTACGGTACAATTCTTCCTTATGAATTATACATACACGCATGTCTCCATATTACTAAAAATATTAATACAATACGCTTTTTTGTTTTAAAGCTAAAGCCTCAGAAATTTATTTCCTAGTCTTTTATTTATAAGAACAGCGTAATTTTCTTAGCAGGATTAATTCTAAATAAGTATATTTGTTACGGTTAAGCCAAGTAACTGTTACAATGACGTTGATCATCAAGATACTATGTTTAAAATATGTTTAAAAGTCACGAGGATTTTTTCAGGTCACAGTTTTAAATAAAGTAAATAAAAAAAGAAAGTGAAAGTTGCGAGATATATTTCGTTTAGAATGTGAGTTTACATATTTATGAAGTCTATCCTTTTCAAATTTTTGCAAAGAAAAAAATCTCTTTATATTAACAGCGTACAGAGAGGCGTATTTGTAAAGCATTTTGACAAGCTGGTGTGTAATTTCTTAGATATTTTTCTAACGAATACTGTTCTACAGAAATAAGTGACTAAATCATCGTAAGTCGAACAGACTTTGTCCTAAAAATGAAATACTATTAAACATCTTATTCGAAACAATTCTAAAGAATGTACGGGCTGCGAGTGAAAACTACTAACGGAGACCAGTAAATCATCGACAACCTTAAAACATATTATTTCGTTACTAAAAATAGTGGCGTCAGATACGATGTCTTCCACATGGCAACTATGCCAAAACCAATTCTGACGTGTAGGCACACCACACTTGGCCGCAGTTTCTAAGGACAGTATCGGTTTAGTGAATTTACCAAGATTGTGTTACGTTCACATTATTTTCAACTAATTCATGTAAAGTTCACTTTGAGGTCAACTCAACTGCCACGATGGTTTAACACAAAATTGTCATCATTGTAGCAAGTAGATTTAATAATTGTTTTGTTCCATAAAAAATAAACAGGGGAGCCCGACTGAGAACCAGCTCTCGAAAGATCCTTCCTGATTCCTGGTTCGTGGTGCAGACATCAATCGTCACTGATGACATTTTTATAATATTAATATCCTACTATATTCCCACTAAATAGGTAATCGTTTGGTCACCCATTAGGTGAATGTCGCCCGCCACAGCATGAGCTCGCTCAAAGCGTGCGAGCACTGACAACTTGTCACTCCACCGCCACAGGCAATTATTAATAGCCGACATGACCAGGTCCATGGCGACTGTTTCTTTTAAAACTAACCTTTGTTAGCTCGTTAACTGTTGCTTATTTTTGTATTCTTATACCGCGGAGAGTAAATCTGAATAATAATAACTGAGGTATGACCGTGGACAGTTCCCAAAAGCATTGATTAATGTATTCTGACTGGCCGACAGACTGCAAGCATTATTTGAATAACAAAAACAACATTTTGCTATATACCTACTTTATATATTTCTATACTACCAAAAGTATATGTTTTTTTAATCATAAACTCAAGGGATATTGGATTTTTAACAAGATTATGCAGTTATGCGAATTTTATCGTTTGGCAATGGTTTTATTTTCCTACAAACATTCAGTTCGACTGAGTTTAACCTAATGTATAACAGTCGCGACGATGCGATGGCTACAGTGTGTAGCCACAAAACAACTTGGCTAACAGTGAGGGCAGCAAATGACGTCATGTGTCACGCCGAAACTTTCAGCGTAAAATATTGTCCCCGTCGAATACACTGTGACTAATGACAATAGACAACTTTACTATGAAATAACACAACTATTTGTCAGTTTTATTTGTCATCATACATATATACATAAATACATGTAGATCGAACATTTATAAACTATAAAGTATAAAAATGTTTTCACTTAGCTTCGACGACGTTAGAAATACAAAAGAAAGTTCGAGAACTCTTTTAATATCTGCCTGGTGCGATGTCGAGTTTGAATTGCTTTGTGAAATAAATCGTAGAAGAACCTAGAATTCATAACAGAGATTAAAGTTTAGCAATTAATTATATAACAGGAAAAGTTCTTATGGATAATAAATGTTTCGAGGACATTGTAAATCAATAACAAAGAATAAGCCATCAGAAGGAAACTGCTGTAATTTGTTAATTCGTCATTAAAAATATTTGGTACTTCATTTAATATACTGAATGGTCCGTAAATATTACTGTAAACGAATCTCATTTACTTACCAAATTTGGTTTAAATGTACCATAATATAAGCTAGTATTTACGCTTAGGTTCTGAAATTTATAAAACAATAACAAATATTAATATTTTAACGAAAAAGTTCAACATTATAATGTCTAAATTATTCGTATGTCGAAAAGTGTGCCGACATACGAATATGTCGTAAGTCGAAAAAGTAACCAAGAAAGTCGATTTGCTCTATTCAGATCTCATAAAAGTATCGTGCAATAAAAATTTGTAGCTAACTTTTAACTGAGAACTTTATCGAACGAGGGCTGAACACACTTGTCACGGGATACTATTAAAATGTTGTTACATTTTTGTTATTTGCACAGCCGATACTTTTTCATAAAACACTCCCCACTAACAGTTTTCTGTTTACATATCGAACCAATCGAAACCAAAAAACGAAAAGAATGCTTTATATTTTCCAATTATTTCCTTTGTTCGTTCCGATATGACCTCGCATAACCTAAAGGTCGCCGTACACGGACAACTCCAACGTTCGGTACCGACACTTTTAAGCGGTCTGTTTTGAAAAATTAGTAGTTAATGTTCGCCATACACGAACCGCAGTTTTCAGTCGCAGCTAACAAATCAAAACCGACCGAACGCTGACAACTTTAAGCAGCAGGTGTATAGTTAATGAGAATTTTATTGTAACAATTACCAGATGGTCAAAAATTAAATGAGATGGCTATGGTTTAAAAGACTTTTTAGAATAAAGTAACATGCGTTGTCTTAATGTTTAATTTATAAAAGGAATCAGCAGAACAATGGACGTTGGTGACGTAACTGCATCGACTTTCGGATTACGGGGCCATTTCAACACAAAGCGTCAAAGTGACACGAAATAAATCCATCGAAGGGTCGACTCGGCGCTCCGATCAGTGTCAGACTTCGACATTTTTTGGAGGCCTGAGTGGCAAACGAAAAAGAATGGATTACGCTTGCAACGTTAAATTATTTGTTGGTGATTTTCAAACGTGAAGTAATTATTTCTATTGACAAATTAAAGATGTTTATTAGAACTTATAAATACAGACGACTTTCTATTGTAAACAAAAATAAGTATTAATTAACATTTTTATTTCGCTACGATTGAATCATGGATTCACTAATCATGTAGTTATGTAACAATGACATTGCGTTAAAAAATTCATGTAACATTTTAAAGTTATCAAATATTCTTCCAATAGTCTCCACTGAATTAGTGTAGACTGCAGTTCTATATTGGACCTCAAATTTCACTAAAATGCATTATACTTTAGTGGTCATGAAACAAAATTATTGCCAAGCAATACTTACTTTTATGATATATAATATTAAGATTTTTTTATTTACATTGAGAGAACATTGCTCCAAACATTTACTGTAACTTATTTATTTTCTGTTATTGCTTCCTTGTATACACTCATAACGTATGTGTACAGACGCACAGGTGTTACGTTGTGACCTAAATTGAACTTTAGTCTATTATTCTTTAAAGGCAAGATACAGTTCCAAGTGTCATAGTACTCATGAACATGTGCCATATTTTGTAGTTTTATTCATTTGAGCAGTGAAGGCCCAACCACTCTTCTTAAGCCTTGCCACATGTGTACCTTAGAATCGGCGAAGTACTTTAATTGTACCCATAGACGAATTAACCTCTTTCATTGATTTCGTGTTTGGCTGAGTGACGCGGCTGTGTGCAGCTTCACATTAAGTGAATGCATGTTAGTTTTTAATAAACATATTTGTACATTCCCTAAACAAATATATAGGGTTTTAGCTTCATATTCGGTGATCTGCATTTAGAATTTCTAATGTAAAAGTAAATTACAAATCTGCGATGTTCGAGTATTGTGAAGGGGTCGCAGCCGTGCTCGGCGCTTGGGTAATTAAGTTAACTCTCAGACGATAGACGGCACCACTGTACAGTTGTGTTGTAGGTCGACATAGATGTCCTCTACCCCAACACCGGTTGTCTTTAACAAGTCAACGAAAGTAATTAACTGTTGTTAATGTCTGCTAGAATATCCGCACTAAACACAGTACAAAAATATTCTTATATTAATACATTAATTAAAAACTAGGTAATCTTTTAAAAGAAATTGCGCGAACGGATGAACTTGAAATTTGACTTAATTAATGGTAATGTGAAGAAAAAGTGCATAAACATTTACTTAATGTAAATATACTTTATAGTGAAATAGGTCGAATTTCGACCAACGGGCGGTCACTAGTTTTCATTTATATTATATAGCCAGCCTATAACTTGAAGTAGATTTGAGATCCGTGGAGACATTAATCCGTCATCAACGTTAATCACTTCAAAATGTATCACACACTTTATGAGTAGGATATAAGGTTGTTATCCAGAAAAAAAAACAATCGATAGATAGAAAATATGTAAAGATTAATAAAAGGCCAAATTTTAAATTAAACGCGAAATCAAATTACAATAATGTCCAGCGAGAATTATAACAAACGAATGTTTATTTATATAGGAAAATGTATTTCATTAAATGGTAAAATATTGAATGCAGATTCTATAGGTAATGTAAATTTCGTCAATTTCCAATTAATACAGCAGAAGGTTTATATTCAATGAGCAACCATAAGGGGAAACACAAGTGTGCGATGCCAACATTTTGTAATTTGATGTGTTTAATGACACCAGAGTGTCATGGGAAGGTAAGTAAGTCACTCACCATCAAGCGAAAGTCCCCCTCTTCGCTTGGTCATAACACCATCGTAATTGTATCCTGTAAAATTACAATTTAATTGTAATTTATTGCATTTTCATAAAAAAAAAATCATACAAAAAAACATTTAATCGATTAATGATTGATTAAATTTCAATATACTAACTAATAAACTTTCCGAGGCTTCCGGTAACTTTCGAAGTTTATGCATTTCAAAGAGGATACTTCGCTCAACGCTTTAGTTGTATAATCTTTTAGAAGTAATTGTTGGACAGTTGAAAACAGGACAAGAAATCTAATTTAAGCATGTTTTTGTCGGATGTCAACATTCTTAACTGACTATGGATTGATGATTCATTCAATAAAGCTGTTAAATCATTTCTAAGCGTAGCAGCGGCAGGGAGATGAGTATAAGCGCATTAGGCGTAGCGCTGCCGGAGCGTTGGATATTCACCGAGCTGATTATTGCCCTTGGTGGCTTCTCGCTGGCCGCCCTGGCCATTGTACTCTTAAGCCGATGCAGATTTGCATATCACTTCATAAATAGACTATCGTACCAAGTTTTCATTATCAAATTTTTGTAATCAAACTATAGCTTTACTCACTGTACCTTTCAAGAAAGAAGAGCTTCGTAATTCATAAGTAACTAGTCCACATAAAGGGCATTAAATTGTCTTTTCGAATTTTGCCGACTTCTCGCATGCCGGTACGTGTCGCTTTCTCCTAAGATTGGGTCCTGCGCAACGACTCTTGCGATGTTCTGAGGCCGCCTAGTTATTTTACAGCTAAAACTTAGCAATTTTTCTTTTACTACGGTACGAGTATATATTAATTTGGCCACAATACTTAGACTTAAATTTGTGAAATCAAACGTAAAAATGAATGAAATCGTACTATTATTTGTCCTTTATATGATTGCGAAATTGTAAATTAATCAAATGTCAAAGTTTTGTCAATTTCAAGTCGGTAACATTTGATTTCTAAGATTGTATGAGACTAGTATCACATACAAACAAATAAAAACAAAGACAACTGCTGAAAAATGTCTTTCCGTCCTTAACGTAAGTAAAGTACGCAAAGATAGCAATTACTGTCATATCTTATCTTGTCTGTTCACTAACTTGGTGAGGGCAGCATCTATCTGCTGAAACTTTACCACATTCTCATCCGTCTCCACTGCTCTACCAAAATTTATTTTTATTTATTGACTTATAATTAACATGATTAAATTAAATATAGTATCAAGTTCACTTGTTATATAATGAAATATATTTTTTTTAGAAATTTCTCCTGAATATATTGAACAAAATTATTCTTTCGTTTTAACTATAGGTAATCTTTGCGAATAAAAGAGCCAGCATTTCATTTGGAACATAAAATTGTGTAAATGATTATATATTTTTTTCACTCATCTGATTTAATAACGAACAGATGTCAGATATTTTCCGTAACGCCCTTGAAACTCGTCGAGTCTATAAACATTGCGAGCTTACCGCGTGTTCCCACTCACGAAACACCCAATTAAGAACATATTGTTTTCGCTCTTTTTATAAAGAGAATAAAATTATTGACAATAATATTGCACACCAAGTGATGTTTTCACCGACTTTCGTAACTTCACAAATGAAAAGGGCTCTCTATTAACTACTTGAGTTAAACTCGTTCGCAGCAATAATAACAATAGTTTCTTGGATGCAATAACGAACATCTTCAACAATACTAAGAGTGTTCTCGTTCTCGGAGAACTGGAGTCTAGAGTGAATCCCGGCCTAACCGCACGCAATTTACGCTATCATCGAGCTGCCACTAATTAATTCCCTACAACAGATTCTCTATAGCATAACATGTATAGAAACAAAGACAAAAAGCGTTGAGATAACAAATTGACTTGGTCGACAACTTTGATGATTTTGTTAGATTATTTAATAAAAGACGCAGCGTAGAAACACTATTATAAAATTATATCCAGCCTGAGTAGCTAACTTGATTACAAAATCGAGTAAACACGTTGAGTTTCAAGTCAATATTCTAACTCTAAATTTATACTTAAAGGTGTACAGTGAACTTAATATTACTTTAACCCCGGCCATTTTTATTTTATAGAGGGAATCTAAGTCAAGTATTTGAAACTACAAGCCACAATAGTTTTTAAAGAATTTGATAATATCCCATCAAATATAACATAATTAAAAGCACACAAAATCTACACCAGTTATAAGACAGTTATAAGATGGTTATATAATTTGACTTGATTAAATACGTTATATTTAACAATCGACGGTGTTACGTAAATCTTAAAGCAATAATGTTTGGATGTGCATTAATTTCCTGTCAGTGGTGATACAGACGCTATAAACCAAATGCCATTGCCTCGTTAAATCCTAACTGCTCATTCCAAATCCGACCGGCCTTCGTCAAACAAACCGGTATTTGTTGATAACATCCCAAAATGCATTGGAAGTAATTAAACTATGACCACAGTTTCTTATTTTCCCCGCTGCAAATATTTACAAGTCCTTAATATTATAAACGCAAAAGTTTAGACGGTTGGATGACAAACAACCGTACATATTTCCAAAACGGATAAATGGGTCTGGATGAAATCTGGCCTACTTTTAGAACAAAGTCTAAAATGACATTTTATGCAGACGAAGTCCCGGGCAAAAGCTAGATTAAAGCGTGTTAGACACTAAATGGGACACGCCGCTAGAAGTTATTAGACTTATTTATAAGAAAACATTGAATGTTTATTTGTACTGTGTAATGTAAAGTCGATATATGGTCCGGACTTATAAAACTCGTTTTAAACTCGTTTAAAACACCGACATGATTTATGTTTATCTGTTTCAAAAGATGACCTCCATCATCCTTATCAATGTCTCCGTTTTATCACACAGTTTAAAAATGTCTTCCTGATTGCAGCCTTCTAAAGATTACCTACAATAGATTTAAGACTATTATTTATCAAAAGATTAATAACGTAATGTTGCAAATAAACCTTCATAATTTCTGCCTATCTCTCTGTTATAAAAGTGTGAGTCTACAATATTTTTTTTATATTTCATATTGACAAATAAACTTTGTTTTTTGTACTTTGTAGGATAACGCGCGCCGGGAAAATTGTGATGAATTGTGTGGATTTATCTGCAACAGACGAGTTACAGGAATTGCTTCCTACAGAGACAAGCTCGCACAAACTTCGGAGAATTCATTTCAATGAAGAAGACAAGATATCACAATGTCATTATCAACCGCCAGGCGAGTGCCTGTGTCGCGAACAATTAGGCTTTGTGTCGGTTTTAAACTCTGAACTGTGTTTCATCTGACGAAACACACGTGTGAAAAGAGATATAAAAGTTTTCGCTTTATGTATATATATATATATATATATATACTGTTTTTATATATAATATACAGATATATGATATATAATACACAGATATATAATATATAATATACAGATTACTGGCTTAAGACGCAACTTCATTCCCGTCGAAATTAAAAAAAAAACATAGTGCGTCGTTTACCCGTTTCGTAGTTAGCTAGCTAACAAACATTCTTCCATTTAAACTACCATATTTCTCAATAAGATCTTTAAGGACGACTATGTAATTTTGTACATAATCGTACGTATCCACATTTCAAATCCACGGTAAGTCTGTTGTTAAATTACATTCATATAAATTTTATTTTTCGGTTGCGGAGTCAGATGCCAAGTGAAGGACACGTTAAATGCAAACTGTCACTAGTGGCGCCGCCGCTAGCCGGTCCACGCCAGTTGCCAATTTAGGCTAAACGACCACTGCCGCACAATCAAGTCATGCGTTACACGAACTAACGAAAGTTAAATGTATTTTATGTACAACATTAGAAACATTAATCTCGCCTAACAAATGAGCTTATTTTATTTTTAGGCAATGTACAGAAAGTCAAATTTACAACTACGAGATCCAGTACGTGTGGTGACTCTAGGGACCTTGATTTGGAACGCGAAAATTAGGTGTTAGTGCATCGGAGCGGAAGCGAGTGAAATTGGAAAACCGTCTCGAGCCGATGTTAAAGTCGCTGTAGGACTGTCGGCGCCGGCTGAGTATCGCGGCTTCACATCCGACCTTTCAACTCTACCTTTAACTTTCCACGCTTTGAACACATTCTGTGAATGTTTTTTAGTTTTTACACATTTGTATTATTATGTCAGATACATATTTAATATCAAATTTAAAATAAAATACGTGATATATGCCTTGTGCACAAATAATATAGTGATTTGAGACCGAAAATTGTTGTAAACTTAAAGTCTCCTCACACCTTGAGTTTAAACTTAACGATCAGTCTGTTCAGTGAAAACTGAAAACTGGAGGTACAGAAGTAAGGGAAGGAACCCATTTGTTCGGAAGTTGCAACTTGTTAGACTTTTATGCAATGTCTATTATAGAGGACGTTTCAGTATCATTACACTACCGGATACTAGGGGGCGTTGTAAACTATCGGATGTAGTCTAGGATCTGACGGAGGTCGAACCGTCGATTACTAACTACTGACAACCCGACCGCTAATTGATCCAAGAACCTATTATTATAATACTTTTGGTTTTGAATGTTTCCATTTGTCACACACACATGTACTTTGTGGAAAAAAATATCGTCGAGAATGTAAAATCCATTTCCTTTAGTTTTCAAACAAATAAATTCTCAAAATTTACGAAACATACATTATTTTAAATAGATCAGGAGGTTTTATTGCAATTATTTGACACTTTACAATAGGGTCCAAGATTTTCTGTATTTTATCCCTTTCTTTTTAATCATTATTTCGATTTTTTTAAGCAAATCACAAATACTTTGATAAACTTTAACTCTTACTAAAGTAAGAGTAGAAAAAAATCGGAAGCGGTTCCGTGCGACTTCTTCCAGCCCAGCAAGCCTCACCTGGAACAAAAGAAACCATCATTTTGTTAAGATCTAAGCACAGTGCCACATAATGTATAACTTCAATTCTCTTTGTTAGTGTGGGACCAAAACTTTTCTTTTGAACTCTTTGTAAATAGACTTAATGTTGTCTGTATCAAAGGACTTTGTCTCGAGTCGCGGCTACAATGTAAAGAAATGCCTCATAGTGTCAGTAGCTAAGGTAGCTTGTTATCATAAATTACTGCTTAAAGTTATCTCGACAAAAGTATCGGATTTTGCCATAGGGCCACGACTTACCGGTAGGCGGCGTGCTCAAGGGATTACGGTAGCCTTTCCCGGGTTTGTTAAATTAAATATTTTGTCTCTTTTATAACAAGAGTAGTTGCGTGGTTTATTTACAAAAATAAAAATTTCCCCATTCAAACTATCTGTAGAGATTCAACTAAATACATATACGTACGCTAAAAACATACATATAAGTTAAAACATTTACTGGTTTAATTTTCAGACACGATCGTGTCTAATTTTACACCGTAACGAGACAAAGGCGAGGCAAATAGAGTCTATCAATGTAGTAACAGGAGTTAACATTGTTATCTCCGCACAAGACTGGACTGCCAACAACGGATGCCGGGTAGAAGGGGACGCGGGGGAGGGTTCAATAGCGAACCGGCCACTGCAACACGGTCAAAGTTGCCACCCTAGAACTAGTAATAATAATGAAAGATTCGCTACGTATTGTTTTTATGGAAAATTTACCATAGTTTTTTCTTCTTTGCATTTTATATGATAAGGTTATTTCAATGAAAGCCGTTGTTGAATGCTAGGCTATTGTGTACTGTGCATTATAACGGTGTACGCGGTGTTAGGGCGTGTGTGTGGCGTGTAAGGCGGAGCGGGTATTTCATTTATCGAAGCATATTGGCCTTACATGGTACAGCGCCGTCACTTGCACACAGTTCAGATATAACCGAGGTCAATCTAACAACTCGACTTCGCAAGCTGTTCAACGGAAATAATTAAAAACTTCAATAGCTTTGAATCCATTCTTTGAACGCTTTGTTTTGTTCTATACAAATTTTACTTTTACACGCTAAGTAACATGTGACCCTATTTCCTCCGTTGAAAACAATTTTATCAATGGCTTTAATCAGTAAGAAATCTTTATCTATGATATATGTGTTCAAGTGAATTTCCAAAATAAACCCACATATGATTTTAATTTAAAATGTATAGCAGTGGTATTGCAAAACAAGTATTATCTTATTTCGTAAAACGCTTCTTTTTAGAAGAACAATTTGATAAAGATTTTTCTTTATCAAATTGTTTTCGTACGTAAACGGGAAGTAATTTGTAATCTTTAAACAAATTGCTATTCATGAAATACGTAAATCTGCCATACTTAGAATTGCATGTACATACTGTACAAGAAATAAATTCGCTTCCCACCTAGTATTAAATGTTGTACAGCAAACTATATACGAGGTATAATTGATGTATGTAGCTACGAATAGTTTACGACCTAATTGTTTTTGTGAGCATCAAATAACAATTCATCGATAAGGATAGAAAATAAACGTTCTCGACTGTACTACCGACATAATTGTCGATATAAGGTCATGCTACAGCCATACTAAATAGCGAGTATTAAATTCACAAAATAAAATAGTGTTTGCCGGTTTTGAGCTTGGCCGCTTAATGTTAGAGAATGTAAACATGGACCGTGTGTGGGCCACAACGAGCAATGCGCCACACAATGAGTGTCGTATGTCGACAACAGTTATGCCGTCTCGACACGACACTTCAGTAACTTTAGTTATAAATACCCGAGGTGTGATATTAGACACGCTCCATCCCATGACTGATGACGGCTAAATATACTGCGCTCTGTCAACGCCGGCTGACACTAATGACTCCCAGAACAACGGCAAATTTAATGTTTAGTACTCCATTACAATGAAGCGAAGGCCAAGCAAAGGTGTGCCTTTGCCCTTACATGCATACACTCTTATGTCTATGGTAGAATTCAATGGAAATGAGAAAATATATATACCCATTGCGCTGCTGGCTGGTATAGCTAAACTGTTTAATTAGGAATCAGTGCACCAATTATTGCAAGGTCATTAGTTGTGAGTTTCACACGAGGGCAAGACACTGAGGCAGGGCAGTGCCCAGTCAGATTGTGCAGATACAGTCGGATACACTTTAGGCGGAATGTGAGCATTCCAAGTCCAGTACTGCAGTGTCTATTGTCTTTCTAGTGAGGTACAAGCATTATTATCAGATGAGATAGCGATACTGAGGTGAATGTGGTGTCGGCGGTTATAGCTAACGTTTGATCATTGGTAAATGGATTGGTCTAGATTTTTCCCCTTCGGCTTAACTCTCTTTCAATCCGACTTCAAAAAGGGAACTCTCGATTCGTTTTCGTGGCTTATCTTTTGTGTAGATTGTACTTGTCTCTTTGCGTTGAACATTTAGGAAGTGTTCCTAAAAACTATTTGGAACAATTCCAAGAGCTTACTTCATGTACGGTTGTACTACAAGCGCTCCTCTAGTACTAAATCCATAGAATGTGGTATTGCCCTTCCACAACACATCGGTTAAATTGACATACCGGTTATGCTGACCAATGCAAATACGTCACTTCTTAAAACGCAGACAACATGTATTTGTACAGGTTGCGGCAGTGGAAACACAAATCATACATGGTATTTTTTTGTCCACTGTCCGCCATGAAAACCACGAAATATCATTCAATGGATGTTGATTGTGGCTCGGCTTGGGTTGTATTAAATAGAAAATGAAATATACCGGTGACAAAGGAATATTTTACTTTTAATTAAATAATGAATAAGGCTCTGATGAAATAATGAATAAAGAGATTTTAAACCACGACTGCATGCAGCGGTCCGCATAGAAGATGTCAGCCGGCGATCGGCCAACTCCCGCTTGTAGGGACAGACTTAACGCATTCCACGTATTATTGTCGAAGCTTGTCAAAAAAGATTATTAAATTTCTCTTCTGCAGAAATGGATGTCGATAAATTCACAAACGTTATGAGATATTCACATCGCCTAACCTAGTGGTACAAGGGGATTAATTACGTTTGTAGAGAACAACATCAATCTATCGCGTGGTCGAATATTGTCATGTCAAAGTCATTGTAATATAGGACTAATATTAGCTGACGATACAAGGAGATTATATGGAAGAAAATAAATAGACCTTAAAGTTTTAAGTAAATCATAGTACTAATTGTGTACACTATTGTGAACAAAGTATCAAAAATTTAAAATACCGAATCGATCGCCGACCTTCAGTAGCAATGATATACTGAGTCATTTATAAACATTTTGTGTTATTAATGAGTTACTTTATCGATAAAAGAAGGAAAGATTTTATAGAAATAATTATTTTCGTATCATTGAAATTAAACCACACGTTGCTGTGCCATCATGTAAATGATAGCTGCATCAAGTGGGACATAGCTGTAACAAAGATATAATGTTTAAAATTCAATTTGAATGGGATTTTCGAATCTGCACGACCGGTCGACCAGCGACGCCATGTGAGTTAATGCTTGGAGCTTACCCTATTCTATATCTGTATGTTATGAATACGTTTAAGTAACTTCAATTTATATTTGAGTAAGCGGTGGAGATGTACTTTAGTAGTTGTTGTGTAGGTTACTCGCTCCTCTCCTCCTTCTAGGAAATCCTATCGCTGTTATCCACACGAGTGTACTGCATTCACAAAGACTCAAAGTCGAAATTGAAAGCTGTAGATATGATATCAAATTAACAACTCAAATGGAAACGTTAAGCTTCCGGCAATCTACACAACGCCTATGTACCGTCCGCTTATTTTGAAGCTTTACTGAATGCCCAGTTCATTTAGTGAATTATATTTAGTAGAAGTATGGGATAAATATTTACATTGAGTTATTTAATATTGGTGCAGTTAGTAGTTGTTGGCATCAAATTATAATACAAAAGGTAATGTGCGTGTTTGAATTTCAAACATTAAAAAGTTCTGTTCATTGTGACCGTGCAACCGCTGAAATCATATAATCTGTTAATGTTACTAGTAAAAATGAATATACACAGAAATTTAATTAATATGTAAGTAAAATTAGATGCACCCTAAAATGGTAATGAACAGAAAACTTTCTTTAAAGCTTTGACTCGATTCTTGATGTGCATGGCGACTTTTCCGCTAAAACAATTATACTATCATAAGAAGAATAACAGTTTTCCCATTATGGGTTAATATATTCCTGAGTGCTACACAGCTCCGGTTTTAACCGCACATCTTTAACTGGAAGTTAAAGTGAGAACACACAGTACAGATCGACAGTTAAGTTAAAACTGCAGAGTTGAGAATGAAGATGTGGATCGGGCTTTAGTCAGAATAGGAAATATGTTTCTTCGTGAAGTTGATGTTAATTAAATCTTGTTGATGTTTATAGTAAAATAGTTTCGTGTGGGAAGTTGAGGTGCGATTTGTTGCGGACCGGGAACTCGGGTGATGGCGCATTGTTTGCGACAGGCGCGTCGGATCACCTCCTATCGTTAACGTGTCAAGGCACAAGGTTTTGTGGTCATTCCGGTTCTTATTGCCAAGGGACATTTCAATTTCTATCTCGCACTATTGAATTTACAATCCAACACACATGTACGTTTAATGAATTTAGTGTATAGCTCATTATTGAACGAAAACTTAGTTATGAGTTAGTGAGTATAGAAAGATAGAAAAAAGGAAAGATAAAGATATGGATGGCAGGATACCTCTAGCTCACTACACGTCCCCAAAAAGGATCTTGAAGACTATTGTGGAATTCGGTGGAAATGACAAATTATAACAAAACTTATCAATAGAATTTTAACTTTATAAGGCTTTAATCACAAACTTATTATAAGCAAACACGTTTGTAAGATCAATTGAGACATAAAAACTTCCTGAAAATAAATTCATAGATGATAAATGACTCCAGTAAATTGTGTAAATGTAAATTCTCTATTCCATTAAATTCGGATATACCTTGTAATAGTTTGCCGATATTAAATTTCATCCCTCACGTTTCTACTATCTTGCTCCATTTTTAATCGTGTTGTAAAACGAACGAATATCAAATATAAATTGGATTGGCTCGGATGGTTGCAGTGACAGTTTCATTATTGCACATTCGAAATGGCGATTTCAAATGTATTATTTTCATTGGTAGGGATCGTCTATTGTTCGAAATTCGACAGTAATTCAAAGTAAAACTTTTTTTCCTCCGTATTATCCTTACCTTTGTCAAATTAGATTTATTCGTTAGTGTAATTGCCTTTAAAATAATACAACACAGTTACCATTCAAATATTAATATATCTAAGTTCCAAATGTTGTGTCGTCTTGCAGTCATATAATCACTAAATAGATCAATGGCAGGGTTGTAAGTTAATCGAAATGCTCCTTATAGAAATGCGACGCAATATCATGCAAATGTAGAGTATATCACGCGTAAGTATTTCTTTGATACTTGAAATATATCCAAGTCGATTGATCCCTCTTTGCAGGTATTTCATTTCGTTATAGATGTCGCCAGCGCGCTCTGCTCTTGCCAGTTACATCTATTTTAACTTCGCAGAGTAAAACGAGTGACCCGATTTCAACGGTTTTTACATTTTAACTCCCGTTGTTTGGAACAGGTTAACCAAGGCGGTTAAAAAACCAGTGAGGCGAGGAATCTTTTAGTATTTGATTGTTTAATTTCATACATGCCCGTCTTTAATAATTACAACTACGAAACATTTTTATTTATTTATGGCGTTCGTCTGCTTGTCACCGCATAGACACTTTAACACGGCTTCAACTGTAGGTCCTCGACTAAGTAGGTCGTGGTAAAATGTAATTAAAGTTACCAAGAATATAAAAGTCGTAACCATATAGTGGAAATTTATTGAACTAATTTCTTTGCTTACTGATAGAGAGTAATGTAATAAAGAAGGGCACTGAGATGCCCCATGAAAGGTTTTCTATTTTCCTGGTCGGGCTATAAAGACAGGTATAAAACGACGAGGTAAGGTCACAATGGTACACTTAGTCTTAACAAAGCACACCTAATGAGATAACAGTAGTTCCTCGCGCGGCCCATCCAGCCTACTTGACAACGTAACTGGCGAACATTTTGTAAAGTTTGCTCGTTAAGGCACTGGATGCTCGGAACCTCGACAGCCGACATTCACGTCTCTGCTCTACAGTTAAGTCAACCTATTAAGTCGCATTGTTTTACATTTTTTTATATAACTATGTTTATTTAGAACCCTAATTCAAACACGTATCATAACTTGCGCTACAAAGGGTTTCAAATACAGCAAACCTATTTAAACATTTTTACTTTTACAAGACTGAAAAAAATACATGGGTCTCTTAAAGTAAGCGTTGGGCGCGATCATTGTTAACACAACTGCGATATAGTGTAAACAAGAAGAACGGCGCAAGAACAAACACATCTTCGCTCGTTTGGACGTTGATTGATCCGAATCTTGTACACCTAATCACTGAACTGGATTCCATTATTAATAACCATGTTTACTGTGAAGTGTGACGTGGTTATCTTGACAAAGTACTGAAGAAAATCATTAAAACTTATAAAAAGAATATAGAAGCAAATGATTCTATTGAAGACATTGCTGTAGGCTTATATTCAACAATAGGCAAGCAAAGATCGATGATGAAAACCATCTCACTAAAGCTCGCGGCACGGCTTCAGTGATGACAGTACAGTTAAAACTGTGACTAACCGGTTTAATACAACAAATGCGAAAGTTTATTTGCATGGATGTTTGTTATGATCTAACGCCAGAACTACATAATTTTCAAACTGCTTGTTCAATTTAACTTCACATGAAAGGCAAAATTATCTACGTCGACTACTAGTATACCAGATAAAAGTATTTACTTTGATAAGAATTAATTTGATACTAGTCATTTGTAACGTGCGTCTTGAATGCAGCACCTATACAATTTTTACATTCACGGTTCACTACTTTAACTACAACCGTTTACGTACTAACTGTCGCACGCGGCTGCGTCCAGGTACAACTGAGTAATTAGGTACTTTGTGACTGACATATTCCATTCTATAATCTACTGTCTCTTTCCTACAAATCTAAAGATCATACATTCGATTCAAATTCTCTTCACTGTTGTTTGTTCTTATCCACGTTTCGCAATAGCCTTTTCTACTTTGTCTTCTAAGCATATTTTTTCTCTGCACGATGGAACGCTGTTCCAAATTACATTACTCAAGCGATATCGTCGATAACAATAAGATAGTACGCACTATCACGATAAATTTAACTAATCCTTGGCTACAACTAGCATTTCGAAGCCTTCAAGGAATAAGAAGTGTTTTTTTATATTAGCACATCTTGTTACTTTTCTAGTATTTCTGTGATTCCAACGAAGTTCTACGCTTATGCTAGCGTATGGTTTACAACAGTCTAATAGCGGGAATCGAATTCTCGACCACGTGATCGTACATCCGTACCTCCAACTATTGGCTATTGAGGTTTCAATTAACCTACGAATTATTTGATCGGGAGTTTTGTTTAACAAACATATATAACGATATAAATAAAGTCTTAATTTATTGATGTAAACGCAAAATTACAGGCCAGTGGTATAATAGTGAAAATAATTTCGTTTAATTAATTTAACAACATATAAATCCGATTGTGCGGAAGCACTTTGTCGAAGTATTAATTCGACGAATTTCCAACGAGAGCATTTATCAAATAGAGCACCCGTATAACATAGAATACAAAATAAGCTAACGGCTTAACCCACATAGCCGGTCCAATATTACAATTTCGATTTAAAATGAACCAACATTTTAAAAAAGATGCTTTGTAATTGCTGTTACGTTTGAAAGGTGATTCTAAATAATGGTAAATTTCCTGCAGACTACCTTGAACTAGTCTCCCCAGGTCCCGGATGTGACAGCACGGACCTCGGTATACGACGCGCAGATTGCCACTACACATTGTATATGCACTACTGCACATTTGTTTATTATTTATATCAACGCATAGGAAGAAAAGGGGTCCAGAGTGTCTAGAATAATAGTGGACCAAGCTGCTAAAGCTACGAAGTCACAGGTATGGCCCACAACTACAGTAAGTGATCTTCGACAGAAGAAAACGTGAACAGTTTTCTTGGTAATGATGCACAGATAACGCCCGAGTTACCGTGTCTATAACATTAATTATCAAAAGAAAATCGTCAATAACCTTTATATCTCGTTCCATCATACTTCGGTATTAGACGTAAATGGAAAGTTCGTAGTGTCGCTGAAACTTTGCAGCACAGTTTGTGTATAAAGTTTAGGTCGGTGAAGCGTGTTTCGTTCAGTCAAAGTTTGGACTTCAACTATCGTATCGCGTCTCAACTCGGACGGATCTAAAGCTCGTTTCACACGAATCCAAAAAAGTATTACAATGCAGTAAGATAGAGTAATACTGCTATTAGTTGAACTGACACCTATTTAAAAAATCCTGTGGGGTTGTAGAAAGTCTATAGGCCTAAAATCCTAGGTCATTTTAGTCGGCAATGAGCTTCATACTAGCATAGATTAAAACCAATGAGGTTATACCCGTTTATATGTTCCAAGCCATTTTTTCATCATAAAAAATAAATTACTGTCAAAACCGTAGAGTTCTGTCACTACGTTGTGACTTTAATGGTATTCTATTAAACCATCATGTGGCAGTGCTGTTCTGATTCGGCGTGTGCATTCAAACAATAGTACAGCAATGTCCCACTGCTCTACGTCACGGTTCTGTCCTCGTTCGGTATTGTCATTAGGAACCGAGTAAAGTCCTAACCTATAGCTCACCCAGTTTCACTTTTCGACAGTCGTGTTATCAATAGACAAATAATACTACGGACAGTCGGAGCAACAATGATGAAGCCAGGTTCACATCAGCTGTGCACTGATCAAATGTTTCGCTGATGATAACAGTAACAGCGGGTGAAACTATCGAAAAAAATAAACTTGTGTAAATCATCAGTTTCGGTAAATTGTAAATGCAAATGTACATATATAATTTTCTAGATATAATTACTTAGCCCAATGTTTTTATGGTCGTGGACTCACTTCGGTCTACTATGACACGATTTCTTCGACATCTCTTACCTGGAAAAAGTGAAAAAAATATTGTACAAGTTTATACGACATTAAAAACTGATTAATCAATAAATATCACGTTTGCAATAAAAATGGACTTGATGTGTTGATTTTTTATATTGAAATAAGTGTTAAGTAACAATTGGTAACAACCGAAACAGTCTTCGTATAATTATATTGTCAACGAAAGCCAACGGATAGAGGAAATTAATGTACAAACAGTCGATTATCGACGGAGACTGTCATGAACACAACTTCGGTGGACCGGAGCCGGCGCTGGGCAAAGTCAGTAACAAACCTTTGACATCGTAACCCAAAGTGTTAGTTGTTTGATTGAGTTTGTTTATACAGCGTTAGGTGAGCTGGCCGGTTTGTGTACGTTCGTGTAATGCACCTGAACGGGTACAACTACTTATATATGTTATTTACATTTGTATGTCTGTTACGTACTAACAACTAGACGGATTACAAAAAAAAGAGAATAAGGTACAGCGACGCTATTAATTCGAAAAGGACGCTCTCGCTATAGGCAGGTAAGTGTCTACGTGAACAAGTTTCACAAACAGTTTCACTGAACTCATTTTCTTATTTTAATGCGATTATTTAACACGTAACTATCTATGGCAGTAAATAAAAGTAATAGTTGACAATATATAAACTACAAAAAACCCCAATGACTTGTTGGCGCACTATAGACCGCCCGTCCCCGCTCGTCGAGTCACCGCTTGGTGGAAGTAGGGTCTAAATTTAGTAAAAATCGTAAAGGATACGTTTTGCGCATGTTAACAAAACAGAAGTGTAGCAGATTAAAGAGTATCCCATTTGAGTCTTGCTTCCGGTCGTCCAGTGACGAAGCTTGCTGGGGTGAAATAACCAAAAAATCACATTCACACATTACTTTTTAAAATTCGGATTTAAAAAAAAAGTGTTATTATATTTTCCTTTCTAACGATACCACAAACAGACTACAGGTATTCCCTTCCACGTTATAATGTCAATGAAATGTCATTTAAATCTAGTTGGGTACATAAATAAAAATGTATTTGTTAAACATATGTATCGTGACATCAGTATCAAAACACTTAATAGCTAAACCATGTTCTATAAACGTAAACTTTTGGAACACACGACACACACGTAGAGTAACAATTGTGACATAGAACACAATAAGGAAGGAAAAACCAGAGTGAAGTCCCGGGAAGACCATTCCCGTGACGTTATCAGTAACGGGATGTCTCGTTAAAGTGATTTACGACGTGGTCAATAGATGGCAGGGCCGCGGCGATGCACTGGCGCGCAGCCACATTGTTGCAAAATGCTTCTGTTGATATCACATAGATATAGCGGGTACAGTATCAATAAAAAAAAACTGTTAGGTAGATCGATTACGAAAAAACAATAATCATAACTGACTACACAATACTACAAAGAATACAAATCGCACTTTTCACTTTAAATCGGTCATCCGTTAGGCTACAGGCGCTCATAATGCTGCACACATATACACCTACAAACATAAATACCGACCAAACTTTACTTTCCATACAGTCAATCCCTAAATGCAATTACCTACAAGTACGTGTAGTTTACATTTAATATTATTGCTTATATAGTTTTTTGAATACGAAGACTAGAACACGAGTGGCCGGAGACCGCATCCACTGACTAACACAAGGAAGCATTGTAAAACCGATAAGACATAGGTACAGTGAACCCACCTTGCGCAAATATAAGTAAACTGTTTGTTTTACTTATCTATAAAATACTCGCCGATAATCCTGTCACTTTAAGCAGAGAAGTAATGATTATTTTCGATAAGCTTTACTTGTGTAGACAGAGAAATAAATTCGCATCCCACATAGAATTGAATATCGTGAAACAAACTGTTATCATGAGACGTCTAGTTTAGCAGGTTTGTTACACACCATCAGTTTTAGCTACACAATTTTGTTTGAATGAAATAAAAGTCCTTCAATGTACCGACATATATACAATCATTTTTAAATATCGTTGAGACGTAAATGTAAAACTCTCGAAAATCCTCTTAGACCTTCAGTCGGTAACGAAGCAATAAAAGATTTTGTAGGGAGCGAGATTTCGGATCCTTTTATTTCCATCACAGTGCTCACTGGCAGAAACACCAGTGGAAAATTGTTACACAGCTCGAACAATGTTTTATACATTTCTGACAGTAACTGCATTACGCATCCACCTTTTTTATTATATTATAAGGTGGTAACTGGCAAGCGACGACTGGAACTCGCCTCAATAGCTGAGTGACTGCTGCCAATAGACATCTGCAATTTCAGCTCCGTTGCATAACTTTTATTGACAGGGGTGCGGGCGCACAGAGCGATGATATTCCTTCCGATATCTCCTCTCCATTGAACCACAAAGAGTGCTAAAATTTGGACTCAAAGCCGCACTCTAATCAGGCCGTGCGCGGTAGTATATAAGTATTTCCAACTAATGTCTGTTTGCGAGTGGACTCTTCGAGCAGCCTCTTTACTCATTAGCATTACTTGACAAACATAAATAATGTCTCTATCGTTGAGTGTTGTCTATTTTAACTATCTTTTCGGAACAGATAGCGATGTCTCCATACTCCATGATGTTATAACCACATTGAGATTCAAGATTGCATATCCCCCAGAGCTATTTATCCAAGTCGCTGGGATGCGAACCGCAACTGCGGCTGGATCGTTCTTCAATAAACTACTTAGTGCACCCAGCGGCCCGCACTAAACCGTTTATTTGCGGATAACTAAACCTATTTATTATGTTTCACAGTAAACTGTGGTTCAGAATAACATTGATAGAGGAGAAGAATAAAATATCATGACGTTACTGATTTTATCTATGTGAAAAGAACATTTTTCTATGCCATTTTAACAAAGTTACGAGAACGGTTGAATATGAAAACATTATAAATTATAATAAAGTCAATGTGGGCAAGATGTGGACAAAGCTATGTTAAATTTAAAAAAAATGTTTGAATATGAATTGTATTTGAATTTGAAACAATGGCCGATGAGTAATTATTATAAATGCTAGCTTGTAATAAATTTAGTTAAATTTTTATAAGCTTTATTTAATTTTTTGCTATCTAACGACGCAATTGTTTCACTGTAGCAAGTGTAGTTATATTATAAGGAATAAACAGTATTTTGGAATGATTTAATCAACTCTGATATGAATTGAAAATTAATAATACTTTATGAGATAAGAACTAAATAGTAAAGGGACTGAAACTTTCCCAGGTTATTGTAATGTAAATATTAATTTATGTTTTTTAATCTCATAAACTCAGCTTGTCAACAAGGAAAATTATATATTCCTCAGTTCTTTAACATTGTTTCCCGGTTACATTTATTATTGTATACACAGTCAGTTTATGTAATATGTTATTTGTTTGTATCTATGTTATATCAATATGTTACTAAGCAATATCACAAAAAAATTGATTATCTCAAGTAACTTTTTGTTTACAAAACCTTAGTTTCTTGTCAAGACTTATGTTCAAATCCATCTCTAAAATCTCGTAAGCCATTCGAGACGCGGTTGACACTCCGCCTTCACGACTGTCAACCAACGCCAGTTTCAATTCCGCTTTATGTTACTAGAAGTAAAGAACAATGCCGAAAATGGGACATTTTCTACACGCAAAATAAAATATATTTAAAATATATATAATACTTTTTAATTGTAGGTAACGCTAAGCTTTAATGATAATTAAATTCACATTGTAGTTAAATCTACAGATGTACACTATGTCTAAATTACTGGATATAGTGTACATCTGTAGATTTAACTATATAGAATTATCTAGTAACTTGTTGTTGCATTAAAATTTGCCTCAGATCACAAAACCGCCTAGAAAAATGTTTTAACTTAAAAATAAAGCATTTGTTGTTAATTTACTTTAATTTCGGAATTCTATAATAATTTGTAAGGAAATTAAGAAAACAAAGTTTAAATTATGAATATTATATAGTTCTCAGCGTATGAGTCATTCAAAGAAACAAAAGGAACTCGACGTTTAGACGTAACGTGAAAAACAAAGTTACTCTGCATTGTTTATGAATAAACAAAACGTACTTCACGGAGCGAACAAAAATTAAGGGCATTTTAGATTAAAAGGAAAAAAACAACTTTACTCTATGTGTCAGGTGAGTTAAGTTAGCGGACAATTGCAATATTTTTAATAACGTACATTCTAAACATATTAATAAAATTGGAGTGTCCGCAAGTCATATAAAATAATCCATTTTTGAGTCGTTTATAACTAAAATGATTTTTTTTGTCTGTTTTTCAGCAAGTCCGCGTTAGTTCGGGGTAACCTCTGAAATATTTGGACCAATTTTAACGAGACTTTTACTGGACGGTATCTGAAGAGTGCGGAAGTAACGTAGGCATTTTTTTCAATTCTACGCTGACGAGGCCACGGGTAATAGCTAGTGGACTATAAAGTTCTTTAGCCTTCAACTCTCATTACAATTTTAAACGTGTTATGTTGGTACCAGATGCAAATAAACACAACATCGCTAATGCGCTATGTATGTGAACGTAAATATTGAGATAACGAGCACCGATATATACATTTAACTTATATCATTATTACATTTGTATCACAAAACGTAATTATTTATTTATTAAATTTCTGTGTCTGTGATTGTGAAAATGTTTCTCAATTTATTCAAGAAACAGGATTTTAATTTAATCTCACTACACTACGAAATCAATATTCGATCGACCACTGAACAATAAGTAATACTTTTCGATCGCCAATACTTAATACCTAATACAAATTGAACCAGATTGATTTAAAAAATACGATGAATGTACAAAGACAGTTCGAGATCGTGTATTGATTATAAATTTACTAAATATTTTAACTACATATTTCTTGTCAAACAAATAAATATGTGTTTAGACAGTTTTTTAAAAAAGAATTCATTAGAATGCAAATAGCTATCGGGCCCGACGTTGGAGCGACCGTGTGACTGCAGCACCGGACACAGCTGTAATGAATTAATTATTGCTTTAATTAAACACTCGCTTTTTGTTGTGCTCCGGTGCGATCGTCTACAAAGCAAAAATGTTAACTTTACTATCGTTCACGTTTCTTCACCCTCGGGGTCTGTCGTAATAACCGCACCCACTTAAGAGGTTCGAAATTTTTATATTGGGTTTCTATTACTCTTATTTATACAGAAAGTGTTTCATAAGTTTTTAATATTATAAGTGGACAATTTCGGCGTGATAATTAACAATTGGATATGTCGTTCTATTTACGTGGTTTTGGCAAAACCCCCACCGAGTTGCTCGAGCATACCCTTTTGTTTGCAATTAGTTTCGTCCATATAAAATTGTTAAAAGTTAAATTTCTTATTAGAGATTTGTTTATTTCCGCTATGAAAATAAAATAAATAGATTTATGTACTTTGGTATTTATTGTATTAGCTTTGATTATCTGATTCGAAATTCGTGACATAGATAGAATTATCGCCGGGACGGTGTTAATTTGTTAGGCGAATATTTAGAATGCTGATAAATGAAAAAAAAATACTTCACTAATCCAAATTTGCAAACGAAATTATTAATCTTCTTTCTTCACTACACTAACCGATGTAGAGAATAAAATCTAAATCATTGAATGCAATAACGTTGTCACTGTTTTTTTTCTTTTCTTAGTTTTACAGACTTTAAACATAGAAAAACCAAAACAATGTGTTTTTTTTCTCATTAATTTTGTACTACAATAGTTGACGGATTCAGTTACTACTGAGATATTAAATAAAATTGTAAACTATATGGGTACATAGATGACGCGACAGTGAACAGTGAAACATACGTTTTAAAACAAGCAACCCTCTATTAAGAAGTAATCTAAGCTCATAAATATTCATGTTGGCAATGCCGTGGCGAGCGAGGGGGTAGATAAATAAAAGAAAGATGGATGCCGTCTACGGAGCAGTTTTTTTCTTAGATTGAGCGAATTTCCAACTGCACTAGATTTTATCTCAGATAGAAATTAATAAGAAAAGAAATCTAAATCCCACTTTACAATTGGATTGATTAAAAAAAATCACTTATCAGATGTACTCATTTTCTCCCACCACTGATACGGTCATATTTCAAATCTATCAAATCGAATGTTCAGTTTTTTTGTAAGGAAATCGACAAATAGATTTTTCAATTTTCTTGAAATTGAAAGTATACGCGATCAGATAAAAACGACATCGCCGGTGGTCCCAGCGATGATAACTAAGACTGGCCGGTACATTTCACTACAGTATTACGATACGATTTTTTCTCTTAATTGAAAAATAGATCGATCTAGAGTTAAAAGAACAAATTTAAAAACTGAAATTCGAATGAAATTAGAAATAAGTATCCGTACATTACAAAATACTTTTTAATTATGCAACTTTTTTAATTCTAAAATAGTTTCATGCATTTCGTCTCGATATTAACTTTACGAGGCAAATTTTTCATACATCTGTTCACGTTACTTCCTTAAAAGAGGACGCAAAGTTTTCGCTTCACATATTAAAGTATAAATATAGAATAATGCATCAAAGCTCCAAGCAAAACATCATATATGAAATCAAGGAACACATGATAACTTAATTTTGCTCACAATATTTTACAAGGACAACTTAAGTCCCAGCAAACCAGCTACTTTATGGAGTTATAAACTTAATACCAAGTTATTGCAAGGTTCATATGAAATTGTTTGTCGTGGTATAGAAATATGTGGCGGTAGAAAATACCGTATCGTGCATTTAGAGTTTTACATACGTCCTTCAATTCTCAGATCATACAAATTGTGTTGTAATGAAGCGAGCCTACATGGTGGAAAAATATTTATTGATTATTCATTAAGTTGAAATCAGAAAAGTATGAGTAGATACTATTATTGATTTCTGGCTGTGAACACACCGTGAGTATAGCATACGTTTACTTTTTAATATCCACAAGGATACGATGAATAACTTAAAACAAATTTAGTTTAAACATAATTCCTTTCAAAACGATGATCGCTAAGATATCCTAGTCACGTATCGAAGAGCCCTGCCAGTCCGGTACTTTCCCGTCAAATTGCACACGTCCGATATTAAATTTTCTTGTTCTACCTGATAAAGTACCCTCAATAACGCAGTTCTCATTCGCCAGCACCTATTTTTAGATTACTTTAATATACCCACGGTATATTGCACCTCTCACTCTTTCTAAAATCTCCAAAAAAAAACTTTCAAGTTAACGTTGACTAGGCTTTAGTGCACCGCGCTGGCCCAGTGCGGGTTGACTACAAGTATGAATTTGAATTTTTTCGTTGTTATGTAAAGGCATCACAATGTTTACCTACGGCGTTAGAACTTAGGATAAATGTACATATTAAAATCGATATACACTTCGGGACACTGCGGGAATCGAACCTGGACGTATAGGCCACCGACGCTCTTACACACATGTAATATTATTGTCATGTCATGCGTGAAGACAAGATTTTTTGGTACATGAGTTTCAAAAATGGAAACTCACGATGAGTATTACACAAAGATTACATCAGGGGCAATTTTCTATGCCGCGTAAGTTAAAACATAAGCTAACAAGAAGATTAGTAACGATACTACAGTAAAGCCTGCGTGGGATTTGGTGTAAGCCGCAAACGTAATTACTAAAGCACAAAATACATCGCTCGACACGAACCACATCAATGTCTTGGACATTTCGGTAAAAATACGACAATGTCGTACCTTGTTCGAGTCACCGGCAAATCGTGAAGGCCGTTTGTAATTTGTTAAAACAAAGTATAGATTCGGCGTATTGTACATCTAACGAATATTTTGGCACAAGTATCTAAATATAACGCCTCATTTGTTTTTGCAGTCAGTACAATTTGCCTAGATCTATTACAAAAGGATGACATTCAAGATTTGTCTGCGACGTACCCATGTTATTGAATGTTGCGTGCGCGGGGTATATAAACAAGAAACTTTATTAACGGGCTCTTTGTACTTTTATACATTCTAAAAAAAGAAGAGGCTTTGTTTGGCAAAGGGTCTTTCTTAAAACTGTACACGCAAGTACTGTAAAGGGATTACAATCACCGTACAGATTACGTTAGGATTTTAACAAGGGAGACAATTTAATCGTAATAATTAATCCAAATATCGGTCCTTACTTGTTTGTTTCTCCTAAAATAGTATTTATAAATTAATGAATAATTAATATTAAGTAATAAATTATGTATGCAAAACACATTGAGTAGATTCATAACAACTTCAGCAAAGGTTAAGACGTGCAGTCGTAAAATTCTAAAACACATTACTTAATCTCCATAACAATGGTCATCTCTTTTGTCATCTGTTTTTTCAGGGAGAATGAGATTTTTTTGATCTGTTTTGTACAATTCTATTGGCTGTGGGAATTCACTCAAATAGGTTGAGCGGCCTCAGAACTACGGTACCCGAGGCCTAATCACACGCATCTCGAACATTGTCATTCAAAACACAGGCTTAGGTAATCGGCCGCGGGCTGCATTGCCGCGGTAGTGACCGCTAAATAACCTTTAGTAAAACATTGCCATGTTATTTCGATGCATTCAAACGTTATTTCTTATCTGAGACGCGGATTGCGGTAACAATATTGTAGAAGATTGAACGAAATCTAAGCACGGGATAACTATAATCAAAGGAAAATTATCTAGCTACTAATATTTTGGAAATCAAACAGAGTTGAAGCTAATATGCAGCAAAATTGCGTGAAGCTATTTTAAATTTTAAAAATCTTTATTTAAAAAATTATGTTCGAATTTGGAATTAGGGACACAGACAAGTAAGGAATTAAATTGCCATTTTGAATTCATTATAAGCAAATAATTGTTTAATAATATTTTTTCTTTTATCTTTGTTTCCGTTTCAATCCGTAACAGCATTATATAAGTAACTGTGTTAAGAAATTAGACATGAAATAAAATGAGAAGTAAGATTCCTAACGGGATAAACAAACATCACGTGCACTTTATGAGCTGAGTATAAATAAATCGTGTAAATTATCAAGTGTCTGAAAATATTGGTTGCACATTTTATAGCATTTCAGAATACACCGGAGCGGAGCCAACTTTAAATATTCACAATTGCATCTTCTTCACAACGTCTTATCACTGCTAGATTGCAAAATACGTCAGTTTATAATCTTACTTCATCCGCGGGAGATTAAAAAAAACTGAATTGTGTAGTTTACGTGTTATTGCTGACTACAGTCTATCTCACTTTTGAATTTTTCAATTTGAATACAGAGAAATGCATAAATCTATTTCTGATAAATCGTAAAGTAAGTGTGACCGTGAATGATGTTTGAATTTTGAACAATTGACGATCACTAATTTATTGTTTCTATAAATTGTTACTATGTACTCGTAAAATATATGAACTCTTAGATTTCTAAATGTAATAATACTATCAGTGACCAATCAAATCAAACCAAACTTTCCAATTTATCTGAAAAAAGAATTCATTTCTACATCCGTGTTGGAACATTTGTACAAACGTCGAAACAAAAATAGAAACATTATTTCGATATGCACAAACAATTTAGCTTTCTATTGTTGTCAATTTAGTTTTTCGACATTCTATGACAATACAAACGTACCCATATCGTATGATGAACACACAGTACTATGCACCAAGTCGGTTGTGGGTCGGTACAGCTTGCACTACTCTTTCGTACATGGAACATCTGAATCAAATTTATATCAGACACATCGCCTGTCGTGGCGCTAGTGCCCCAGGAGAAATAGCGAACGATAGAATATACACAAAATTTTACATAAAACAAACTAAGTATCGCCTAAATAAATATAATAGACAAGATGATTTCCCCGATGACTGTACTTGTGCTTGTAGGCTCGTACTCGGCACTCGTTACTCGCACAGCGTGCGTCGTGCAGCAGACGGTATATCTCAAATAGAATTGATATTAGAAAAAGACAAAAGCGTTTATATGTGTTGTACGTGTAACAATTGTACAAAAATATATCGTCCTCCCTCTCATTGTTTTAGAATAAAATAGACAGACATATGTTTTTGTACAAGTGTTTTTGCAATGGAAACATAGTTACAACGTTCGATGTTGTCCACACATTTGGAACTAGGCTACACTTTCCACTTTATTTTGAGTGCTCTATTCCACTATGTATCAACGGCATTGTTCTTAAGTAAATATATTAAATACTACCGATATAACAGTTCTATCTTTTCTTTAAATATATTACAACGCACGCGCATAATTTTCAGTAAGAAGTCGGATAGGTTTTTATATCTTTGTTAGTTTTTTATTTAGAAGACAAATTTAGTAGAAATGATTTCAAAATCAACTTTTAACACGTTATGTAATAACTTTGAATCAACCATTGTGTCGCGAGTCCAGGTACGGAGTACAGAGAATAAATTAAGACTAATGATTGTCAAAATATATAAAAAGCGAAGAGGAACTTTAACCTATCATACTTCTTAGATTTGTCTATTAAAATCCGTTAGTTCCGTTATCATTTTTGGTTTATAGAGTAAGCCAATTACGTTTAATGACAATTCTATATGTGAATGAAACCTAACATTATCTAGATAGATAGATGGACCTTTGTAAGTAATTCCAAAACTTTCAAAGGATGAAATTTGAAACAGAGAAAGATTTATGTCTGGGAAAGAGCATAGGCTATTAAACCCTGCAATTTTGCGCGAACAGAGTCGAGAGCAAAAACTAATACAAGTTGTAGGTAATAATGATGAGCAATTATCGTCTACTGAGTTGAGATATAATAAAAATATTTTATGTCTTAACATATCTATAACGTCCATTGAATTAGATTAAAAATTAAGATTTTATGTGGAAGAATTCGGAATTTCCGAGATCGGATGAAGTGGGCCGAGTAAACTTCGGTGCGGATGTTTTGATCGTTAAACAATTATTTTTTTTTCGTAGAATGTTTATCGTTTACGTAGCGCGCGCCAAAATTAGCTGTCGTGAATCAACGCGAGACTGCGCCGCTCATTTATTAATACATTCAGCTGTTCCTGTGCAATACATACATGCAGACACACATACAATACAACATCAGAACAAGTTATTGCTCGCGGCTTCGCACGCCTTTCCTAATTCACTGAAACTTTTTGATAATAGCCAACAGTTAATAAACATCGTGGATATGTCATGTGCGAAGCGAATTAAAATGTTAAATATTCGGAAGCGATTCACAGTTTACAAACGAGGACTAATTCTCTTCGTATAAATCTCCCGATTGTGTCTGCGTCAATTTCATTACGAAATCCGTGTGAAATAAAAATTAAGGAAATATATCTAATACTGGGGATTTGACAAAAGTGTAACGGTGTCTGTACTATCGAAAATTATCTAAAACAATAATGCTATCCCGTTCATTCTGTTTTGATAATAAAACAGAAACAACTATAGGTAGGTATAATAAGTCTTATAGCAATGGGATTTAATGTACACCTATTTATCCTGACATATCGATACGATTGTGTCAACAAAATGTCAACTGGCCGTACCGTGGGGGGCGCTGTGCGAGTTCTGCTTAATGTCAACTTTGAACATGGCAGAGGCAAACAAAACGCTCGGACCAAACCCATTGTTTGTGATGAAAAATAGCGTATTTCTTGAGGCGGTGTGCTCGGCCGGAAAGTGAACCAGTGTTGTCAATTCCATGTATATTTAGATTCTCATAGGTTTGTTCTTTCTGAAATTTTAAATTTGTATTATCAAACAAACCATTTTTAGTTAGTAGTTTAGAAGTCACTAAGAACTTCCATTAAAGTGAATTTATTCTGAAACACCTACACTAGGAGATTACTCCAGGAACTATCCGACTACTTCGGTTTTTATGACCTTATAATAGTACCCAACTAACAATAGAATAATGTCTGTCAGAGTGTGTTTTAGATTTTTTTTAAGTTAGCAAGTTTTTTTTTTAATTTACAACCTTAACTGACCTAAAGTGTATTTAAAAATAATATTTATTTGGAGAGACTGCTTGTAATTCAACACATCGCCTTTCAGTCGATGTCCGCTTCAATGGAAACACAGCGGCGCTCGGTTTATCAATACGACGTTAATTAAGTGCACATACGTGGGCCAGCAGATATAGAATGCATGGAGCCGACATCGAGTGACATTGGTTACTGACTTTGTTCATTTTAAATTCAAATTTACTTGTTTCGTGCCTTTTGCGCAACGCGTACGTGAGTGTAAAACAATACGTACACAGGCAGGGAATTAAATTCCCTTCCTACCTAGCAACGAATTTCGTAAATGTAGAATTCCACAGCCGTGACACTTATCTTACATATTGTCATACCTTTCGAAACCTCAGACTACTTTAATCCTCAATACAAGTGATATTCAAAATAATTACGTCAAAAGACATTTCCTCGTAATGAGTAGGAACGTGAAAAATTAATTTTATATCTTTGGGAAATATGGTGAAGTGTTTTATATTTCCGGTCAACTTATATTGTACCCGTAGTGGCGGGCGTAAAGATATTCTCTATCTACAAATAAAAACAAACTTAAGATACATTTAAGTAGTAAGTATCGATGTTTAAGTAAATTGAAAACTTTAAGAAGCGCCGCCGCAAGATAAACTTGTGATAGTTCTCTTTGCAAAAATGAAAGTTGGGAAAGAGGTAAGCGTGGGTTTCCACTGAAACACCTGCACTACAGCACGTTGTCAGTGTCGTCAGTGGTCAAAGCATTCACTCGTTCTTTCAAAATACCGAGGTTCAAACGCAAGTTAAAAGTTTCTATTGTAAAAATTTACTAAACACTTAAATCGAATTTAATTTTGCGCAATAAATTTAATCACATATTTTAAAAGTTCGACACGTGTATCAATGTACAGTATTCACTCCAAACACATCATATTGTAAACGACAATTAACTGAATATCGTCGATGACTTTTTGTACAACAAACAATGGAATGGGCTCAAACTGGTTCACATGTGAAAATTATCAAATTATAAAGTTTCGGGTCCGCCCGCCAGTTTATACAAGATTGGAAAATATTCGTTTTAAACATCGTCCAATTTTAATTCGTAATGAAACATGGCTAGTCAAATAAAAATTCAATGCAATGCAACACAAGCTTGTTTTATTTTAATTGCAGTAGACCGAGTGATCATGTTTAATTCGAAACGTTATGTGAGATGAGAAATTATATTTTTATTTTATTATCTTCAACTACTTTTGTACGTGCAATTTTATTCTGAATATGGTGAACACGAAACTGTTCATGACTTTTGCCTCCAAAAGTAATTTTAAAGAACGTCTAATTATTTAAATTTACTAAACTTACAATTGTACGTATGTATATTATATAAAACAAATAAAATAAAGGATGAAATCGTTTAGGAACTGTTAGATGATTGGCTTGCACGAACAGTCTCCGATCTCAAAGCTATTGGGGTAATGCTTCCAAAGGAAATGGAAACGTTGTAAACTGCACCGGAAATAATCCTCAATCGGCTGAAGCTGCGGGCTGTAGGTAATACTGCACTACCGGCGAAGACTCGCAAGTAAAATTACTATATTTAAGCCCAATTTCCACTAGGTCGACTAGAAACTGTAGCCTCGTGCGCCTGCTATTGCTGTGAGCGATGCAGCAGTCGCGCGTCCCAGTGTCCCGCCTGGTCGTTATGTGGAAAAAGCGGTCTAACTGCTCCTCTCGTTTGCATCTTCACAAGTATATGGAAGTCGAGAGGGCTATAGCATTTTGAACCTTATACCTACAATTGTCAATATTTTGAATCATATTACCACTCTATTTTGCAATGTTAAATTTATGAAGCGATAATAGTCTAATGGTTAAAGGTACGGATTTTCAATCAAGCAATCGAGGATTCGAATCCCACTAGTGATCTATTGTCACCTATTAGTAAAGTTCATACAATACTAGCTAATTAACAAAAATCTGGTAAAATATTTATAAAAAAACTTAATACTGTGAACACTCTTACAGTCGAGTATATCAGTCATACATTATTAAATAGTTTATATTCCTTTAAAGGAATTGTAATATTTCATGTCTACAAGATCTAAGTGAGCTTCAGATCCGCGGCCGCGTTGGCCGAAAAGTTGTCACTTTAGCTGGCAGAGGCCAAGACCTACTTCCATAGTTAGTTTGGTGTCTCATACGAGGAACTACATCTGTAAATTGAAAGGTAATTAACTAGCTTTCCGTGTCGAACATGAGTAACTAACCTTATACATAATACGTATATAGTTGTATCGCTTACACACGACATTAGATAATCAAAGGACGCTTACTAATAAATTATTCTGGGACACGATAGTAAAAATAAGTAGCTACGGTAACTACGGCATTCCACTGCCGAAACATTTCAGCGACGGGACGTACATTGCGGAACTAAGACGAAATGAAAATGGAACGCAGAGTTTGCTTCGTATCGGATTCAGCTTCCAATAGCGATTCCAGTCTAGACGAACAGCAGTTTCGCATCTTTGATTCGCTTCGGTTCCGGTTCGCTTATTCAACTGCATTACTAGCGTGAATGGGCGGCCGTGGCGATGGCGAGCGATGTTAAATTAGGCATAGCAGGGCGCTGCCACTGCCAGGGAGCGACCACAGCGTGCCAGCAACTCGAACGCACTTTGACGAGATCTCCGACTGAACTTTTGATAGTCTTGACACAAATCATCGCCTCGAAAATCAGTCGGTTGTTGGCAAGCGCCGCGCAACGCTCACACGTTCAGCCATGCCGGCTGACGAACGCACTGGCCGACGATAAACATTCAATATTGATACACTTATAAACATACCGAATGAAAATTGAACTCGTAGTTGAAGACGTTAACTAAATTGTTTTGATATTTAAGATTGGATCAGTTATCACAATACGAGTACGCACTAATAAACTCGCACATTACTGTGAGTTTATCGAAACCCACTTCAAAACATATCACTGGGGGCGTTAACTAAACAGTAACTCGGTAAATCATAAAAAAAATAATCAGATTGTAAGCAAGTAACGCAACGCCGCGCCACTATCAAGCCGGCGGTGATAAAGCGCACGATAATTATCTGGTACTTGCAAGTCACTCGCACGATTCGTCTCTGACGTCCACTGCCTATGATATGACACGACTGACGAAATTTAAGAACACTATTATCGCTCATAATACTAACAGATTTCAACGCGCGACGGACAATCGATGTACCAGTGCGGACCGAACTCGACGCGATATACAACGAGACAGGTTATTTGCACAGGAAATGTGTGAATTAAATAAGTTGACAAAGATAAGCACTCATAGAGAAAAGAAGTACAAACGATCCGAGTGCAAGTGCAAGCTGAACATTTCCTTATAAATCGGCGAGGTGCGTTGAGTGGCTAGATTGAGCGGGAGCTAGTTGGGGCGTCGGGTGGAAGTGATTAATTGCCTTCTTAATTGTGTAGCTGCGTCAGCGGAGGGCCGGGAGCTTGAGGGTCAGGAGGCACATCCGCGCCGATACGCACTGCCACCTCTCCCGCGCATCGGCACCAGTAGACCAGTTCAGCCGCGGTGTACTTGCGCGACCTATTTATTCAAGACAACGGAATTTGACCGCCATTATTCATATCACATTCGTACGAAGTAATTAAGAAGATAAGATACCCACCGTTAATGAAAACTACGCATCGAAATTGAACCGCATTATGATATTGTTTCTCAACTAATGTACATACGTCGCGTACGCAACTCCCTATCGTTGGAAATTTATTACTCTACAAACTCAGAGTGACGCGTGTGTGGAACATCTGTATATCTGTCTATGTGTGTCATTTGTTTATAGCCTTATATACGTACGTGACTTATGTACTTATGTATGTAATGGCTAGCACTTAAATCTTACATGAGGTTTAACATTCGCACCTTGAAACATTGTACACTCGATTCTCTTAACTGAAACAAATAATATTGGCTTTAATATTCAAATTACTTTGTGTCTATTTATATGTATCCTGTAAAATTTACGAACTTCATAATACTGAACAAAGACGTCGACGCGAGTGTCGCGTTTTTGTACTTTACATATAGGAATTAGTTTCGAATAGCACAGCTGATTCACGCGAATGGCAAAATACTGTAGGCACTAATTATGCTGAATGAATACCGCCGCTACCAGCACGGTTTCCGATCGACCGGATTTGCAACTGAGTAGTATTTTCTCAGAAAATCCTGAGGTAAAATGTTCATATTCAAATTACTTTGCAGAATAATTAATCCGAAATGTTAAAAGTTCATGTAACATTTTTATAAGCTACAGTTAAAATTTATGAATTCGTTTTTCGAGATTACATTGTTGCGGAAGTGGTCGCGGGCGAGGTGGCCGAGGATCTGTCCGCAGTCTCGTGACAAAACCACCCCCCGAATCCTGCCCCAACGGAGACCCAAGCACGTATCGATCCGCACCTGCCACCGCACCACGACATCGCTCCTTCTCACCACATTGACCACGCTCGCCACCGCTCACATCACTTCACCATAGCTACCACCAGTGGAAATGTCTATGAGTTTTCGTTTTTTTCCGCTGTCGATTTCGTTTATCTGCATTGTGTAGATAAGTATATCGTATAGAATTTGGGAAGGGGCTGGCGACGGGTCGATCGAACCCGCGTCTTTACTGCGGCAAAGCGGTGCGAGCCAGCGAGCCGCGGGTGCCACGGGCGGTTAGCGGGCACGAGCAGCGCCGTGCACGCTGCCGGTTGGCCCGCACGTGACGCGCGCGCCGACACGCGCGCTCCGCCCGACCCGAACCTCGACCCTCGCCCTGCCAAAAGGACTGCACTCACCGTTTCCGTTTATTAGGGGGTAGTCGTCGTCGTGTCGACCTATGTACGTCTTCAGCGGCGTGTCCGTGAGGGAAGGCGACGACCTGTCCCTGTCACTCATAATAATCACTTAGAACACCGGCTGCGGATACGATACGAAAACACGGAACGGGGAGACGCCGGCCCCGCACACACTCCACGAGCGACCTCCGGCCCGCGGCTCGCGCGGCGAATAAATGATTAAATACAGGGTTTGCTCGCCACTCGCCGCCGCATGACGTGGCGCTACCGTCGCCGCCCGCAATCAATCTGCAGCGCAACCCCTAGCGCCCTCTGACCAATACTATGTGCACTGCCACAATGCCAACAGATGGTGTTGATTTTCTACACAAATTTCTCATTTTAATTTAAGAAATTAAACAAAACATTTCAATCTAACTGCACGAAAAAATTTTATGACGACAAAAAATTCTAAATTTTATGGTTAACTTGCTTGGTATAACATCGAATGTTAGAAACCAAAATGGGAGCAAGCGAGTGACTATAAATATTTTGCTTTGAGTTTCTCTTTCAGTGGTTTCAGTAGGTGGCGATATTGGCGTGGCCTTTTAATGTAATCGCATTATATGCAAATGTCGTCGTTGAAGATAGCAAAAATTATGGCACCGAAAATTAAATACTACCAGAAATATATTTCACTACAATCTAAGAGTCCTCTGCAACAGTTTGGGGAAAAGTACAAATCATATCTACTTCGAATCTTTTGATTCTTTACTCTTATAATATTATTTGATTTCCCGTTCCCATATTTAATAATCTTTACTTAGCTTTAGATAAAGGCTCTACGTTTCCCAGGAAAAATGTTTATTAAACAGAAATAGGTTTTGATTCGATAGTAACCTTGTCAGATTATGTTGTAATGTTTCATTTTTTACCGAACCGAATAATTGGCAAGTTACAGGAATACAATACAATCTCGTCTTTGTCTGTATCTCTTATCTGTGCGAGGTTCTATTTATTCTGTTCTCACAGCAGAATATGTTTTGCGGCATTTCTAACTTTATATAGTAGAGAAGTAAGTGAATATTATATCTTTGTAATAGATTTATTATTACAACTAAAAAAACAATATATATCGAAAAGTGTAATCTCGTCGAGTCATTGCGAAGAACGAAGTCGTTCCATTCGTTAGATAAACGGGAATCGACCGCGTTCGGCGGGAAGGTGAGGATTAACGGTGAAGGGCTCGGTGCATTGGTTACCATTAACTCTGAGTCTATGAGACCGTTCGTAATGACGGTAACTTCCTTGCGCTGTCTGTGAGCACCCAAAACCGCTCGGAGCTCCCGCTCCGCCACTTGTGCGGACTTCACGGTCGACGATGACCCGTCACCTGGAAAAGACAATTATAGTGAATACAAATGTGACGTCACCTCATCCTTTGGTTTTACAAAGTCAATATTCCTTTTCCTCATAAAATATGCAAAGCTATCCACATCGGCACATATTAATGAAATTTCGCCGAAACACGTCGCGAAATGATTAAAGATTTCGTTTCTTAACCAACAGCTATGTGGAAGAAAACAAATATAAATGAATTCTAGCTGGATGTAACTTCGCCATAAAATGTTCGATGAAACCATATGTTACATATAAATGATGTTTGTAATATAAATATATTCCACGAGAGTCAAGGTGAAAGAGGTGACGGAAATATTAAGAAACAATTTTAATGATATATTCAGAAATTGATCTTCAAGTTGATTAAACAATATATCAAAACACATCAAAATAGAAAAAAATCATCAAACATAATATAAAACAAATACAATCAGAAACATCGGCAGGTTTAGATGATTTGCTGCTGCACCATCAAGTTCAGCCATGTCCAGGTAGTCGCATACCAGTTCGTCCCAGTTGTCGGTGAGATCGTGGATGTTGCGAGCTCCGGCGACCAGACGACGGCGCATTATCTTTTTAGCGCGTGCCAGCCGTTGCGGTGTGTCTTCACTTATCAGGTTCCCCAATTTGCTTTTCAATTCTAAATTAACAGCTTTGTTGTGAGGCTCTAACATCACCATAGTCTGCATCTTCTGCGACACTTGCATCAGCACTGGCGGTTTCGTCACACTCTTGTCCACTTCACCGTCTTTCAACTGCGCCTTCTTTAGTATCGACAATCTAGATTTCTCCGCCAATGATAACTCACTCACATTGTTTACTTTTTCTTCAGATTTTTTAATTGTTGCATTCGTTTTCATATCGGTTACTGTGCTTTGTGTACGAGTAGTTAATTTAGTGATGACCGTTGGTTTAGACTTAACGGGCTTCGAAGTACGAGTTAACTTGTGCGTTGCAACAGTTTTTTTGGTAGTTTTCGCTGTCGGTTTTCTTCTTTTAGTAGTTCTGATCCTGGTAGCTCTGAACAATACTTCCTCATTAATGGGAGTACCGTATCGGTCCACGTAGGAGCTGCGGTATGTCCACACACGGACCCGTCGCGACGTCGTCGACCCCGTCGCCCTCGCTGAGCACACACAAGCCAATCGTTAGACTTCTGTCCAAACGCCATATTATAATAACACCCACTTGCATGTATTTTTAAAAATAACAATAAAAAAACCTTTCGTTATATCTTTGAACTTTCCAGTATTGATTGAATACGGAATTCTTTTGTTCGGAATAAATGGGAGTAGAATGTTGGTTGTTTTCAAACAAGTTTAAAAAATAGTAACTAGATAAAAAGTACGGTCCAGAAAATTGTAACAACATGAAATAAGAAATAATTGTAAATAATGGGGGAAATATAGAGAGTAGGTACATCTTACATTAGATTTAATAATTGTAAGTTGCAATTTCTTACCTTTGGTGCGTCGATAAAGGACAGTAATTTTCTTCTTAATATTTTTAACTCGTTTCATATCGTAATAGTCCTGATACTCCTCTGCGGCTTTCTGGTCTTCCTTCTTAGAATCCAGTCGTCCAAGAATATCGTCCTCAATCTGTAACGGCGTCGGGCGCTGGATAAGAACGTTTTCCTCCTTTCCTTCGAATTGTTCACCGAGTCTTTCTTGAAGAATTGAATCTACCGACGCCGGGTACTCTAAATTCCTAACTTCTTCCTGCTCGTTTTTACTTTCGTCCTCGTCATCGTCATCTAAATCCTCAATTTCAATTTCAGGCCTGTTAACTGCTCGATCTCTCGGTTTCCGTCGTACAATTCTTTCGCTCGTTACTGATGTCTTGTCATTTTCAAAGCGGTCCCGATATCGGTCTTCACTTACATAATCGACTTCTTTGTCAATAATATCATTGCTTCTAATACGACCACCCCTTAAAGGATTCCTATTAATTTCAAATTTTCTACCAATTTTCCTAAATTTTGAACGAGAGCGAATGTTATGTCTTAATTTCGGATTATTTTTATAATTTGAATTATGTAAGTTTAATTGTTTCTTTGGCGAATTGACATCAACTCTTTGACCTCTGGGCATTTTTTTTGTTGATTTTCGCCAATCTTCATCGTTCCTTGTATTTACCGTTCTTAAATTTAAATGTTCCTCATACTTATAATCGGGAGAGGCGGGAACATCGGGGGACCGGTCTTGGTAGTCGTCGCCTGCGGAAGCGGCTTCTCTTCCTGCCTCGTGGTACTCGTCGGAGGCGTACTGAGGCATCTTGGCTGCGGCGTAGTCGCCGTACTGTCCGCCGCTCGCTATGCCCACTATGGCTGCACCTATTAGCACCGGCAAAAGAACAAGCACCATTGAAGACCCCCTCCCGCCTCTCCCTCCTCTTATACTACTGCGTTTTTCTGCGTTGTGCTTCACCGACGTTATGATTAATATTGTACAGTATAATAATCTAAAAGTTAGATTATTATGATACAGTGTGAAAAAAATTTAAAATCGATAAAAATAAAATTTTCGACATGGTTCATCGACTTTGACTACGAATTTGACAGATCGTTGTCATAACTAAAAAGACGTTTTATAAAAAACTGCAACCAAGCCAGTATATTGACTCGAATCTATTCTATGTAGTACCTTTAACACGGAGATGTTATTTACGTCGTTTACCTTCCTCGAACTAAAGCGATGAAATTTATTTTTATTTATAAAAAAATAACGAATCAATAATCATTTTTAAAAAAATAATATTGAACCTAAAACAAAAGAGTCTGGTTTAAAAAGAAGCCAAAAACCTGACAGGACGAGAAAAAAATGTTTCTAAATTGACAATAAAATATTAAACAGTGAGTTAAGCAGCACAATAATGTTATGCAAATAATAGTTACTTTACTTCAAAAATGAAATAAGAAGGATTGCGTCATGAGTGGGACGGGGAAAAAAGAAAAACAAGATGAGGAAGATTGCTCTTGCTATGCGGAGTCACACAGTAAAAAGACATGCCCTCCGGTGCACAACGTCACACATCCTCTGGTAAACGCTATTGGAAGTCACAGTTGCCTATGTAATCAGTAATCACCTATCCTTGTGATAACATAAGTAAAGGATGACAGGAAGGATTGAAGGAATGGCGGTCATTGGGCGATGTGCGGCCAGATGTAAAGTGATTCTGTTACTTTCAGCGCTACTACGAGTTCACGCAAGAAGAAATAAGAGCTTTGGAGGAATGCGACAAGGAGAGTTTCTACCAACGCTGCCTGCCTTTCAGTACTTTGTTCGCGACGCTCACGTACGCTGCGATCCGCAATGGTGAGGATCTTGATATTTACAGTAGTACAGAATCTGCGGAACTTCATGGAAGTAAGAATGTTTGCTATGTTTTATGTTTTTCTTATAATATTTTTAATACTGTTCTTACTTCTATGAATGTTTTAATTCTAGGCTACCTGAACAGAAGTGTGCACTTCGGCGTCTGGCCTAAGGTAATGGTAGCAATTCTATTTGGTCACGTGGTTGGCCGACTTTCATACACGCGAAGCTGTGACGCCAAACTTCGTCGTTTGCCCGGCAACAGCTATCTCGGCAATGTGATGCGGAAACATCATGCGGCTTCGGAATCTGCGAAGCGTTGAGGTACAGAAGACGTAACAAACATGTAGTGTTTATTTTTTCTAATAAAGACTATACGTCTCTCCTGGAGGAACATTCGTACAAAATATTGTATTGTTGTCTCTATTATTCTCTAAAAAGCTGTGTTGTATAATACATCTCACTTTAGATATTTTGGAAGTGGATAACTTAGAAACATCTATACACAATTTTGATGTTACGTGATGCGTGTGTGTGTTCTGGTACAACACTAAAATATTAATCGAATTTGTGACAGATAATTGTCTATCTAATTATAATTATTGATGCGCAGGTTTGGCTATTTAATACTTAATTCAATTTAACTTTTTTGATAAGTATTTATATTATCTACATTTAGATTATGTTTATTGCAAAAGGTACTTTACAAGATTAAAAACAAAAAAGTACGCCAATATTTCCATTTATATTTCTAGTATTATTCTTGTTTCTATTCATTATTAAATTACATGTTTTCAAACTGAGTTAATTCTTTACGCGTTAACAGGGACGTGAATCTGTAACCTTGAGAATCACTTTGTCCAATACTCTTAATTTAACGCTTGTCGAAACTAAGTGGTTTCTGTACCTATTAATAAGATATATTCGAGCTTTACTGTGTGTTCATGAATTACTTAGAAAACAAAAATTAAAGCTCTGTACTCGTAAATATGACTTTGCAATTTTTCGTCTATATAAAATGTCAAAAATGACGTTTGTCTTAATGTGTCTTACTGTCATGTCAAACGGAGGGAAGAATTTTTGAAAGAATTGTCGAAATCGGTTTATCAGTAGGTTATGAAAAATACACTTAAGTAATATTTAGTATTAGATACAATCTTGCCATGAATGAATCGAGATCGTTTGGATTGGAAAATAGTGAAGAGCAGTCTACGCTGACACCAGCCGCGCCTGTGCCTCCGGTAAGATATATTTATTTATCTAATGTGAAATGTGCTGACCCGGACGGAGTAAAATAACAAATACTTGTTGGGTAGGGTCAGTATAAATTTTCACCAGAAGAGCTGAAAGTCATAGCAGAATGCAACAACGAGAGTTTCTACAAGCGGTCACTACCGCTAGGCACCATGTTAGGACTCGGTTCTTATATCGCCGTACAAAACGGTAAGTACAAACTGTAAATAATAAAATTGTGTATTTATCTAGACAAGCCAATAGACTATAGTCGATGACTTCCACCTCTCAGCCAGCATGTTGTCTGTGTCTTGTTTCAATTACTTTTTTGGTAAACTTTTAATATTAGCTATTACATAATAATGGAGACATTATTTATTTCTAATTATGTTTGATGAATTTGAAGAGGATGTCAAAAAATGACCTCATTTAAACTACCTACACTATTACATTAATAAGTAATTCAATAAATTTAAGTTAAATTCAAATTACATCTTAATCATAAATTGGTTTGAAATGCAGGTAATTTGCGGCCAAACCCAAGGTTTGGTGCATTCCCAAAGGTGACTCTGGCAGTGGTGATGGGTTACTTCATTGGCAAGCTGTCATACCAGCAGGCATGTGCTGAAAAACTGATGGCTTTGCCCGGCAGCTACATTGGACAAATACTGCGGGACAGGCGTGATGGACGAACGGGGTAAACTTTGCTAATAATTAACTTTAAAACGAGTTAGAAAACCACTATTGAGAGTGCTAGCTGATGACATGTGTATAGAAAAATGAGTTTCACATTTGCTATTCAGGTAAATGTTTAGTGAGTTCTTTACCAAATGGAAAGGGCATTTAACATATTAACTACTGTAGTGTTTAACAGTACATATCTGTTTGTTAGAGTACCAGCTCCACCTTCAAACCAATCAACATCAATGCTCGGCGCCTCACCGAGTGACATCTACTCAGATGCCGGGCCCGGTAACTCCCTGGACTTGGATATTGATCGTCCTCTGTTCAGTGATGATACATACCGTCCATATACTGAAGGTATGTTGAACTTACATTCTGAAGACCGATCAAATTATATTTGAGCTCTGTTATGTACATTTGTCTTCGTCATCATCAGCCTTTGTTTGTGTCTTGCTTTATCTAAATTATTATAAGTCGATTAGACTTTTTTTACATGGACATAAGACTGGTTGCATTTGGGGTAGTTTAAAAAAGATATTTCAAATTATATAAATTTTAATCCTGCAAATGCTTAATAATAAAACTAGTAGAATTTAGAAATTAATTAGATGTTCACTTGTCAGTGTCTAATGATGATATCAACATAGTTACACGGTAACGTCTCATTTCAGGATCTCCCATAAACCCCCCGGAGGGTGCCCCGCCTCGTACGTCCCTCTCATACGACGACTTGCGACGTAAAAATCGCGGCGAGTACACCGACGCCAGGCAAGATCCTTACAAGTATGTTGATACATCTTTGAAGCCATGTTGTGAAGTAGAAATCACCAGTTAAACTGTTATACCGGTGTCATCTATCAATTATTAATAATAAAAAAGAAATATGTAATTCTAACTCTTTGTACTAAAACCTTGGAAACATTAATTAGTGTGTTTGTTGTTTTTTTTCTTATGCCGTTCTGACGAACTCTAGTTTAGAGGTAATTTATAGTGTAAATATAAATGTTTATATGTTTTTTTGTAATGTTTAGGGTGAATCCTAACTCCGCCCCACCGGTGACCCGACCGAGACCGCAGCCCCCCGCTGCCCCCGCTAGCGCCCCCACTAACAAATACGGCGACCAAATGGAATAAGTCAGAAAATGAAAGCCGTCACATTTGTGTCATACAAGAACGGAAGGGGTCACAGTCAAAAGCCGGGTTGATGGATTTCTATTTTGCATTCTTTCTTCTATCCTTCCACTTTTACACATCAAAGAAGTAAAATATATGTCTGCACCCAGAGTTACATCGAGAAAACTGTGGGTGGGGCGTGTTTAATGCAAACACTTCTTTTCTAAATAAACGCTCCGACTGTTAACAAAAAAACTTTTCAATATCATAATAATTTCAGATCACGCAAAAATGAAATCTGCGGGATAAATATAGAATCAAGTAGACTGGAATGGTACTCAGTAAATGTGCTTAAAAATATTTTTTTTTTGTTTTATTTTATATCTGATTTCTTTTCAATTCCACCCGACATTTTGGAAGTGAATTACAAGTCGTATGTTTACAATTGATTGATTTGGTGATAGTTGCTCTATCATGTTATTACAACGTTTTTATACGTTTGTCTAAAATTAAAACAATTTTATAAAACATTTATTTATGGTTATGAAGAAAGTTAATTTAACAAGTAGGATCATATAAATAATAAATGTAAATATTTTTTTTAATAAATTCATTTATTACAATACATTTATATTTGATGTAACGAATTTAATAAAATAATGGAGTTATAATCAAGTAAAAAAAAAACAACAAATTAAATTTATCTGAAACTTTAACGAAGAAAAAACTCGTTTTTTTTGTCTTGTATTAAAATATTTCATCAATAAAATTACGTACATTTTTATATGTAAAAAGTACCGATAGAATATGTGTACAATCCCCGTGCATTGCTCATTTACTAAAATAATAACTAGTACAGTATAAACCGGTTAAAGCGACATCAAACCGGCACTAGTCGGTCGTTGTAACTTGTTCGCAAGCCAAATATATGACGTGCAGGACCCAGGTCGCCATATGCAATATGTCGTTAAAGCCGATGTCTTTAAACGGTTTCTGTTACTGTCTTAAATCCAAATAGACGACGTCGCAAATCGAACGAATACCCTTTAACACCGAATAATTTCAATATATAAACTACAATAAACTGTACAAAACAAAAACTTAATATTAAAAAAAAACTTTAGCATATATAAAAATGAACTAGAAATACATACATGGTAACGTTAGTTTTGTGTAAATTATAACTACTTTTGATACGTCATTCTGAACGTGGGTTTCCTCATGTTCCTTTTTAAAAAACTTGAATACTATGTTCTCGTACAGGTGTTTAGTGATACAGGAGACAAGGCATTCGTGGGTTACAGAAATATCGTGTCTCATTATTTATAAAAAAAAATATTAAACGCATTCATATTATTAGACGGATTCAATAGAAATAAGTAAGTATTAACAAACCAGTCTAAACAATTTTACCTCGCAGGCTGTATTCATAGACTTATTAGAAACACTTACCGAAATAAGTCCGTAGATTCTAAACTACATTTAGCGAGTGAAATGTGAATAATTTCTCATTTCCATTGAATTCGACTATACAGTATTAGAACCCACGGTTATGACGAAATATTTTTTAATCGACCACGTATCGAGCCCTACTTAATGTACTTGGTATTTATGAATCTATTTAATACACTTATTTAAATCACACTGACAGAAAAATGGCACGATAGAGCATTTTCCTAGATAATAATACCACAGGCTAGACAATGTAGTTGAACCATGAACCTATTAATACAACATGTCTATGGGTGGGTTTCGACCGCCAACACTTGTGTGAGAACGTATCACTTTAATTATCATGGACTAAACATAGAATACAATATGTGCAATGAATAATTCAAGAGTTAAGGCCGCCGAATTTTATAGTAAAAATTGGTAGGAGAAATATTTTCTTCCCCCCTATAGTTCACAAAACTACTAGACATGTGAATCTTTTATAGGATGTTGTTTTCACTCCAGCCCGTAATTAATAAAAATCTTTATAGGTAAAGATAACCGATGTTAATTATCTTACACAATAACTCGCTTGTTATAGTTACTTCAAAGTAACCGAAGAATTCGACTGTCGTGACGTTTACATCAACATGTATTATGTGACGGTCTGACTATAAAAGTCACAACAGTGGAGCTCTACGATGGAGCTAACATGTTACTAAACATTTAGAAGTAAAATGTTACAATAAATGTAAAAAAAACAGAGGCAGGTTTTCCTCAGAGATGGAAAACAAAATGAACAAAATCTCTTGGATACCGAAACATGTTTCTAACATGTTTCTACATATCGATTCTGTAACAATAACAAATTAAAAAAAACACTGCTTAAAACTATTCAATGTGTCATTACTAAACTATGTCATACAGCTCCGACTAAAATTAAAGACAGAACTGAAAATTTAACAATTTCTCAGATATGTACACAACAACTCCACTAAACGATATTTCATAACATACACATAGTGACATATACATATAGAATTATATATTAAAACATATATTCATGAGTTAATTGCTGACTAAATAGTTAAAGCTTACATAGTACACTTGTGGCCGCCCAACCTCGCCACTAGCGTTGTAACAATTACAGGCATAATCTCCACTCGTATTGCACGGAGCTACTTTTACGGCCTTATTAACGGCATACTTTGTGTTTTGGGAAGATTACTTTATAAGCACCTAAATACATCATCACAAAGCTTTTAATACAGCAAATACATGTATATGAAACACACCGAATCGACAAAAGTCGTATCAAATATATCAACAGTTTTAGTGAAAACTGATCATAGTTTATATACAATTATAAAGCCTTGTATATTACACTCATCCAAAATATAATAGTATCTCGTAACTTTATTATAAAAATATTTTTTGCATATCCACTTTCTACTGAAGGCTTCTTCAGAAAAAAAGCTATAAATCAATTCAAGAAATGATCAAGGCCTTCACGGCAGAGGCCAAGGGAGTCCTGAGAAATTGACAGGACCTCCAAGGCCCGCATCTGCTTCTAGAAGACTCATGATGACGGCCATCGCAGCCTCTCCGTTGCCGTCAAGTCCCAGTGAGGGCAGGGGAGGAGAGATAGGAGGCGGAGTTGAAGGAGATAGACCCTCTGCTGGGTCGCTCGGTGGCGGAGAGTCGGAACCCCCCGCGGCGCTTAAGGTGACGTTGTTCCTGATGTGTGAAAAGTTTTCCATGTCCACACCGAGTATGTTGTCCATGAGAGAGGCTTGCTGCGAAATTAAATAAATATCTTAACAACATTACATCATCACGACTCTTCGTAAAAGTCGACGTCTACTTTCTTTTTCTATAATGTAACAATGTAGGTGTGATACAATGCCGTCAAGTCTCCTCACCTGTTGATTGAAAACCGCATCTTGTAAAAGGTCAGTCGGCAGGTCGGGCGAGAAGTCTGTGGAAGATCTCCGCAACGCTTCCTCGGCGATCGCGCTTCCGATCTTGTGTGACTCTACTTGCGAGTCGATCAGTCGCTGCATCTCGGCATCGCCCTCTGAAATCGCACCAACTAAATGACGGTGACACATCGCGCCCGACGTCGTCTCTGCGTCCGCCCCCGCTTTATAGCACAGATCTGCGCTAGTGTACTACTAGGATTATCTCTGGTTGTATACTCACTCTGTTTGTACACGTCGTAGGAGTCGTGTGCGTCATGTTGCGGCGGGGTGTACGATTCTGTCACCACGGTATTGTTGGCGACGAGACATTCCACATCTTTAGTCCAAGGATTCCTGAGGTTACATTGTACGCGTTTATAAGTAGTTTAACATTAAGACCTAGCCGTTTCGAAGATTAGCCGGCTCAAGCCTGGATTTGCCAACAGATATACGAAAACTGGTTTGTCGCCATAAGTAAAAAAAATATGAAATGCATTGATACATACTTGAACGGTTTGAAATGCGTGGTGATGCGAGCTAACGAGCCATCTTTACGTCGGAAGGAGTAGGGGGGCGTGTGTGCGGGTTCGCGACGCAGCAGAGCGATTTTGTGCGTGCGCGCCACGCCGCCCACATCCGGCGCGCTCAAGTACTCGTACAGACTAGTGCCGAGCAGCTCCTGCGGCAGGAACCCCAGAGCTAGGGTCACCCTGGAACACGGGAAATAGATATTTAACATTGAATTTCTAATTAATACGATACTAATAAATGTACAATTTTGTTCTCAATCTTAAGCACCCTTACTTAGAGCGGTAGTTACTATCAGATTGGTTGATAACCAGCTGATAAATAGGTACATACAAGTAGTGTTACCTCTGATCGACGAAGAGGAACTTGCCATCAGTGGCATGTCTGGAAATGTACTGCAGGCATCTCGCGGGGGGCTGAGACGGTGTCGCCACCTGCTGGCCGAGAGTCGGGGAGAGGTCTGGTAGTGCACGTCCGACCGCCACGAGGCACGACATGTTACTGGCCTCTCCGTCCTCCCCTCCATCGCCCCCACCGCTGCCTCCTTCTAGCTCTGCTGGCGCCCATGACTTGAGATATCCTAACATACAAGCATATTAAGGAATTAGCGAGTACTTTATTGGCATAGCTTCCGCAGCGCCCTAACAGATAGTGATGCGGCGAGATGTTGATAATCTCATTTCACATGTAGGTATTTCGACGCACTTCGCCGATCGTTTAATGTTTGACGGTTAGTCTTTACTTGTCGATCAGGATCATCAAAGTGTTAATGGTTAAGTATAAGATAAACATTTTTAACAAAAAAAAAGTCTCGAGTAGAATTTAATACGTCTAGTTTAATTATATTAACGATGGTTGTGAAGTCTATTTACCTGTACATTGTACAACACAATATTTCTTCTCGTTGTGCTTCTTCCTCATTTTAGAGCTGCCTTCGACTTCCTCCTTGACCTGTCCCCCGGGCTGGGGGGGCGCCGGGGCCGGGACGGGCGCTGTCCCGGCAGCGGGCGCTATTGTGCGGCACTTGATGCGGCAAAAGAAAGACCGCCGCGCCCCCGGGCACAGCCTGGACGCCCCCGCTACCATGTCCGCTTTCACTGGTAACATTGCTGCACATATACTTGCTAGTGAGTCGCCATTAACGTAATTATCACCATATCTTTTTTATCTTAAAAATGCTGCTGCTGCTGCAAATTCGATTACAATGACGCATGAGCTGGGAATGTTAAAAGTCGACATTCGAATCAGATATTCAAACTCAAGCTTTTACGATTTGCAGTCACGTGATAGCGAAAACATATTATTACTAGCTAATAGTAAATAATTTATTATTGAACTTCTTGAAATTTGTTTGAATGTAATTGTATTTTAATTTAGGGAATTTGTTGTTAAAACAGTTAATTGTATCATAAACTAATGTATTCGACTTCTATAAATATTGATTGATTGCAAAGAATTATGGCGGAAAAGTACCGAATTATAAGATTATAAAGACAAAATAGCAACACATACAAGGGAATTAATAAAATTTGTCAAATTCGCAGCGCGTAATGCAAAAGTATTAGAAACCGGTAAATCGCATCGCTGCCAAGACTGCCGACTCTTTAGTTTCGGTACGCAAAAACATAAAAAACAAAAAAAACAGTACAAAGTTACAAAAAATAAGATGAACGGAAATTACATTATCAAAATGAGGTAGGCAGAGATATACTAACTTTTGGCATCAATGAGACGTTCGCGCGGGCTCAAGTCCGATGAGGAGAGCTGCTCCTTCACCTTGGCCACGTCTTTCGGGTGTAGGATATCGAATAAACTCTGCCCAAGTAACTCCGACTGAAATATTAAACATTGTAATTGAATAGTCTTGAAAATTATTTGGGCCGCATAAGTTGCTTTGTTCTTTTGTTGGGCCGCACAAGTTGCTTTGTTCTTTTGTTGCGTTTGCATAGAGACTAGGGAAGAAGCAAATTTGTGATAATAAAGATCGACTGACCTGATCGTAGTGCAACATTCTGCTGACCGAGGTCGACACATAGAGTAGGCGACCGCGGTCGCAGCCGACGACGAGCAGAAAGGCACTGTGTGCCGCATGCAACACCATCGCGTTGAGCTCGCGCTCCGACAGGAACGCGGGGCGGGGGCGCGCGGTCAGCGGTCCGGCGGAGAGCGCCCCCCGCACCGACCGCAAGTACTGCACCGCCATCCGCAGCACAGTCAACTTGTCCAGCTTGCGCGACATCGCGCCACACATCGGGATCATGGCGCTCAATTCTGATATGTAAGTGTTCATCTTGTCGCGACGACGTTTCTCGATCTCGCTGTGGTTCTGCCTGCAGTGATGACTTTGGTTACGATAACTCCCAGCGTAAGTGGATGTCCCGCAAGATGAATCAGTAGACTGGTCACTAAAGGGGGGCAGCAGGGGATCACCACCTTGGCGATCAATGGAGGAGGGCAAGTCCAGCACTGAACGACCATTACATAGATTAGAGATGGTGATACTCGTGTTGTTGCTAAAAACGTGACGCCTCAGATGCATGATTTTTTACGCTACTATGTGCATAATGTGGGGACCAAACGAGAACCGTTATCGGATTTTTAAAATAGAGAGTCAACTAACAAATTGGAAATTAAAGTTACTCATCGGAATTTTACATTTCTTTACGACGGTAAGAAGCTAGGTAAAAACTCGTTAAGGTCGCGCGCCGTACTGCGGCATCGTTACAACTTCTCGTAAGAAAACATCAAAGGAAACGAATCATTAGAGTATTGCAGCAACGTCTCTCAGTACAAATACTACTTTATGATACAACAGGCCGAAGGTACAGCTAGATGGCTTGGCTTCTACTCACTATTAAGGTTATATCAAAAGTTACCATTTAAATTTTTAAATGGACGGTCCCAGCCTTTTGCTTGCCTATATATGACATGGAATTTGTGGCTCAGAAGTAGCTGGCTTGTATACTCACTTTTTATCGGGCATGGTCCTTGTGGAGCGCGTGTCGTCGGTGCCATCATCGTCGTAAGCGCTCGCTGTGCCACTGTACACACATGCAAATTATAAATAATACGGAACAGATGACTTTTAATATGGAGTTTAGTGTTAATCTTGATGCTAAATTTGAGGGCCATGCATTCAGTCGTTCTAGACGTAGGTACATACGCAATAAATGTATCCATCTATTTAAACTTTCGCATTTATAATGTTAATAAGAAGTAAGTTAACATCAGACATTTTTGAGATTGAGTTTTGCTCTAGAAAAATTATAATTGTTATGGTCTAACAATTGCAGAAGTCGCGTGCACGAGCTAAAAATACGGCACGATTTCGGTTAGCAACGAAAGCATGGACATGATTGGCACATGGACTACGTAAACGTGATACAATTGTCTCGGGACGACCGCGTCACAAGTTCCCCGAGTAATTATAAGTCTTCATCTCATATTCGTCGACTTAGCGGTAAACTTTAATAGCCCAATCGTACATTTCAACGGTATAGCTTATGGGACATCTGTTGAAATTTTAAATAACCAAATCCATCTTCCAGAAAACGCGAAATTATCATCATCAGCTCATTATTAAGTCCCCACCGAGGAGCTCAAAGCCTACCGTATTATTAGGGGTGACTACGCCATAGTCAACCACGCAGGACCAGTACGAGTTGGTTGATGTTACACATATCATTGAATTTCTTCACCAATATGTGTAAAAATTACATCACGATGTTT